>CM060910.1:351589676-351962176 GCA_030737875.1 Allium sativum | reverse complement strand
TTTTCCTTATAACAGCCAAAGAATGCTTGATACGTTTAAAACAAATCATTTGATACTATTATAAGTGCATAGTGTATAAAACAACTTCAAATCATAAGTATCAATCATAGGCGGCATGGGTACCATATATCATGTCGCCGTACTAGGCTCTACAATCCAAACCGCAAATGTCACGTATTTGGAAGTTGGGTTTCTGTCTGTGAACCGAGGCCAGGGATCGTCCTCTACCGATTCGAGACTCTCTAGCCCGAGCCTCAGAAACAGCCGCAACTGCCCCATGGAGCGACAGGACCGGTCCACCGATGTGGATTATTATGCCTGAACACTACGTTTCCCCGCCCTTTGGGGCGTAAATGAGCCAACGAATGACTCCATCGGACCTGGATCGTCCGATCAAACCGAGGCGCCTCGCAATAGCAACAACCACACAGGTGAAAAGTATATAAATGTCAGGGCTGGTAGGTCACTGAAACCACCCTAGCTAGAAAGAAACGCATGCCCTCCCTGAGGTCCTCTCCCGTTTTTGGTTCACAACCGGGGTGCGAGGCTCGCGAATTCACGTTACACAAAGTTGTGCCACACAGGCTGTTCTCTGATCATCACCACAAGACATTGCTTTTCAACAGAAGCCTCGATCAATTGCCACTTAGGCATGCCACACAGACAATTCACTCCATGCGTTTGATATCCATCAATATATAACCCCTGAGCTCGTACGTCTCAGAGAAGGGCGTTATGCAAGAGAATAAATTCTCCGCCGCCAAACAGATATATATTTAATAGAGATCAATCACACGGACTAAAATCCAATGTCAGACACACCGTCCATTTACAAGTTCGCTCTAGGTCTGAATGAAACCGGAGGCACCTAGTACCCCGCATATCCATCGATCTCCAAGTATGTCTGGACGATCACCAACTGTTTCCATCTTCTTGGGTGTACAGTCCAATCAAGATCATCAGTAATTACCCAAATGACGTGAAGACCTCCGGTCTTCGACCACCGTCTTCATCTTCGACTTATTGTCGTATCAATTATTCAGAATGGGATAAACCCGGTCTTTCCGAATAACTCGCGTATATTTTAAATAAGTGTTACACAAATACAACATACGCCTCATTTCAATTCATCAGTCACTAACCGTAAATTAATCAAGAGAGTAATTCCCTAAATATTAACCCCGAAGGTCGATTCCAACATCAGATCAATATCCAGAAAACCATTCTACTTGGCTAACCGACAGTTAGTTTCTAAATTTCACATTCATAGGGAAAGGTTCCCATAAATTTTATCCAAGATAAATTCCTTGAATTTATTCTCTAATCTCCTTTTGAATTTTGATTCAACTAGTCGAGATTAACGAACCTTGCCGAAGTAATCATTGGTTTTAATTTCCCAATCCCAACCTATTCATCCCATGAAGTAAAACGGGTCTTACTTCATATATAACACCACGGTGTTATCGGAAAATTCAATTACCATTTCACGTTCAAATCTAATTAAAGATTTAACTAACGCCTGGAGCAAAACTGGTGATACTCCCTTCTCGATTTTTTTCAATCTAATTAAAGATTCATTAAAACTCCACTTAGTTTTAATCTGTGATTGGGTTAAAGAATCAGTGTCATTTAAAACACGGTTCACGATAAACCCAAAATCACATCACATTAATTATCGGGTTAAAGAACAAGTGTTATTTAAAACACTGTTCACGATAAACCCAAAAATCAATATCAATTCAATTAAATATTATTTAATTGGTACACTTCCTTAAATCTAAATAAAAAGATTTAATCTTTTCTCAACTGGGTTCAAGAACAGTGTTAATGAAAACACCATTCACGACAAACCCAAATCACATTTGATATTAAATACAAGGCTCTGAATAGAAAATATATCGGCTTATATTCAATATCAAATTCTACGACTAACAAATGTCGTATTGGGAATAACGATATATATATACATATATATCTTTCAAATTCCCATAACAATATCTGTATCATCACGAAACCCAACATCGAAATATTCCGAAGACAATTTCGATTCAAATCCATTCCAATTCAAATATTGGAAATTCTGGTTATTTTCAAAACCATTTCAAATCCAATTTATTTATTTAAAAATAAATAGAATTATAATTCTAGTTCAAAACTAGTTCATTTCGATAAAAATCTATTTTTATCTTTTCAAATATGGAGTTTTTCATCCCAATTCTTTCTAAATCATTTCTTATGATTTTACACAAATTATTACTATTTTTAATAATTTTATCAAGGCCCGTACAGTCGATTTCCATCAACGGCTATCGAACTGCACTTACAGCGACCTTTTCCAAATTTGATTTGGACATAATTCCAAATCCAACCGTTAGATTTCAAATTTCTAATGTTCGTTAGAAATCTCTTTTCGATACGAACCCAACGGTTCCGGTTTTAGGAGAATCCGACTGTCGGATCTCCCGTAATGTCCGTTCGAAGTCAATGGTCGAAATTCGCGAACTGCCGCGGCGCGGCGCGTTCTATTCAGGCCATTATATTATATATATAATATACATTTCGTCGATTTCCTTTTAAAACATATTAAATAAATCGTTTTTTTTAAATTCGTTTTCAAAACGATTTCAAACTTCATTTCAAATCAAAACTGAAATTTTCCTTATAAATTTGTTTTAAATTCATTTCAATTTGATTTCAATTCAAATTGATTTCTAATTCAATTTCAGTTCGTTTTCAGTTCAATTCAATTTCAATTCGAATCCATTTATATTCAATTTCAATTCGAATTCACTTCTATTCAATTTCAATTCGAATTTACTTCTATTCAATTTCAATTCGAATTTACTTCTATTCAATTTCAATTCGAATTTACTTATATTCAATTTCAATTCGAATTTACTTATATTCAATTTCAATTTGAATTCATTTCCTTTCAAAATTTCAGATTTTGAAATCACTTTCGATATTCATTATAAAATGAATAAAATCGATATAAGTATCGTTCACGTCAAAATGGCGTAAATCTAATCAACACGGCTTCATATATCGATATTTTCAAATATTCCTTTTCGAATATTTCTATTTCAAATATTTCTTTTCAAACATTTCTTTTTCAAATATTCTACTTTCAAATATTTCTTTTTCAAATATTCTATTTCAAATATTCTATTTTCAAATATTCTATTTTCAAATATTTCTTTTTCAAATATGGAATAAGGCCCAATCAATTACCATATAATGGTAATTATATGGATTTTCTACAACACATGTCTACAATAACAACGATGAATAATCAACCATCATCCAAAGTGCATTCTACACTGTATAAGCATCAAATATAGATATTCAACGCTTATAACAGTCTGTCAATCAATCGACATACAACTAATTATTGGGATTAGTGTATGTCATATATCACCCCAATACCCGTGTGGGGTTTCAAACAAACAAACACAGATTTTATTTGTGCAGTTGGGCGATGTGTAAAATTTATCGTCCCAATCAATGTCAGTCAAATGTGTGCATATAAACAAATCGTCCGATTTGTTTATTTTTATTTCATTTCATATACACGTTAAAAATTCCATTTTTAACTATAAAATATTTTTAACTATATAAATATTTTATTTCATTTCACATCACATCACACAATCAACTACACATCAAAATCAAACAAACAAACATACAAGCCGTCCATGGTCTGTGGACGACGGGTGTCGGGTGCTACTAAACACCGTCTGCATCCTAGTATATATTTTAACTAGAAAAACAAAATTAAAAGGTGAGGAGTTCTCACTGAATAGCTAATCCAACGCCACAACTCTTCTTAGGTAGAATTCTTCGTTGTTCTTGCCTCTTGTCACTTTCTCTGCCCGTATTCTCTACATATGTAAAAATCACTTTTTTACTTTGCTACTCAATATATAAAAATCGAATTTTTACTTCGCTATTCAATATATAAAATCGAATTTTTACTTCGCTATTCAATATATAAAAATCGAATTTTTACTTCGCTATTCAATATATAAAAATCAAAATTTTTACTTTGCTATTCAATATATAAAAATCGAATTTTTACTTCGTTATTCAATATAGAAAAATCGAATTTTTTACTTCGTTATTCAATATAGAAAAATCGAATTTTTACTTTGCTAATGAATATATAAAAATCGAATTTTTTTTACTTTGCTAATGAATATATAAAAATCGAATTTTTACTTTATAAAGATCATAGCTTTCATATGTTAAAAATTCTAACTTTCATATAATAAAAATCCTAGATCTTAACAATGATAAAAATTACATCTTTATTGTTTCTACTACATAAAAATTACATTTTTATAAATTAAAACTGATTTAAATACTTCAAGACTGATTTTCTATAACTGAAATTGGATTAGAAACTAATTTAATAAAATAAAAATCACCTTGGTTCGATTTTACTGAGGAGGGAAGGCTCGGTGTCGGAGTTGGCGGCGCGGCGTCTGATGTGGGCCAGGGGGTCTCGTCTGAGTTGCGCTCAGGCGAAGGGGAGGGGCGGTGGCTGGGAAAAGCGGCCGATTCAGGGGGGGTACGGGGGTTTGGGCTGTGGGATTTCGAACTGGGAAGGGGATCGGAGGGAGATGGTGGCGCTGGGGAGAAGTGGCGCGAGCTCCGGTGGTGGGCGGCGGCCGTGGGGCAAGGTCGATGGCGGCTAGGGTAGAAAAGGGGTTGCAGTTTTTAAAGGGGGGGGAGGAGCGAGAACGCGAGAGGAGGGGAGAGGTTGCCGGAGATGGGGAAGGCGGAGGGAGGCCGACGACGCGGCGGCGTGGGTGGGGGCGGGATTTTCGTCGATCGATCCTCTTTTTTTTTCTTTATTGTCTGAGAGAAGTAAGAGAGAGAGAGAGGGGAGAGGCTATTATATATTTATTTATTATTAATTTTATTTTAATTCTCTTTTAAAGTTGACTTTCCATTCTAACACGAAATCAAACCCAACGGCTGTCGCCCCTAGCTAATTACCCCCATTCCGAACACAATGGGATATGCCACGTAGGCCAATTCGATTGTTACGACCAGTTTTCGTCAAAATCAACATATAACTCTACATATTGAATTTGAACGCACATTTCAATTTACCGGGGTCACATACTAACTCTAAAAATTCCTGAAAAATATTTTCTAGCTTCGTATTGACGATACGGTTCTAACAAAACTAGTTTCGTCGAATTCTGAGACTGTTGGAAAAATGGCCATTTTCCAGTCGATTAAAATCAACTGAAACTGATCAAACGCGTTTTCCTTTACCACGCTCACATATTGATTCGAAAAATTATGAAATTTGAAACCTAGCAATAACTTTACATCACAGGTCCAACAAAAGTGGTTTCGTCGAAATCCGAGGTCGTTTGCAAAATCTCCATTTTTTAGGACCTGAATTCCATAGCGACTATCCAGAATTTTCAACTGGACATATCTTTTGATTCCCGCTATGAAATTTTGATTTTTCGGATTCGTTGGAAAGATAGTCACAATTAGATTCCATTATTTTTGGTTTCACTAAAATCCGGTTTGTTTTGCACCCGGTACATTCAATTGAAGTTTGAAATTGAATTATCGAACTACCGCGCCATTTTCAATTCCATTTATATTTATAAATAATTATTTATATTCTAACGTCGATCTATATAACTATATACGATTGAATTTCATTCAAAAGAAATTTTCTCCTCGATATTATTTAAAATAATTCATTTTAAATAATCAAAATTCGCTAAAATTGCCAAAATAAAATTTTAAAACTGGCCAAGATTTTCGGGTTGTTACACCTAGATCCAAAAAACCATCCTTTGCAACTTGTTCGTGTTTAAGTTGTTTTTGCTTTTGTTGTTCCTACTTCTGGTGTAGCTTTAGGTGTTATGGCTTGTTGTTCCGGCTTTAGCTGTCCTGCTTTTGTTGTTTCCGCTTTTTATGTTCTTGCTTTCCTTGTTCTTGCTTTTCACAACGTCTAGTTATTGCTTGCCTTAACTATATTTTAGCTTCGACTTCTTGCGAGGTTGTTTCTTTTGTCTTGCAAAAAAGTAAAACACGGAATTTGTCGGTTGATCAAGAGCACATTCTTAAATTTGAATAAAAACATGCTCAAATATATGTAAACAAATATAAACTTTAATTACCTTAATTAATTTAATAGAATATTTTAATATTTTTGTTCTAAAAAAATGTATTAAAAATGAAATCGAAAAACTATTTTTTTTTTAATGTATAAATATCATTTTTCAATTCATTTCTGCCATATAAGATATAACAAGAATAATAGAATTATAGCTAAAATAATATGATATATCGGGAATATTAGAATATAATGGGGCTTAAAGCAGAAAGATTGTTTTACAGACTATTTGAAAATAGCGTAGCGGTAGAAATCCATTATTGGATATAGCGGGGATATTGATTTTATTTCAATTTTTGTCCTTCCTATGAACATTTCTGCTTTTTCAGTATTATTTAACAGAAAATTCAAATAATTGCATTTGGAATTTAACATTTTGTACTTTTAGTTGATGCAACTGTCATATTTAGCTAAAATAGTTATATATGCTATCAGTGGTTAGGTTAAACACTCTATGTCCACCGTTGATTTTTATATCGTTATTGTTAGATTTGATTAGTGATTTACAGTGTTGGACAGATAATTAAAATTTTAAACGACTGTTATATAGCTTGAAATATGTGCGAATCATAATCCGAAGGCTGAATTTGGGGAAATACGGCAGTGTCGAATCAATCAACGGCTAATTTAAATCCTGACACGATTTCCAAACCTTTTAGAATTACTAAAAAATAGGGTATTGTTAATGTGACTCCAATTTTGATTAAGAAGAGGAGAAATTTAAGGGGTCTCCTCCTTATTAATTTTTTGTTAAGAGACGGGTTGGATATAAAAAATGAAAAATATAAAGTGAGGAATGTACCATTTCCTACCTCATCACATGTTGCTTTACTTAAACCCTATGTCTAAAAATCAGTCAATAGAAACCATGCTGCTTTAAAAATCAAACTAAATCGCCTAGCTAACCATAGTTCGAACGAAGACAACGAATTCGACTATACTTTCCTGATTGAATTCACAATCATTCCAACGTGTAGATATTTCCCGAACTTATATAGTGAATTCGATTGAGCATATTCACGTGCTATTTCGATCAAATATTGTGTTTAGTAATCTATTTTTCATTTCCAATATTTGCATTTAGATACCTAATTCGATACCCTTTGGTCAGCCACAGAATTTCTCTTTGCCACCATTACTTTATCAAATTGTGTTTTTAATTCATAACTGACATTAAATTAAATTAGAATTCTACATTAATAAATTTGAGTTTTAAGTTTAAGGTTTAGATTAAGAAAGATTAGAAGGCTAATAATATTGGAATTTTTATTTATAGATTTAAAAGAATACTAATTTATTTTGTTTTCTCCATAACAATTTTAAAATAAATTAAAATTATATCCCCTTAACTAAAATTCGGATACCATTAACAAACCTCAAAAAATTTACATTTGGATGGCTGGATTTCAACTTGTCTCGGAAGTCCAAAAATCTCGGTTTTCTAATGAAAATGTTATTCTTAGTTTCAGAATTATGGGCACTTCCCAGTCTCGGTCTCTGAGCTCCTGCTTGGGCTTTCTTCGTATCCTACGATGACGACCAATATTCAGGCCCAAAGAGCTAATGAAAATTATCAACTCCGATCTCTGTGTATAACAGTATAAGTAGCCTTAGTTAAGCATCTGCTGTCCGATAACTGTAACCGTACCTTTATTTCACTAATATTAGTGTAGTTTATACTTTATAATATGCATTATTTATTACATGAGATTTTGTTTTAAATGTTTTTCTCACTTAGGAAAACAATTGCAAATGCAAATCATTATACGTTTGCTGTGTTTTAAAAGCATCATGAAAGAATAGAACTATTGTAAGGAGAAAAGTAAAGATTTAAAATAAAAAAATTAAAATGGTAGTTGGTTTATATTGTTTTTTGTGTATTGATCAGTTAATTACAAAAGTTAAGAAATGACGGATGAATTAGAAGAACGATGCAGGATATGATGAAGACGCAATACGAGTTTGTTGACACCATTTTACGTGATGTCAACGTGACTGTGACTCCACCGCCTGATTGGTGGAAATCAAGTGAACCCATATGGACCTTCTGATTTTCACTAATGAAAGGCCGAAGTCATGGTGACACCACATAAAGTGTTGTCAGCAAACTCGCTCTCGTGAAGATGGATGAAGATGACGAAAGGACGAGTTCTCTTTCTTCCATTACTTTCCGAAATATGAAAAATAAATATAAGTTATTTTCTTCTTGTGTGTTAATTTTATTTTTTCAAACAGTTGTTCTTTGTTATATACGTGTGTTTAGCTATTTCGGCTGACTTCGTCGGTGTTAGGAAATTGTTCTACAGCCATGCTTTGTGGTCTTTTTACTTTCTAATTTTTTTTTTTTTTTTTTTTAATTCAAAACTGAAAATTAATATTCAACCGTTTTGGATGCCTCGCGATTATCTTCTATAGTTCTAAGTAACACATAATTAATTAATTCTGTGCTAAGTAGAAATGTTATTAGGAGGCATATTTATAGTATGAGCTTTTGAAAACACACCAGATTTAAGTAAAGAAATCAACGTACCATATATGTATCTAAATGAGGTGATGTAGTAATTGGTATCTTTGCAATGTTAAATCATGAAAGCCTGTTCTATCATGGCTTTTGCAATTAGTAAAACAAAGCTGGTGGCAAAAGCTTGAAAATTAATGATTATGGACAATCATTTAAATTTTTAGACATCAATTCACCATCATAATATATGCTAAATATTGTGAGTTGAGCACATGCATGCATAATGAAAATTTAGGGTTCCATGACACCCCTATTTGAAAGCACCTCAAATGCACTCCATTAATAGCCATATATTTATACTAAAAAAAGTTAGTGCGGGGAGAGAGAACGAAAATGTGTGGTGGAAATTAGAGGGCTAAAGGAGTGCTACACTATTTGGGGTGCTCTTTATTCTATCATATATATATATATATATATATATATATATATATATATATATATATATATATATATATATATACACTTGGTTGTGGTTGAGTGGCTTTCGGGGTGTTGCACTGTTTGGGGTGCTCTCGAACTTGCCCATATATATATATATATATATATATATATATATATATATATATATATATATATATATATATATACACACAGAGAGAGAGAGCGCAAAACCCCATCAAAAGTCACCATTTTACTGTAGCTTTTTAACCAATTTAAGCTTAAACCGCGCCTGACGCACCAAATATGGAACACAAGCACTTGCTTCGTTTAGCTTAACGGTTGAAATCTAATAGTATGCATTGAATATGTTAGGTGACACGAACGACTTATAAGCACCAATGATTAGACGTAACGTTCAAAAAATAAAATTTATAAATTTACTCCAGTAAGCTACAAAAGATAATCAAGTTTTGATGTAATTTTCTTCTCCGCATTCATCTCAATCTTATTTTCGATTATTTTCTTATGTTTATGATTGTTTTAGTTTTCGAGCTAGAGAATGATCGAAATTGATGAGGAAAATCTTCATCGAAGTCCAAACAATTACTCTGAAGAAACAACGATGCAATTCTTGAGTTGCGCCGTTGATGCTTACCAAGCAGATGTAATAACAAAAAAAGACATCCATAAACTTTTTGCAACGACACTAAATGAGGAACTGTCAGCTATTCAAAATGAAAACTAGAAATGGATAATTAAGTTTGCTATGAACACAAAGAACTAAAGAAACAATGGTCTATACCGTAGGGTTTGTGTAGCAAAAGCGAGTAAATATGGTTCGTGATAGAATTTAGATCAGAGAGAAGAAAGAGATGAAACGGTAAACAATCAAAAGGCTACATTTTTCTTAATATGAATTGATGGCTATTACAATGCTAATCCCTCATATATATATACATGATACAAAAGTATTTGCAATTGGCAAATATTGTAAAACTGGAAGCTCATTAACTACTCATTAACTCATTCCTATCCTAAATTCATGTCAATAATATTCATTTTTATCCTAAATATTGTAAACCAGGAAACTCAATAATTCATTCTTAATAACATTCTTAATAAGGGAAGGCAATATAATCTCTAGCCCAATCATAGCCCAATCAATGGCACATATTCTCTAACATCCCCCCTCAAACTCACGATGCTGAAAATCGTGAGTTTGCCAAATAGAAACTGCTACTTCTGCATCACCTCAGATGCAAACTTCCTCCTCCATCAGCAACTTCAAACTTTCATATGCCATTAGCAATTCTTCACTTTTACAAATGGTTTTTAAAGTGGACCACACTCAATAATGGTTTTTAAAGTGGACCACACTCAATGATGGTTTTTAAAGTGGACCACACTCAATAATAATGGTTTTTAAAGTGGACCACACTCAATATTAATGGTTTTTAAAGTGGACCACACTCAATATTAATGGTTTTTAAAGTGGACCAACCACTATGTTTCACAAATCAGCAACTCTTTTTGCCAATCACCCTTTCATCATCAAGTGCATCATCACAAAGTTCTACGTCATGATCATCATCTTCAAACTACACCATTTGTTTCAACATCACCATCTGTTTCAAGATCACCCTCTGCATCACACTGAAATCCTCGAAACCAACCTGCCATAGTCTGCCATTTTCTAAGTTCTTCTCCAAGACATGCAAAGCAATACATGCTCCAGCTCCTCATCAAACAATCACCATACAAGTACAAAAAACAAAACAAAAAAACAGTCATAATAACTCTGCCACTATCAACGCAATACAAACACCATTTTTCATCATATCACCTCAATGACTGTTTTTTTTTTTAATGGACTGTCACATATACAAACTGTGACTACAAATCAAAAACATAACAAAGACTGGACAACAAGAAGCATTGCCTACATCAGTCACCAAAATTGAATCGCCACCACATCTTCTCGTGCCAAGCGCTTATGCTTTCATCGCGGTACCCAAAATCGACCAATCATAAAGTTAGACCTTAATCACCAGATTCGCACCACCACCGTCAGCAACAAACGCCACCTAATCAGCAAGCCGCGACCATTCAAAGCATAACAGCAACCATGATTCAAAATCCCCAATCCAATTGATTCACGCAATCACAGCAACCAAGGTGTTTTGTTTCTGGAAAGCCGATTGTTTTTATAAAAGGGACAAAGCAATTTTTTTTTTAATATATATGTACATATATTTTTAATACATATATATACATATCTCTTTCCTCCCTTTGACCTGGCTCTGATACCATGATAGAATTTAGATCAGAGAGAAGAAAGAGATGAAACGGTAAACAATCAAAAGGCTACATTTTTCTTAATATGAATTGATGGCTATTACAATGCTAATCCCTCATATATATACATGATACAAAAGTATTTGCAATTGGCAAATATTGTAAAACTGGAAGCTCATTAACTACTCATTAACTACTCATTAACTCATTCCTATCCTAAATTCATGTCAATAATATTCATTTTTATCCCAAATATTGTAAACCAGGAAACTCAATAATTCATTCTTAATAACATTCTTAATAAGGGAAGGCAATATAATCTCTAGCCCAATCATAGCCCAATCAATGGCACATATTCTCTAATAGTTCGATTGTATTGAGGAGATTTTGTCGTATTTTCATTCGTTCATGGATCAGTATTTTTTTGCATTTAGAAGTTCGACACCACCATACTAAACTGTAGGAAAGAACCAACAACTTGTATGGAGTCAATATAATTAATTTCAAACAAAACTTTGCAATGGAAGAAGATGCTTTCTTACATGGTATCATCAAAGAACAAGTTGAAACTCAACCTTCCCTTCTTTTAGAACCAATCACTAGTATGTCGTTCGATGTAAAGTAGGGATTTGATGAATTTTATAGTAGAATTAAAGGACTATCACCACAGTCTACACCATTACGCGATGGAGGTTCATCTTTAAAAGTTCATAGTTGAAGAAGACAAATGAAGGATGATAAGAAAATAACCGAGTTTATTGATAGTATATCAAAGAAAATCAAAGAAATCTCATTTTGAAATAGACAGTCCCTCCACTTATCATGGTCTCTCTTAATATCTCAATCGCTCTCCTTGTACTAGTCGCTCCTCTAATCCAAGTCCAAGTGTATAATAGGCTTCTCGTCTATGGCCATTAAGGATGCAATTGATCCTACGAAGAAGTTTGGAGAGATTTAACTTTCTTAAATAGTACTGAACAGAGTTCATGGCATATCCTAGAGGTAATTTTTTTAATGTAAATCTAACTCGTTGACCAATCTTATTTAAAAAAAAAGATATTTTCTTTATAAAATATACTTAATATAATGCTTTATTAATTAATTAATTTAACCCAAAATATATTGAATAGAAAATCCATTGATATATTTTCTGATAGTAGTTATAAAGTGTTGTAAACATGAGTAAAATATCATAATGAATATAAATATAGTATTTTAAAACTCCCAGTTAAGGTAAATCAAGACTGTAAATCAATGTACACGTCCAGATTAGAGTACGCAATTTTTATCGAATGTTTGGCAATGTATTATTCTTGATTACAAGAGGCAACTAGTGATCATGTGCTAATAGTTATTGTATAGCTATGGGATGACCCACTTGATAGTATTATGTTGCTTAATGTAACTTAGGCCAAACAAAAAATATCAATGCGACATGTTTATCTAGTTATCTTGGCTTGAGAATATTATAAATCATCAATATGAAATCTTCACTTTGATTATTGCCAAATCATGGTGTGAAGACCCACTATTTTTAAAGATCCAAAATCAGTTATAAAAGTCATCAAATATGCATACAACTAATGTCAGATATTAAAAGTAGTGAACCTTAAGTGTATAAGATTTAAAAGTGCTAAAAACAATGAACATTAGAGAAGACCTCGTGATGGAATAAATCAAACAATTTACAAGTAAATCATCATATTCAATTTTATTATATTAAGCATTCATAAAACAAGATGTAAGCAATGCATAATTAATGAATTTAAATAAACAACCTGTGAATCCAACCTTTTAGGGGACCAAGCCCACATAATTCTATTTCATGCTCTTCTCCTTTGCCTACAGTGACAGGTTTTAAAAATCTTTCCAGATCTGAAACGGAACAATCATCCAAATGGATTGTTTTCCTCCATAAAGCCATAGATCTTCCCGTCTAGGTTTAGATTTCGAATTATCTTCTTTTAATTTGATTTACAAATGGAGAAATTACATTTAAAGAATGTTTCAAGAGGAAGAAGAAAAGAAATAAGATGGATGTTATTGTTAAAAAGTTATGTTTAGCTTGCTTATATATATAGGAGTTAAGGATTGATTTAGGTCATTAGATAGTCCTAAAATTCTTTAATTACATCATAACAGCTCTCTTATTTAATTCGTAATGAAGTACGATCTTGGAATGCATCTCATACACGTATTATTATTTTAATCCAACCCATAATAAAAGGAAATTTGAATATATCATGCAAAAAGAGTAATAAATTACTATGGGATTGTTAAAGGAACTCCACATTTGATTAAGTGGAGGACCAATTTTTATTTATTGTATAATTGTTGTAGGGAAGACAAAACAAATCAGCCTCCCCTTAAACATATATAATATATAAATTAAAATTTTGATATTAACCCCTATAATCCTCATTAATATAAACCATAAAACCTAAAGCTTAATTAATGCTTAAATTTAAGGTTGCACATAAAAAATGGATATAGTTAATGTAATAAGTTTCGCGAGTGATCATAATGCATCGATTAGGTATTTAATTGTAATTTCATATTGGAATTGGTATGATTAATTTAAAATAAATACAGAAACAAATTTTTTGATCTAATATGCTGTATCGAATTTGTGTAATCGAGATATTTAGTATTTCACACGTCCGTCTTGCGCCGAATTTGGTAAGTTAGGGTTTAACATATGTAATGAGCCAAAGGTAGTTAGTTCCTTTTTCGCTTTCTTTTTAAATAAACCAAACCCCCCTTATCAATAAAAATCTAGTTGGAGTCCCCTTAAAATTATCTTCCCCTTAACCAAATGTTGAGTCCCTTTAACAATCCCCATAAACTAAAATATTTTAAAACCTACATCTATTATTTTTTATCCAACCCATAATAAAAGGAAATTTGAATATATCATGTAAAAAGAGAGTAATAAACTGATATATTTTAAAACCTATTAGAAAGTTACTCTTTATAAAAAGAATTAATTCCTATTCTCTAAGAAATAAATTTTCATTTAAACATTTCAATTGCACTGTGTGTCAATTAATGCAAACGTGCATAACTAATTCTCCATCGTATTAATGACATTCTAATTTATGCATATATAGGACAATTTAAATTCATACTAATTAATTGCAAGGATATGCGTTTAACCCCCCTATAATATATAAAATTAAGGAGATTGCTCTTGGAGCTCCAATTTTGGTTAAGGGATGGAGAATTTCACCGGGACTCCTTATTTATCCTTTGTTAAGAGGGGATTGGATATAAAAAAATTAAAATAAAAAGAGACCAAACTACCCTTTCCTACGTATCACATGCTGATAATCTTAACTTTTTAATTCTCAAAAATCAATCGATAGAAAACTGCACTGCTTTAAAAAACCAAATTGAATCGCATACCTAACCCTAGTTCCTACACCATGGTTCGAATAAATATGACGAAAAGAAAGCAATCAGATCCTAATGTAATGGCACAAATTTTGAAAATGTTGGTTTAATTTTTTTTTAAATCGACTATTTTGGTGAAGAAGAGAAAAACGTTGGAGGGCAGTAGTGTATATTGATGAAAAAATTGTTGGGATTATAAGGTTATAATTGAAATTATTATTTGTTGTTTCAAGGGGAGGCTAATTTATTGTTTTCTCATAACAATATAGTCAATGCACAATTTAGTTATTTACAGTGTGGTGCTAAGGGCACCTCGATATGTTCTTCCTAATACCGCGGCTAAAAAATACCACAAAAATAAGTATTACATTCTTCTTTATACCACATACTTAAAAAATAGGGGCTACCACACTGTTTTACCCAATTTCTATTTCACTCGATATTCGTTCGTCCTCATTTGTAAAACTAATCAACGAGCTAAACCCTAAATCTATAACCGATCAACGAATTCGACGCCGTAATATAAAAAACCGTGAATAAGGTTTGAATTAAGCAAAATAGAAGAGAAAGTGAAAGACTAGGGTTTTTAGATCACCAAAAAATTGAGAGATTACTGTACAAATTTGATTTTTCCCGCAAGAGATGCGAAGGAGACAGCGATTATGAGATATCATGGTATTTAGATTAGCTTAGTACGTGATTAGTTCGGCAAATAATAATTGAGTGAGATATTATAATGGAGAGGTAATGTGTTATTAGGAAGCATACAAAATTTGATGAGTTTTATTTTTTTAATTGCGGTTTTAGGAAGAATATGTTGGGGTGCCCTTAGCACCACACTATTTATATACATATATATCTAGGATTTGAAAAACATGTTATTTAGTGTGCAACTAATCAACAATTTTTGCAATTAACGTGTCATTAATTCACAACCTACAAAATTAATGCATTACAATATGAAACAACATGTACTATATATATATATATATGTATATATATATATATATAATATGCAAATATATATTCTTTTCTTATATGTACGTTTTGGTCTTATATATTTTTCAATTATATATGTACATAAACATATACTACTTAAACATCAAAAAATATGTCAATGATGAGAATCGAACTCTGACCTCTCATCAGAGTCTACTCACTTAACCATTCCACCAAACACTTTTTTTTCGTTTTCAAAATTAGAACATTGAAAATTATTGGTTTTATCTGTGTATCTTTTAAGCTTACAAAGTCAATATTTTCTAAACCGTAACTCCAAATATATCAAAATTATATATCAAACTGATAGTCTCGGAAAGATATTTGCAATGGTTATAAATATGTCATTCAATTTATCTCATACTAAAAATAATTACTTCAATTTTAAAAACATAAAAGTTGTGGGTTATTACATTCTTCCCATTTAAAAGAATTGCACCCTCGCAATTCCCCAAATATAAATCCCATTCCGAATAATAGATCATTATTTAGTGTTTAATAAATGAAAAGTATGAAAACACATCAATCATTAGTTAACTTCCCATAAAATAATTTGCAATAACCATATTTTCTCATCAACCGTAACATAGCACAATTCATTTACAACAATGCAATAAATTTTCAACATATACATATCATAATAAAATATGCACTTTCTTGACATCTTATAGAATATACAGTGTGTAAAAATGACAATCCAATAATAAAAGGTATGATAAAGATAACCACTACATAATAACATGCACCACAACAAAAATAAGATAATGATCTATATTTATTATTAATTATAAAACCAAAAGATGAGTTTTTTAATTTATTTATTTATATTGTTATTATTATTATTATTTTATGATTATATGAATATTTTATGTTGTATAAAAGAATTAATGATTAAAATTTCATTTTTTTTAAATTGCTACCTTAGTAATTTTAAATAAATTATTATAAGAATATTTACTCCTTGTACTATTTTTAATTTACCAATAACACTCAATAAAATTCTAAATTAAATTTTCATGTAAAAATAAGTTAGTTTTAAACTAGAAAAAAATTCAATAATATGTGTATAATTTTGTTTTGTATTTAGTAAATTTTGCATGTATATGTGTGTGTGTGTGTATATATATATTAAGTTGTAATATGTTAATTTCTTTAAATTTATAGTATATATAAATAAATACACACATATCCCTACAAAAATATAAATTTATTCTTTAATATTTTGAATCATTTCTTATAATATAATTATACATATAATTTGTACTTTATAAAATTTATATATATGCACTAGTCTGAACATCATTTTGATTCATGAGATTTTTGATTCACGACAATGAAGAAATGAAGAGTTAGTTAATATATATGTATATATACATATGTGTGTGTGTGTGTGTGTGTATATATATATATATGTTGTGTGTGTGTGTGTTTAGTTGTGTTAGAATAATGCTAAAATCTATCCTCATTTTATATAACACAAATGCACAAAACACGTAAAAAAAAAGTGTGTGTGTGCGCACTCGCACACGCGCGTGTGAATGGCTAAAAACAACCATTGCTGGGGCTTCTGCCCTTGACCAGTCGATTGGTCCAAAAGATACCAGTTAACTGGTAGGGCACTGAAACCTCAGTAACGACTATTTTCAGCCATTTTTCAGATATGTATACGATTTATACTTTCTACCGGTCGACTAGTGATTTTTATACCAGTTGATTAACCGACAATAACGGCCATATTTCTGAAAAGTCACCATCTTTCATAAAGAGATTCCTCTTTATTTTTAACAGAAATGGTTGCTCCTCTTCGCTGAAAATCTTCATGGAAGTTGACTATTCTTCAACCATTATATATACACATCACAAACATGATTTACAAATCACTGAGTCTTCACATATTTTCTGATCTTAAACTCTATACTCTCTTGCATTCTTAAAGCTCTCTCAAACATTCAAATTGCTTTTAAATCTTTATATATATATTTCATATCTCTTGATTCATAAGCAATAGTACTTTCTTCAAATCTTCACATACACATTATATATTTGAGGATAAGATAATAGTAAAGGTGTACTCAAACTGTTGGCTATTCAGAACAACACAATCAAAGTCAAACTCTTGTTGTAATTGGTGTAAGTCCTGTTCGGTTGCTAAGACGGAAAAAATCCCATTCAGTTGTGTTGGATCAAGATTAACCCTAGTGGGGGGTGAATAGGGTATATCACAGTTTTTCGCAAAGTTATAAATTTAACGGGATATTAAATAATAAACAGATCATAGAATGAGTAGAAATAAAAAGCAGAAAGGAAAAAACACACAGAGATACCCAGCTTCGGCAAAATCCTGCCTACTGCTGCATTCCTAAGGTTTCTACTAGGTGATAGAACAAATCCCGCATACAAGACCATGTACACTCGTGACTCTCACTCCTATTCTAACCCTACGCTCAAAACCCTAGACTGACCGATATCCCATCGATCAGATTTCCCCAGATTACGACCCCGTAACCAATAACCCAGATTTTACTGATTCTGTCAACTGTCAGTCAACACCCTGACTGAAACCTTAGAATTTTGCAGACTTCTAGAAACTATTTGTGATTTACAAAAAATTAAAAACAAATACAACAACTTAAAATAACAATGAAAACCCTATTAAAAGAATTCCTCCCTTTAAAAGATGGACTTGGCTTAGCCAAATATGGGATAGGCTGGCCTACTTTATTTCCTTGCACCCGATGTTGTTCCTTTCTCTTAAAAAAAAATGGCGGCCACGAATCAAAAACTAGGGTTTGTGAATCCTCCAAATCAGGTTGGTGAATGAATTGATCTGGAAATGATTCTCCTACTCTTTAATCTTCTGGCGCCTTGCTTCTTCAATCGTATGCTGTCTGATTTGAGGATTTTTAGTCGATCGAAAACGATAGATGAAAAGTGAGTATCTCTGAATTTTCTTTACCAATTTTCTGATTTTTGTATTCGGTACAAAATGCCTGTGATGAAATGGTGTTGTTTATAAGGTATAAAAACTCCTATACAATCTCTGATTTCGTGTATGTGGCTTGATTTGATTTGGCTAATTTCCCTTTTTACTGCATGATTGAATTTGTGACCTTGATTAAAAAAGAATCAACTTGAATAAGTTGTTGTGAAATTTTCCACTGATTTGCTCGGTTTGATTTTGCGTGGCTTTCCCTTTTGAATTCTCGGCTTTGATAAAATTGGCTTTGATAGCTTTCCTGATTTAATTAATGTGATTCCCTGAAATGTTGCATTGTAAAACAGTCTCTGGAAGATTAAAAATGTTCCCATTTAGTCCTTGTGTGATTGAAGAGATTATGGAAAAACAGGAAAAGTATCTACTGTAAATAAATCCTTGCTGATTTTATACAGATGAACAAACCGAATTTCTGGAAAGAAATATTAGTATTTAAACCTTCACTGATATGTTTTCTTTTGTCCACTATATGATCAAAAATTGGATTTCAGGAATTAAGTCTCGAAAACTCACTTGCCCAAAATGAATATTTGCCATAAAAGAAATGTATTTCGATTTTGTTGAAAACTTGCCTTAAAAACACAGATTTCCCATTTCTGGAAAATGTCGAAAACTCGTCATATTTGTACTCTAATTTTCAAAAAAAAAAACTTGTTGCTAAGATGCCAAATATTTGAATGCCAGTGTGAATGCTTGCTTCACAGTTACTGGCATATATTTGCATTGTTTTTGCACTTACACATGTTCACTGGCCATGGTTTATTGCTGAACCATTTTTGTTGAAATTGTCCATACCATTTTGCATATATAGCTGCACCATCTCTTTGCTGGCTCGACTAGCTTTACCTGTATATGTATGCTGCACATGTTTCACTTGCACTTATTCTCTCCCATTGCTATATACATTCCCTGCCATGTTCATGCATGATTGAAACTTGCTCCTTATGAAACTTGTACGATGCTGAGCTCATGGTTCAACCATTTCCATGCTGGATGGACTTGTATTTGTATGTTACACTTGAGCATGTGTTCACTGCTCCATTTAGTTCACTTAAAATTGATCACTGCTGCACTTTTGACCATGCAGACCCATGTATATCTATTTTCTGACCATGTTGAGACATGTACACATTTGTTTATGCTTTGACACTTAGAATTCCACCATTATGAACCATTTTGTAGCTCGAACACTTTGAAAGTCTGAAATTTCCTTGATCATGCTGGTCCAAGCTGTCTTGCATTGGCTTGAACTTTTTCATATGAATCTGAACCTTGTTTCTTTACATTTGTATGTTTGCTGCCTTGCATGTTCATGTGCTACCTCAGCCATTTGTGTTGAGCTGCTTTGTACATGATTTAATTTTCTTGGCTCGACACCTTGGTTGTTGTGTTCACTTGTCCATTTCACTGTGTCGAGCTTGGTCCATGTGGCTGCTCCGCAGATGCTCGCTACTACATTCTGATTGGCGAGGCAGTGCACACGTGTATATCTATACACGTGTGTATATGCAGACCATCAGAAAGGATTTCCCCCTATCCCTGCTATATATACAAACTGTCTAGACACAGATAAATCAGATCAAGTCATGAAAGATGATGAGAAACACACTGAATTCTGAGGCAAATAAAATTTTAAAATCAAAATTTATATTTGCTAGATTCTAGAATTTTATTTCTGTTCCATATACTGTGTGTGTTTCTGTATATGACAGGTATGAAGACTGGACTGATTGAGTTGTGAAGACTGAAGACATAAGTTGACAATGAAACTCATACGAGACCATCTGTATATGAGTGATTGTATAAATGAAATGACTGTATGATTGAGTGACTGAGTGAGCTGTATGTATATATGAGATTGTACAATGAGTGTTGAGTGTTGTAGTGAAGAGCAGTGTATGAAAATGAATGTGAAATGTATTGAAATATATTAGAGAATTTGTACAAATAGAGGAGTATAAAATATGTACTGTTTGAATATTGAAATAAAATATTTTATTTAAATAAAATACTGTTTGAATATTTGAATTTATGTACAGTCATATTTTATTTAAATATAAATATTATATTCCTGTCTGTGATGTATAATATATGAAACAGTACAATAACAAACACATTTAAAATAATATATATTTGGTTGTTATCATCAAACAAAAATCATATAATTGTGTATACAACACTGTTATATACAACAATCTCCCCTTTTTGATGATGACAAACAAATAAAAGATTTCGAATACAATAAATGAGTTTGACAGTAAATTTTGAACTCCCCCTATTTAGTAGCTCCCCCTATAGCAGAAAACTCCCCCTATAACAGTGCATGAGTGAAATGAACTATGAACTGAATAATAATGAATTTTCAAAAAATAAACAATATTTTTGAAATATTCACTCATAAATCAAAATCTCAACCCATTCTCCCCCTTTTGTTATCATTAAATGGATACTGAATTTTAAAATATAGATGAAAAAATGATTAAAAATATAATTTCAACTTAAGAGGAAGAACGATCATCATAAATCTCAATCAATCAATCAAAAATCATAATATACTGAGAACTAGTGGCATATTTCACATTGTAGAGAATGACGGATATACGATGAAATTTATATGAATGGAGAGAGTAAAAAAAATGATTCCAATTATTTTCAAAAGAATATTATAAAATCGTGCACAAAAACAGTGACGGATTTGGACTATAGTTAATAATTCAATTTAAGTGACAAAATCGAATTATCTCAAATCCCAATACCCATCAATCAACAAATCATAATATGTCATAAGATTTCAACGCATTTCACAGATTAGAAAGATGGATTAATAGGCTGGTCTTTAAACACCAAGGAGTATTTCAAAATAATTTTTATTTATAACACATTATTTCCTTTTTATTTTTTTTTATTTAAGAGCACACTAACCACGCATAACCAGAGCTTGGATTTTTAAATGAGGTCAGTCGCAGCTTAAACTATAAGTTGTCTCTTAATCATGCATGACTAGAGCTTGGATTTTTAAATGAGGTTAGAGACACACTTATGTATTAATTATATATTTATCGTTTTCAGTTACTAAAGAAAAAAAATCCTCGGTATATGAAACCAATATGAATGATAGAAATGTGGTAGGTACAGAAATTGACTGTGAAATAAATTTCTAAAATAATTATATTATGAAACATGCTCGACTGTACCGAGATCATTGAAAATATTTAATTATCACAAATTCTGAATAATAACATAGCCCAATTTCTATCACAAATATTTTCACTGTTTATTCAAGATGATTTTTTTTTGTAAAAAATATTAAACTCTCCACATTAATATAAAAAAATGATGGATGGCAGAATAATGGTAGATAAAGAAGATGGTCATGAAATAATTGCCAATTCAAAGATATTATAATAATTATTCAACCATCATGAAAATCTAAATAAATTCTCCTCTTGTTGTGAAATATACTGCAGTCACAATTCACCACAATTTAAAATTCTTGTAATAATTTTGAAGAATTATAAATACAGTTCGGTTTGGTTATTGATTACAATTTCCGAATGAATAATCAGTAAATAATTTTAAATTGAAAATCAATTACAAGAGGGATATGAAGAGCTATACAGGACAAGAGTGATTAAAATATATATAAAAAAATTCATCATATATGATACCAATTGGTATCCTTATTAACAAATTTTAATCACACCCTAGTGGCCTATCAAGGATATCTCAGACTAAAGAATTTTAAACACATAACCCAATCAGACAAATTTAGCACACAAATTTTTATCAGAGCAGTAAGCAGTTTCAAAAAATCATATTCAAAGATGATTCCATTTATCAGAGCAGCAGACAAACATTTATCAAAGCATGCAGTTACAAAGAATTTTCCAAGATCAATATCAGGACATCACAAAGACAGTTTCAAATCAGACTTGACAAGAGAATGATGTCTACAGATTATTATAGAAGATCACAAAAGATGATTCATGATTCCAGATTTAAAAATATTGTTTATTTTAAATCATTTGAAGGAATATGAAAATATTAGAATTTAATGAATTAATCACACCAGATTATAAAATTTTGATTTTAGATATGTGTGATTCAGTAAATTAATAATTTCAAATGATTTTAAACAAACAGATATTCAAATCTAATAATCATGAAATAATAATAAGTTTTAAGACCATATTTTCAAAGAATTTTTCACAAGAAATTTCTGACAAGCACAAGAGTAAATTCAGAGAAATATTCATGATTCAGAAAATTACAATAATTTATTTGAAATCACTTGAATCTATGTCAAGTTTTGGGATATAATGAATCAGTCACACAAGATTGATAATATTTAATGTAAGAGGTGTGTGAGATTCAGAATATCAAGTATTTCAGATGATTTCAAACAAACAGATTTCAACCATAAAATGATCATGAATATAAGATGAATTCCTAGATGTATCATTGATTTAAGACAGATCAAAAAATATCCAAGCCAATCTGAAAAACAATGAAATTATCACGACTGAGAAATAATAATGTGCTGTAATGAGTATAAATTTTCAAGCCTTTCTAAAATGAATTAGAAGAACCTCAGAACAGCAGAGATGCGTCATATTTCAATTGGTTTTCAGATTTTCAAAAATTTAGAATTCACATTAACAATGTTCAAGATATAACATGAATACATCAACACTATCAGGAATTCATAAAACAGAAAATGAACTTCAAAACAATTGCAGATATATACAAGTTTATATTCAAGATCTGGATAAGATTAAAACATCAGATTTTCATTCAAGTGAAGCAAGTTTCCAAAAAAAAAGAATTCTGCAATTGGAAGTTTAGAAAGCACAGAGTAAGAAGAATAGGGCAGTGTCAATTCAAAAAACTGAAAAGAAAAAGAAAAAAAACAGAAAGGATAGAAGGAGGAATAAACATAGAGAAAAATATATATTTACAGAGATGAGTTTAGAGATTACACCTGAAATCGATGTAAGCAAATGAATCTCTATCTCAACTAATTTGGCTAAGGAACTGTAAAGAATACAAAGATATAGAACAGCTTGAAATCAATCTCTTTTCAGCACAGCGGTTCCTCAACCTTCACTGGTACCTAGCAGTTGAGTGAATCAAGTGGTCTAACAAAATTTGTAAAACCACTCTGAAATATGTTTACCACTTTTGGTACCCAAACCTATTTGTATAACAAACCATCGGAATTAACCTTTGTACCCTTAGGAACCCAAATCTGTTTAAACTTAACTAAGCCCGTTTCATTTCCTTTTAGGATCCAAGAATGTTTAAAAGGTTTGTTACAAAACAAATTCACATTTTTCTTTTGATCCAAAAAACCTTTGGAATTATCAAAGCTTAAATTATCAAAACAATTATTTCCAAACCAGTTTGAGGGACTTTTCAAATCATTTGAATTTCGTTTTTCAAAAACATTATTTTTTTTCCAAAGCCGAGTCCATTTTTATTTCTTGATGAAAACTGATTTTTCAACAACATATTTAAAGATTTTTCACTGTTAGAAAATTTAGTCAATGTTGTTTCAAGTAGTTGAATTTCAGTTTTAAGATCACTGTTTTCTTTCATTAAATCTGAACAACAATTTTCGGTGATCTTACATCTTTCAAAATTAGATTTCAAAACCAAATTTTCATTATTAAGAAAATTAATTTTGGTTTGAGACTCAGCAATTTCAAATTCAAAATGTTTTCGACTCTCAAATTCAAATTTCTTGAGTTTTTCAATCTCAATTTCTAGCTCATTCAGAATAAACTCAATTTTCAACAAGCTTTAATTTTCAGCAAAAATATATTTGGAATTTTCAGTTGTTTTAAAATTTTCAAATTCTTTTTGCAAACAATTGTTTGTGCTTTCAAGCTCTATCTTGTTCTCTTTTAAGATCAGAATTTCATTCTCAAGTTTCTGAGTATTTTTATTTTGACGAACAAGATAATTTTTCAAATTTTAAAAAAAATTGCAATTAGAATTTGAAGACTTCTTAACGTTTTTGAGTTTTGATTCCAAAAGATTAATTTTGCAGATCAACTTAAGCTTCTCAGATTTCAGAAGTTTATTTTTAGATTTTAGATTCTCAGCCGATTCAGTTAAACCATTTAGAAGATGAGTTAAATATTTATAAGAAATATTTTCTATTGAGTCTCCATCTGAATTTCCATCTATACAAACTGTTAAGCACAAATCTGAAGCTGAGCTGACTTTCTGGGGTTTTGAGCAGTTGTCAGTTTTTCCATACAGCGTGTTGAGAGTCTTCCAGATTTCCTGCGCAGTTAAACAATGGGAAATAAGGATATATTGTACATCATCAATATAAGAATATAAAATATGAGTAGCGCGTAAATTAAATTCAATATCAACCCTATTTACAATATCATACCCATTTATAATACTATTCCAACATTTAATATCAACAGATTTTAAATAGGATTTCATTTCTAATTTCCAATTTAAAAAATATGTACCACTAAAAGTAGATGGAATATGACTGGACTCATGCTCTATGGATTGAAAACAAGGGATCACCATTACTCTAGAGTTAAACAAAGATACCTGCTCTGATACCACTTGTTGGATCTAGATTAACCCTAGAGAGGGGGGGGTGAATAGGGTTTATCACAGTTTTTCGTAGAGTTATCAATTTAACAGAATATTAAATAATAAACAGATCACAGAATGCAGCAGAAATAAAAAGCAGAAAGGAAAAAACACACAGAGATACCCAGCTTCGGCAAAATCCTGCCTACTGCTGCATTCCTAAGGTTTCTACTAGGTGATAGAACAGATCTCGCATACAAGACCATGTACACTCGCGACTCTTGCTCCTATTCTAACCCTACGCTCAAAAACCTAGACTGGCCGATATCCCCTCGATCAGATTTCCCCTTATTACAACCCTGTAACCAATAACCCAGATTTTACAGATTCTGTCAACTGTTAGTCAACACCCTGACTGAAACCTTAGAATTTTACAGACTTCTAGAAATTGTTTATGAGTTTCAAAAATATAAAAACAAATACAACAACTTAAAGTAACAATGAAAACCCTATTAAAAGAATTCCTCCCTTTAAAAGATGGACTTGGCTTAGCCAAATATGGGATAGGCCGGCCTACTTTATTTCCTTGCACCCGATGTTGTTCCTTTCTCTTGAAAAAAAATGGCGGCTACGAATCAAAAACTAGGGTTTGTGAAATCCTCCAAATCAGGTTGGTGAATGAATTGATTCTGGGAATGATTCTCCTTCTCTTTAATCTTCTGGCGCCTTGCTTCTTCAATCGTATGCTGTCTGATTTGAGGATTTTTAGTCCATCGAAAACGATAGATGAAAAAGTGAGTATCCCTGAATTTTCTTTACCAATTTTCTGATTTTTGGTTTTCGATACAAAACGCCTGTGATGAAATGGTGTTGTTTATAGGGTATAGAGACTCCTATACAATCTCTGATTTCGTGTATGTGGCTTGATTTGATTTGGCTACTTTCCCTTTTTACTTCGTGATTGAATTTGTGACCTTGATTAAAAAGAATCAACTTGAATAATTTGTTGTGAATTTTTCCACTGATTTTCTCGTTCTGATTTTACGTGGCTCTCCCTTTTGAATTCTTAGCTTTGATTAAACTGGCTTTGATAGCTTTCATGATTTGATTAATGTGATTCCCTGAAATGTTGCGTTGTAAAACAATCTCTGGAAGATTAAAAATGTTCCCATTTAGTCCTTGTGTGATTGAGGAGATTATGGTAAAACAGGAAAAGTATCTGCTTTAAATAAATCCTTGCTGATTTTATATAGATGAACAAACCGAATTTTTGGAAAGAAATATTATCATTTAAACCTTCACTGATATGTTTTCTTTTGTCCACTGTGTGATCAAAAATTGGATTTCTGGAATTGAGTCTCGAAAACTCACTTGCCCAAAATGAATATTTGCCATAAAAGAAATGTATTTCGATTTTGTTGAACACTTGTCTTAAAAACATAGATTTCCCATTTCTGGAAAATGTTGAAAACTCGCCATATTTGTACTCTGATTTTCAAAAAAAACTTGTTGCTGAGATGCCAAATATTCGAATGCCAGTGTGAATGCTTGCTTCACAATTACTGGCACATATTTGCATTGTTTTTGCACTTACACATGCTCACTGGCCTTGGTTTGTTGCTGAACCAATTTTGTTGAAACGGTCCACACCATTTTGCATATATAGCTGCACCATCTCTTTGCTGGCTCGAACAGCTTTACCTGTATATGTACGCTGCACATGTTTCACTTGCACTTATTCTCTCCCATTACTATATACATTCCCTGCCATGTTCATGCATGATTGAAACTTGCTCCTTATGAAACTTGTACCATGCTGAGCTACATGTTCAACCATTTCCATGATGGTGGACTTGTATTTGTATGTTACACTTGAGCATGTGTTCACTGCTCCATTTAGTTCACTTAAAATTGATCACTGCTGCACTTTTGACCATGCAGACCCATGTATATCTATTTTCTGACCATGTTGAGACATGTACACATTTGTTTATGCTTTGACACTTAGAATTCCACCATTATGAACCATTTTGTAGCTCGAACACTTTGAAAGTCTGAAGTTGCCTTGATCATGCTGGTCCAAGCTGTCTTGCATTGGCTTGAACTTTTTCATATGAATCTGAACCTTGTTTCTTTACATTTGTATGTTTGCTGCCTTGCATGTTCATGTGCTACCTCAGCCATTTGTGTTGAGCTGCTTTGTACATGATTTAATTTTCTTGGCTCGACACCTTGGTTGTTGTGTTCACTTGTCCATTTCACTGTGTCGCGCTTGGTCCATGTGGCTACTCCGCAGATGCTCGCTACTACATTCTGATTGCCGAGGCAGTGTACACGTGTATATCTATACATGTGTGTATATGCAGACCATCAGAAAGGATTTCCCTGTCCCTGCTATATATACAAACTGTCTAAACACAGATAAATCAGATCAAGTCATGAAAGATGATGAGATACACACCGAATTCTGAGGCAAATAAAGTTTTAAAATCAAAATTTATATTTGCTAGATTCTAGAATATTATTTCTGTTCCATATACTGTGTGTGTTTCTGTATATGACAGGTATGAAGACTGGACTGACTGAGCTGTGAAGACTGAAGACTAAAGACAGAAGTTGACAGTGAAAATTATACGAGAGCATCTGTATATGAGTGATTGTATAAATTAAATGACTGTATGATTGAGTGACCGAGTGAGCTGTATGTATATATGAGATTGTACAATGAGTGTTGAGTGTTGTAGTGAAGAGCAGTGTATGAAAATGAATGTGAAATGTATTGAAATATATTAGAGAATTTGTACAAATAGAGGAGTATAAAATATGTACTGTTTGAATATTGAAATAAAATATTTTATTTAAATAAAATACTGTTTGAATATTTGAATTTCTGTACAGTCGTATTTTATTTAAATATAAATATTATATTCCTGTCTGTGATGTATAATATATGAAACAGTAAAATAACAAACACATTTAAAATAATATATATTTGGTTGTTATCATCAAACAAAAACCGTATAACTGTGTATACAACACTGTTCTATACAACAAGTTGCTCAGGTGCATTGTGAACCTATTCCTCTGGGTGAAGAGAGGGTGTTGATAGTTGAATTCCAGAAGAAGTCTGGAACTGGACGTAGGACGGTGCTCCGAACCAGTATAAAAATATCTGGTGTTATTTATATTTTTCTGCTCCTGTAATAATTATTTTGTTGCTGCTGTGATTATTGTCTTCAAGTTCTACATATATATATTGGCCATCATCGATCCAGTGCATAACGACTAATCTCATGTAAGTCGATCCTACTCTAAGTCACTTGACCTTTTTTAATTGGTATTAGAGACCGGTGTTCTGGAGATCGTAACATCTTAGAACAAATAGCTATAAAGAGATCTAGTCAAGGCATTAAAAAATGGAAGAACTACAAAGAAGAATCAAAGGAGCAAGCAAGTAAATGTCTAATGGCTAAAGTAAATCGCAATCGGTATGTGTAGATTCATTATATAAAGATCTTTTGTTAGACCGTGAAAATTGTTAAAAGATTTTAAAAGTTTGGGATAGCCAAGTCTAAAGATTATGAGTAAGAAAATTCCAAATTAGAAGAGGAAATCAAATTTTTAGTTAAACAAGCCAAATGTTTTGAAAATTCCTTCGAAGAGCTTGTTTTTCAAAAAGATTTCCTTTAAAAAGAAAATGAGCGACTAGAAGATAAAAACAATGTCCTTTTAAAGGAAATCGATCTTTTACAAAACAAAAATACATCTTTAGTAGATCTTTAAATAATTTTAGTTCTTTAGTTTTGTGTCTTAAAAAGGAGAATGAAGCTTTAATTGAAAAGAATCTAGAATTAGCTAAAGAATATGGGATTTTAAAATTTTGTAATAATGTTCTGTAAAATGAAATCTGTGACTCAAAAGAAAATTTTAAAATATTACAATCTTCTTTAGATAATTCAAAATCTCAAATTTTTTTATCTCAATAATGAGAATGGTACTTTAAAAGGGAAAATTTTGAATTAAATAAGGTAATTGATATCTTGAAAACCAGCAAAATTTCTTTTGAAAATGTCAATAGCGACTTTGGAATAAAATATGAAAAATGTACAAGTAAGTTCACGAAATTTAATAAAGGTCGGAGTGGTTTAAATGAGATTCTATCTAGTTCAAGACCTTTATGTGATAAAAGCGGTTTAGGGTATAATAAAAGCAACCATAGAACTAGTACTAGATACACATTATGTATAATAAAAATATCACTACTAGTACTAAAGCACAAGCAGATCTAAGATCCAATTATTATAGAAATTCGAATACTTTTATGATTAGAGACATTTATAAATCTAGAAGTACGAAAGGAAATAGCAACAGAAGTTACTTAAATATTTGGGTTCCTGTAAATTGAAAAAAAAAGAGAAAAATTTGTTGATGATTATTTTAATTCAGTAGTTAACAATGAAAAATTCATTTTTAAATGTTCCATTAAACCCTCATGGGTATGATTACCTTCCATCTAACCCCTGGACCCTAACGGAGGAAGTGGGTACCAAAGTATAAAAATAATATTGTTGTAGGTAAACCACCACAAAATGGAGGATATTTCAATATTTCTAAATATCTTTGGAAACAGAGCTCAAAACTAAATCAGGGAATCTAGTAATCTTTGTATTTTCTATTCTCAAAAAGATAAGACCCTATATTACACCTATATTCATATCCCTTTTAATGGAAAGAAAATATAATCATATCGACAGGGGAGGTCATATTAATAGGAAGAGTGTGTGTGTGTATATATATATAGGGAAGAATTTATATTTCGGAATTAATCTATATTCATTCAATATATTGACTATGGCATAATACTACATTTCTATGCTATCATATGGTAATATTAATACTACATCTCTACTGAGTCACGCCATAGAGCCAAGGTAATTACTTATCCTTAAGCTCTGATACCAACTGTAACGATCTGGTATTTTTCGACTCTTGATGTTCGATATGTGTTGTATATCAGATAACCAAAGTCGACAAAATCCGGGTAGTTACAGGAATTCAACTATCAACACCATCTCTTCACCCAGAGGAACAGGTTCACAACGCACCCAAGCAACCAAACGATATTTTCTCTACCTGAGCAACCGAACAGGGTTTCACCAATTATAATAAGATTCTGACTTTGATTGTTTTCTTGAATAACACTAAGTAGCCAACAGTTTGAGTACACTCTTCCTATAATCTTATCCTTAAGTATATAACGTGTATGTGAAGATTTGAAGGAAGTGTTATTTCTTATGAATCGAGAGATATGAAATATATTCAAAGAATCAAAAACAATTTGAATGTTTGAGAGAGATTTCAGAATGCAAGAGAGTAGAGAGTTTAAGATCAGAAAATATGAGAAGATTCAGTGATTTGTAAATCATATTTATGATGTTTATATAATGGTTGAAGAGTAGTCAACTTCCGTGAAGAGTTTCAGCGAATAGGAGCACCCATTTCTGTTAGAAATGAAGAGTGAAAGATGGTGACTTTTCAGAAAAATGGTTGTTATGTCGGGTCAATCAACTGGTATTAAAATCACCAGTCAACTGGTAGAAAATATAAATCATATATATATTTTAAAAATGGTTAAAAATAGCCGTCACCAGGGTTTCAGTACCTTACCAGTCGACTGGTCTAGTCCAGGGCAGAAGCCCCATTAATAGTTGTTTTTAGCCATTCATGTGTGTGTGTACATACACACACGTGTTTTGTGCATTTGTGTTATATAAAATAAGGATAGATTTTAACACTATTCTGACACAAATAAAAACAAACATATATATATATATATATTAACAAACTCTTCATTCAATATTTATTTCTTCATTGCCGTTAATCAAAAATCTCATGAATCCACATTTTCCCCTTTTCTTGATTGATGACAACCTCTTGTAATCTTGTAGAAAAATTTATTTTCTTCTCTTAAATATATGCTTGCATAATTTTGTCTCCCCTGAATATATAGCTTCTCTACAACAATTTATCTATGCTATCATATTTTGGAATTAATCTATATTCATTCAATATATTGACTATGGCATAATACTACATTTCTATGCTATCATATGGTAATATTTATACTTGTTTAAAGATAGAAATAAAATTATTACTATATGCCATGAACTTGCTGATATTAAACCCGTGATGAATCATTTACTTAATATAATCACAAGTCATGCATATATAATTAGTTCATGTATGCATTATTTTTTTTATAATTGAATCCATGAACTATGCACAAACTCCTTATTAGTTATCACATTTTATGTCGATAACAAATGGAGGACTTTTATAAGACTTATAGTAGATGGCCTCCTATGATTTTGTGAACTCTATGTATTATCTAGTTTTAGTTCTCTACTATGATCGATGATTATTACTTATCATGGCAATATTCTTTTTAATCGATGACAAAGGGGGAGACAATTGTAAGTATATACACTAACAAATTGCTGCAGAAAAGCTATATGTTCAGATAAATTGTTGTAGAGAAGCTATATATTCAGGGGAGACAAAATTATGCAAGCATATATTTAAGAGAAGAAAATAAATTTTTCTACAAGATTACAAGATGAAAGAACCCGTAACTTCCCCGCGAAGGAAAGCACGAATACTTTGAGAACAGGACAAAATAGAACGCATACAGGAGAACATTTCATTGTTATTACAACAATTCCATCGGATACAAGAATATACAGAGTATTAATGAATAAATTACATTCGATAAATATCAGAGATTACAATAAATTACATAGCAGCGGAAAAATATACAAAACACAACTGAAAGTAATACACGGATACAGAGCTTTCCGAGCATCGTTCCAGCTGTAAATCAGGACCCTGTGAATATAAATATGCAAAACCAAAACTACTAGCTGCCCGTGTGGAAAATAGGGGCACCCAGAGTTTAGGTTAAAACAATAAACTCTAGGTCAGTCATGTGACTGGTGTGAGAACTAAAACAGTTATTAATATTGGTTTTAAAGTTAGGTAAATCAAGGGACCACGCCGTATAACACGGAACGGGTTTCCTCCCAAGAATACCAGTGCATAGAACAAACAGCGCAATGCTTTTTTGAAAAATGAAGCTATTATAAGACCCAGGTCCCATCACATAATGCAACGCAAGCCGAAGGATAGGGTTTTCCCTTATAATAGCCAAACATGCTTGGTACGTTTAAAACAAATCACTTGATACTATAATAGGTGTATAGTGTCAAAACAATTTCAATCATAAATATAAATCATAGATGGCATGGGTACCATATATCATGTCGCCATACTAGTTCTACAATTAAAACCGCAATATCACGTATTGGAAACTGGATTTCCGTCATGAGCCGAGGCAAGGGGCAAGCTCCTCTCCGATTCGAGACACTCTAGCAAATGCCTCAGGACCCCACTATGATCCTTGGATCTTCAGGGCCGGTCCTCTCTTACTTTTGAGGATTAGTTATTCCTGAACACACGTTTCCCGGTCCTTACAGACCTATATCCGAGGCGCCTCATATCCAACAACCACACAGGTGAAAAGTATATAAATGTCAGGGCTGGTAGGTCACTGACACCACCCTAGCTAGAAAGAAACGTCGTGCTCTCCCTGCAGTCACTATCCCGTTTTTGACTCATACCGAGGTGTGAGGCTCGCGAATTCACGTTATACACAATGCTACACCACACAGGTCGTGCTTTAATCATCAACCACAAGACTTTGCTTTTCAACAGAAGCCTTGATCAATTGCCACTTACGCGTGCCACGTTGGCAATTCACTCAATGCGACTGATGTCCATCGATATACAACCTCTGAGCTCGTACGTCTCAGAGAAGGGCGTTAAGCAAGAGAATAAATTCTCCGCCGCCAAACAGATGTATATTAAATAGAGATCAATCAACACAGAATAAAATCCAACGTCAGACACACAATCCATTTACAAGTTCGTTCTGGGTCTGAACGAAACCGGAGGCACTTTCCTCGCATATCCATCCATCTCCAAGTACGTCTGGACGATCACCAACTGTTTCCCTCATCTTGGGTGTACAGCCCAATCAAGATCATCAGTAATCACCCAAACGATGTGAAGACTTCCGGTCTTCAACCACCGTCTTCATCTTCGACATCTCGTCGAATCGGTTATTCAGAATGGGTATAAACCCGGCCTTCCTGAATAACCCACGTATATGATAAACAAATGTTACACAAACACAACGAACGCCTCATTCCAATTCAGAATATTCTTTTATTCACAAAATCACATTCTTAGGGAAATGTTCCCATTAATTTTATCCAAGATAAATTCTTCTAAATTTATCCTATAATCTTCCTTTGGATATCATTTCAAACTAGTCGGGATTAGCGAACCACACCGAAGTAATTATTTGTTTTATTTCCCAATCCCAACCTATATATCCCATGGAGCAAAACTGGTGATACTCCATATCTAACACCACGGTGTTATCGGTAAAATTAATTACCATTTCACGTTCAAATCTAATTAAAGATTTAACTATCGCTTTGGAGCAAAACTGGTGATACTCCACTCTCGATCACTTTTCAGATTTGATAATTTAAATTATCAATTCACATTTTAATCTAATTAAAGATTCATTAAAACTTCACTTAGTTTTAATCTTCTCAAAAATCAATATCTTGCCTTTAACTGGGTTAAAGCACCAATGTCATCTAAAACACGATCCACGATAAACCCAAATTACATTTGATATTAAATACAAGGCTTTGAATAGAAAATATATCGGCTTATATTCAATATCAAATTCTGAAACCAACATATATCGTATTGGAAATAACGATATAAAATATATCTTTCAAATTCCCATAACAATATCTGTATAGTCACGAAATCCAACATCGAAATATCCCGAAGATAATTTCGATTCAACTCCAGTCCAATCCACGTATTGGGAATATTGATTATTTTTAAAATCACTTTCAAATTCAATTTATTCATTTCACAAATAAATTGATTTTAATTCTAGTTCAAAACTAGTTCATTTTGACAAAAATCTATTTTTATCATTTCAAACGTGGAATTCTTCATCCCAGTTCTTTCCAATTCACATATTATGATTTTACACAAATTATTAATATTTTTAATAATTTTATCAAGGCCCGTACAGTCGATTTCCAACAACGGCCATCAGACTGCACTTACATCGACCTTTTTCAAATTTGATTTGGACATAATTCCAAATCCAACCGTTAGATTTCAAATTTCTAATATTCATTGGAAAGCTCTTTTCGATACGAACCCAATGGTTCCGGTTTTAGGAGAATCCGACGGTCGGATCTCCCGCAACGTCAATTCGAAGTCAATGGTCGAAATTTACGAACTACCGCGGAGCGGCGCGTTCTATTCAGGCCATTATATATATATAATATATATATATTATATTATATATATTTCGTCAATTTCCTTTTAAAACGTATGTTATAAATCGTTTTAACTTCGTTTCAAAACCATTTCAACACTATTTCAATTTCTAATCAAAACTGAATATTTTATATCATTACTATATAAATGATAATATTTTCAAAACGTTATATTTTGAAATCACTTCTTTTCTATATTCATTATAAAAACGAATATAGTCGATATAAATATCGTTCACGTCAAAATAGCGCAACTCTAATCAACACGGCTTTATATATTTCAATAAATCCGTTATTCTATTCAACAAATGAATATTTATTACATTCAACACATGAATCTATATTTCTTCCAACACCTGACTAATCTCAACACATGAGTACTGTCAACACATCACTATTTTTGTTATGTAAAATATTTTATAAAACTATGGTATCTATCGTTTGATTTTTAATTAGACTTCTACTGGGAAGTAGTTCTAATTTTAAATATGATAAAGATGTAATTTTTATTATTTAAAATATTTTACTCAACACACGAATATTTTCAACACATGAACATCGTCAACACATGACTATTTTTATATGCAACACATGAATTTTCTTTTATAATATTCATTGTTGTCCCGATTGGAATGAGGCCCAATCAATCACCATATAACGTTGATTATATGGATTCCATACAACACATGTATATAATAGCATTGATAAACAATCAACCATCAACCAAAGTGCACTACACTGTATAAGCATCAAATATAAATATCTAACGCTTATAACAGCCTGTCAATCAATCGATCAACATATTTAATCAATCAGGATGAGTGAACTTCAAATTCATCCCAACACCCATGTGGGGTTTCAAACAATCAAACAGATTTTATTTGTGCAGTTGGGCGATGTGTAAAATTTATCGACCCAATCAATGTCAGTCAAATCAGTGTACATAAACAAACCGTCCGGTTTGTAAATGAATATTTTATTTATTCACTTTCACATTAAAAATTATATTTTTAACGATAATATATTCTATTTTAACACATGAATTTCTATTCATTTCATTTACACAATAAAAATGATATTTTTATTTTTCTAATATATTTTAGAAAATTTCGGCGGCATAACGGCACGATACTAGAAACGGGACGAGGCCTAGCCTTATCCCCGGTCTAGTGAAGGCCCACGCCATTCACACATCAATCAAATCCATTCCATTTTACCAAACAATTCAATTCCAACCAAATAAACTAACCAATTACTCAACCAAGCAATTTAACAAGCAAGCCATCCATGGTCTGTGGATGACGGGTGTCGGGTGCTACTAAGCACCGTCAACATCCTAGTGTGTGTATATATATATATATATATATATATATAACTAGAAAAAGAGAATTTAGAGTGAGAAGTTCTCACCGACTAGCTAAACCAAACGCCACGACTCTTCTTATGTAGAAATCTTCGTCGTTCTCGCCTTTTGTCACTTTCACCGCCCGTAGTCATTTTTTTCTAACGCCTTTTCTGAACTGCTGAATTGTTGTTCGAGCTCCAGACTTCGCATACAAACTCAAATCTTCAATCCATCTTTTTTTCTAGCACAAGCACGCCATTCTGAACAACTTTCGCCTAAGGAACTTTTTGCTGAAAATGCTCCAATTCGCCAGAATTCGCGAAAGTACACGAATTTTGCCGCTTCCGGACAGCAGACTTTAAACGCGTTTTCCGGGCAGCTCCGAACTCCAAAACATGACTTCCATATAGCCAAATCGAAGAGAATTTCGTGCTCTACAACTTTGGTCTAGAGGGACTTTGGCCAAAAGCGCACATTTTGAGAGTTATTGGCGAAATACGGTCAGGTACTTATTTGCAAAACGGGTAATTTTGGTGAAAATGGGTTTTTTGGTGTAGCGGGGCCCACGGCCGGAATTGAGGGGGCTGGAGGGGGGCGCGGGCCTGATGGACGTGGGGGAGGGTGTGGGTGGCGGTGGTGGGGCCCGTGGTGGCCGCGGTGGTGGTGGTTGGTGATTTGGGGCTTAGGGTTTGCAAATGGAGAGAGGAGGAGGAAGAGGAGGAGGGGAGGAAGAGGAGGGGGTGCGGCGCCCGGAGGGAGGCCGGCGGTGGCCAAGGGGAGGGTGGGCAGCGGCATGGTGGAGGAGCTCGCCATTAAAGAGAAAAGAGGAAGAAAAAAGGAAGAGAGAAAAGTGAGGAAGAAAAGGAAGTAAAAGTGTTTATATGCTAGTTTCTCGCGTATCGTCCGAACATAACCGATCTCCGATGGCCGCGGATTTCGGATATGAGATAGTAGACGTGAAGACGAGTCCAACGAAACAAGTTTCGTCGAATTCCGAGTTCGTTTGACCGTCCGTTAAAAATCACAAAAATGCTCAGATAAGCTCTAAAAATGCGATTTTGGCGCACCTTTTCTTCTCGCACGCTCACATGCTAATTCAAAAAATCAAGCCCTCTTGGATTTAACCATTATTAGATGATACGAATCTAGAAAAAAAAGTAGAATTGAATTCCGAGGTCGTATCAATAATGTTCCTTTGTAAAATGACTGCTCGTTTTACCCTGAACTGTTTCAGCTCGCAAGGCCACATACTAACTCCGTTCGACGCGCCATTTGGAACTCAACAATGATTTGTCATTATGAATCCATAAAAATTTATCTCGTCGAATTCTGAGCTCGTATGCAAAATTTCACTTTTTAAGGGCTATGTATTGTTAACCGAACAACTCCAGCCCATAGCCACTATTCCGGATATCGGAATATATCGAAGCTTATACTTTTCGGAGTTCTAAACGACATTTTGAACTCAATAGAAGTGGTTTCGAGTCCAAATTCATCCGTATGCAAAATTTGACTTTTTGGGCCATGTATAGTTTACACAGCGACTATTCTGAATTTTCAACTGGGCATAACTTTTGATTCCCGCTATGAAATTTCGATTTTTCGGATTCGTTGGAAAGATATTATCAATTAGATCCTAATGTTTTTGGTTTCACTAAAATCTGGATTGTTTTGCACCCGGTACATTCAATTGAAGTTTGAAATCGAATTATCGAACTACCGCGCCATTTCAATTCTATTTATAATTATATATAAATATTTATATTCTAACGACGACGCGTATAATATATACGTTCTAAATATATTCAAAATAAATTTTCTCGTCAATTTTATTTAAAATAATCTATTTTAAATGTTCAAAATTCGCTAAAATTGCCAAAATAAAAATTTTAAACTGGCCCAGATTTTCGGGTTATTACAATCTCTCCTACTTAAAACTTTTCGTCCCCGAAAAGGAACAAAGTCGAAAGTGGTTTGATCAATCAACTCTACGTTCGATCTGGCTTGCATTCTCCAACCTTTCAGTTTCTGAGAATTTTCAATTCTTCAAAAATTTGGCTAACACCCTAAATTTTCGAAAAATTTCGCCATAACCTCCCCTACACCGGGAGCATTGGGGAATTTCAAATAGCTTCCCCGGTCCTTCTAATCTCAAAAAGAAAAAGAAAAAGCCAAGCGACTAGCCAATAGGCTCATAAAATCATCATCACCCAAACAAAACAGTAAATTATGTAGTAAACATGTACCTATTTGTCGGGCAAACAAATTTTATTCTTTGCTCTAGCCTCCTTGCTATGACCTGTTCAATGTAAGTATATGTATATGCAAGCAAATGCGACCAATTTTCAATATAGTTCAATATTCGGTTCAATTAGACTAAATGGTTCAAAATTACCAAACAAATAAACAAACAACACAAACATCAATCAATTAGTGAATTAGAGTTTCAAATTCATAATTTTGATATATATACAGAAAATCATGTTTTTGATGCCAAATCACAACAATGTATTCTAGCTATATTAGTTTTGGTTCTCACACCAGTCTAATGGAAATATATAGGTATCACACCTTCGTTACTCGAAAATAAATACTGGTAACGCTGCAGCATTATCAGAATCATTCCCGGGCAACTAGAATGTGATTCTATATCTATCTAATATATTAAAACTTCGAATATACGTTCATGACGCGTATATGCAAAACCTTTATATACTAGATTGTCCATATTCAAAATAAATAAATATTCAAATACGTAAAAAGTGATTTAAATTTCTAAACAAAATTGTTTTCATTTGAAAAATATACTCTTCACACTCGTTCTAGGATACTACTGATCCTATCTCTAACGAGTCATTCTAATTGGATATTACTAATCCAATATCTGATGAATTCTTTCGTATGGTTCTAATGTGTCTTGTTCTCGAGCTCTGTAAACCAAAGCTCTGATACCAACTGAAAGAACTCGTAACTTCCCCGCGAAGGAAAGCACGAATACTTTGAGAACAGGACAAAATAGAACGCATACAGGAGAACATTTCATTGTTATTATAACAATTCCATCGGATACAAGAATATACAGAGTATAAATGAATAAATTACATTCGATAAATATCAGAGATTACAATAAATTACATAGCAGCGGAAAAATATACAAAACACAACTGAAAGTAATACACGGATACAGAGCTTTCCGAGCATCGTTCCAGCTGTAAATCAGGACCCTGTGAATATAAATCTGCAAAACCAAAACTACTAGCTGCCCGTGTGGAAAATAGGGGCACCCAGAGTTTAGGTTAAAACAATAAACTCTAGGTCAGTCATGTGACTGGTGTGAGAACTAAAACAGTTATTAATATTGGTTTTAAAGTTAGGTAAATCAAGGGACCACGCCGTATAACACGGAACGGGTTTCCTCCCAAGAATACCAGTGCATAGAACAAACAGCGCAATGCTTTTTTGAAAAATGAAGCTATTATAAGACCCAGGTCCCATCACACAATGCAACGCAAGCCGGAGGATAGGGTTTTCCCTTATAATAGCCAAACATGCTTGGTACGTTTAAAACAAATCACTTGATACTATAATAGGTGTATAGTGTCAAAACAATTTCAATCATAAATATAAATCATAGACGGCATGGGTACCATATATCATGTCGCCATACTAGTTCTACAATTAAAACCGCAATATCACGTATTGGAAACTGGATTTCCGTCATGAGCCGAGGCAAGGGGCAAGCTCCTCTCCGATTCGAGACACTCTAGCAAATGCCTCAGGACCCCACTATGATCCTTGGATCTTCAGGGCCGGTCCTCTCTTACTTTTGAGGATTAGTTATTCCTGAACACACGTTTCCCGGTCCTTACAGACCTATATCTGAGGCGCCTCATATCCAACAACCACACAGGTGAAAAGTATATAAATGTCAGGGCTGGTAGGTCACTGACACCACCCTAGCTAGAAAGAAACGTCGTGCTCTCCCTGCAGTCACTATCCCGTTTTTGACTCATACCGAGTTGTGAGGCTCACGAATTCACGTTATACACAAAGCTACGCCACACAGGCCGTGCTTTGATCATCAACCACAAGACTTTGCTTTTCAACAGAAGCCTTGATCAAATGCCACTTACGCGTGCCACATTGGCAATTCACTCAATGCGACTGATGTCCATCGATATACAACCTCTGAGCTCGTACGTCTCAGAGAAGGGCGTTAAGCAAGAGAATAAATTCTCCGCCGCCAAACAGATGTATATTTAATAGAGATCAATCAACACAGAATAAAATCCAATGTCAGACACACAATCCATTTACAAGTTCGTTCTGGGTCTGAACGAAACCGGAGGCACTTTCCTCGCATATCCATCCATCTCCAAGTACGTCTGGACGATCACCAACTGTTTCCCTCATCTTGGGTGTACAGCCCAATCAAGATCATCAGTAATCACCCAAACGATGTGAAGACTTCCGGTCTTCAACCACCGTCTTCATCTTCGACATCTCGTCGAATCGGTTATTCAGAATGGGTATAAACCCGGCCTTCCTGAATAACCCACGTATATGATAAACAAATGTTACACAAACACAACGAACGCCTCATTCCAATTCAGAATATTCTTTTATTCACAAAATCACATTCTTAGGGAAATGTTCCCATTAATTTTATCCAAGATAAATTCTTCTAAACTTATCCTATAATCTTCCTTTGGATATCATTTCAAACTAGTCGGGATTAGCGAACCACACCGAAGTAATTATTTGTTTTATTTCCCAATCCCAACCTATATATCCCATGGAGCAAAACTGGTGATACTCCATATCTAACACCACGGTGTTATCGGTAAAATTAATTACCATTTCACGTTCAAATCTAATTAAAGATTTAACTATCGCTTTGGAGCAAAACTGGTGATACTCCACTCTCGATCACTTTTCAGATTTGATAATTTAAATTATCAATTCACATTTTAATCTAATTAAAGATTCATTAAAACTTCACTTAGTTTTAATCTTCTCAAAAATCAATATCTTGCCTTTAACTGGGTTAAAGAACCAATGTCATCTAAAACACGATCCACGATAAACCCAAATCACATTTGATATTAAATACAAGGCTTTGAATAGAAAATATATCGGCTTATATTCAATATCAAATTCTGAAACCAACATATATCGTATTGGAAATAACAATATACAATATATCTTTCAAATTCCCATAACAATATCTGTATAGTCACGAAATCCAACATCGAAATATCCCGAAGATAATTTCGATTCAACTCCAGTCCAATCCACGTATTGGGAATATTGATTATTTTTAAAATCACTTTCAAATTCAATTTATTCATTTCACAAATAAATTGATTTTAATTCTAGTTCAAAACTAGTTCATTTTGACAAAAATCTATTTTTATCATTTCAAATGTGGAATTCTTCATCCCAGTTCTTTCCAATTCACATATTATGATTTTACACAAATTATTAATATTTTTAATAATTTTATCAAGGCCCGTACAGTCGATTTCCAACAACGGCCATCGGACTGCACTTACATCGACCTTTTTCAAATTTGATTTGGACATAATTCCAAATCCAACCGTTAGATTTCAAATTTCTAATATTCATTGGAAAGCTCTTTTCGATACGAACCCAACGGTTCCGGTTTTAGGAGAATCCGACGGTCGGATCTCCCGCAACATCAATTCGAAGTCAATGGTCGAAATTTACGAACTGCCGCGGAGCGGCGCGTTCTATTCAGGCCATTATATATATAATATATATATATATATTATATTATATATATTTCGTCAATTTCCTTTTAAAACGTATGTTATAAATCGTTTTAACTTCGTTTCAAAACCATTTCAACACTATTTCAATTTCTAATCAAAACTGAATATTTTATATCATTACTATATAAATGATAATATTTTCAAAACGTTATATTTTGAAATCACTTCTTTTCTATATTCATTATAAAAACGAATATAGTCGATATAAATATCGTTCACGTCAAAATAGCGCAACTCTAATCAACACGGCTTTATATATTTCAATAAATCCGTTATTCTATTTAACAAATGAATATTTATTCCATTCAACACATGAATCTATATTTCTTCCAACACCTGACTAATCTCAACACATGAGTACTGTCAACACATCACTATTTTTGTTATGTAAAATATTTTATAAAACTATGGTATCTATCGTTTGATTTTTAATTAGACTTCTACTGGGAAGTAGTTCTAATTTTAAATATGATAAAGATGTAATTTTTATTATTTAAAATATTTTACTCAACACACGAATATTTTCAACACATGAACATCGTCAACACATGACTATTTTTATATGCAACACATGAATTTTCTTTTATAATATTCATTGTTGTCCCGATTGGAATGAGGCCCAATCAATCACCATATAACGTTGATTATATGGATTCCATACAACACATGTATATAATAGCATTGATAAACAATCAACCATCAACCAAAGTGCACTACACTGTATAAGCATCAAATATAAATATCTAACGCTTATAACAGCCTGTCAATCAATCGATCAACATATTTAATCAATCAGGATGAGTGAACTTCAAATTCATCCCAACACCCGTGTGGGGTTTCAAACAATCAAACACAGATTTTATTTGTGCTGTTGGGCGATGTGTAAAATTTATCGACCCAATCAATGTCAGTCAAATCAGTGTACATAAACAAACCGTCCGGTTTGTAAATGAATATTTTATTTATTCACTTTCACGTTAAAAAATATATTTTTAACGATAATATATTCTATTTTAACACATGAATTTCTATTCATTTCATTTACACAATAAAAATGATATTTTTATTTTTCTAACATATTTTAGAAAATTTCGGCGGCATAACGGCACGATACTAGAAACGGGACGAGGCCTAGCCTTATCCCCGGTCTAGTGAAGGCCCACGCCATTCACACATCAATCAAATCCATTCCATTTTACCAAACAATTCAATTCCAACCAAATAAACTAACCAACTACTCAACCAAGCAATTTAACAAGCAAGTCATCCATGGTCTGTGGATGACGGGTGTCGGGTGCTACTAAGCACCGTCTACATCCTAATGTATATATATATATATAACTAGAAAAAGAGAATTTAGAGTGAGAAGTTCTCACCGACTAGCTAAACCAAACGCCACGACTCTTCTTATGTAGAAATCTTCGTCGTTCTCGCCTTTTGTCACTTTCACCGCCCGTAGTCATTTTTTTCTAACGCCTTTTCTGAACTGCTGAATTGTTGTTCGAGCTCCAGACTTCGCATACAAACTCAAATCTTCAATCCATCTTTTTTTCTAGCACAAGCACGCCATTCTGAACAACTTTCGCCTAAGGAACTTTTTGCTGAAAATGCTCCAATTCGCCAGAATTCGCGAAAGTACACGAATTTTGCCGCTTCCGGACAGCAGAATTTAAACGCGTTTTCCGGGCAGCTCCGAACTCCAAAACATGACTTCCATATAGCCAAATCGAAGAGAATTTCGTTCTCTACAACTTTTGTCTAGAGGGACTTTGGCCAAAAGCGCACCGTTTGGGAGTTATTGGCGAAATACGGTCAGGGACTTATTTGCAAAACGGGTAATTTTGGTGAAAATGGGTTTTTTGGGTGTAGCGGGGCCCACGGCCGGAATTGAGGGGGCTGGAGGGGGGCGCGGGCCTGATGGACGTGGGGGAGGGTGTGGGTGGCGGTGGTGGGGCCCGTGGTGGCCGCGGTGGTGGTGGTTGGTGATTTGGGGCTTAGGGTTTGCAAATGGAGAGAGGAGGAGGAAGAGGAGGAGGAGGGGAGGAGGAGGAGGGGGTGCGGCGCCCGGAGGGAGGCCGGCGGTGGCCAAGGGGAGGGTGGGCAGCGGCATGGTGGAGGAGCTCGCCATTAAAGAGAAAAGAGGAAGAAAAGAGGAAGAGAGAAAAGTGAGGAAGAAAAGGAAGTAAAAATGTTTATATGCTAGTTTCTCGCGTATCGTCCGAACACAAACGATCTCTGATGGCCGCGGATTTCGGATATGAGATAGTAGACGTGAAGACGAGTCCAACGAAACAAGTTTCGTCGAATTCCGAGTTCGTTTGACCGTCCGTTAAAAATCACAAAAATGCTCAGATAAGCTCTAAAAATGCGATTTTGGCGCACCTTTTCTTCTCGCACGCTCACATGCTAATTCAAAAAATCAAGCCCTCTTGGATTTAACCATTATTAGATGATACGAATCTAGAAAAAAAAGTAGAATTGAATTCCGAGGTCGTATCAATAATGTTCCTTTGTAAAATGACTGCTCGTTTTACCCTGAACTGTTTCAGCTCGCACGGCCACATACTAACTCCGTTCGACGCGCCATTTGGAACTCAACAATGATTTGTCATTATGAATCCATAAAAATTTATCTTGTCGAATTCTGAGCTCGTATGCAAAATTTCACTTTTTAAGGGCTATGTATTGTTAACCGAACAACTCCAGCCCATAGCCACTATTCCGGATATCGGAATATATCGAAGCTTGTACTTTTCGGAGTTCTAAATGACATTTTGAACTCAATGGAAGTGGTTTCGAGTCCAAATTCATCCGTATGCAAAATTTGACTTTTTGGGCCTTGTATAGTTTACACAGCGACTATTCTGAATTTTCAACTGGGCATAACTTTTGATTCCCGCTACGAAATTTCGATTTTTCGGATTCGTTGGAAAGATATTATCAATTAGATCCTAATGTTTTTGGTTTCACTAAAATCCGGATTGTTTTGCACCCGGTACATTCAATTGAAGTTTGAAATCGAATTATCGAACTACCGCGCCATTTCAATTCTATTTATAATTATATATAAATATTTATATTCTAACGACGACGCGTATAATATATACGTTCTAAATATATTCAAAATAAATTTTCTCGTCAATTTTATTTAAAATAATCTATTTTAAATGTTCAAAATTCGCTAAAATTGCCAAAATAAAAATTTTAAACTGGCCCAGATTTTCGGGTTTTTACACAAGAGGTTGTCATCAATTAAGAAAAGGGGAAAATGTGGATTCATGAGATTTTTGATTAAGGACAACGAAGAAATAAATATTGAACGAAGAGTTTGTTAATATATATATGTTTGTTTTTATTTGTGTCAGAATAGTGTTAAAATCTATCCTTATTTTATATAACACAAATGCACAAAACACGTGTGTGTATGTACACACACATGAATGGCTAAAAACAACTATTAATGGGGCTTCTGCCCTGGACTAGACCAGTCGACTGGTAAGGTACTGAAACCCTGGTGACGGCTATTTTTAACCATTTTTCAAATATATATGTGATTTATATTTTCTACCAGTTGACTGGTGATTTTAATACCAGTTGATTGACCCGACAGTAACAACCATATTTCTGAAAAGTCACCATCTTTCATAAAGAGATTCCTCTTCATTTCTAATAGAAATGGTTGCTCCTATTCGCTAAAACTCTTCACGGAAGTTGACTACTCTTCAACCATTATATAAACATCATAAATATGATTTACAAATCACTGAATCTTCTCATATTTTCTGATCTTAAACTCTCTACTCTCTTGCATTCTGAAAGCTCTCTCAAACATTCAAATTGTTTTTGATTCTTTGAATATATTTCATATCTCTCGATTCATAAGAAATAACACTTCCTTCAAATCTTCACATACACGTTATATACTTAAGGATAAGATTATAGGAAGGGTGTACTCAAACTGTTGGCTACTTAGTGTTATTCAAGAACACAATCAAAGTCAGAATCTTATTATAATTGGTGAAACCCTGTTCGGTTGCTCAGGTAGAGAAAATATCGTTTGGTTGCTCGGGTGCGTTGTGAACCTGTTCCTCCGGGTGAAGAGATGGCGTTGATAGTTGAATTCCTGTAACTACCCGGATTTTGTCGACTTTGGTTATCCGATATACAACACATATCGAACATCAAGAGTCGAAAAATACCAGATCGTTACAGTTGGTATCAGAGCTTAAGGATAAGTAATTACCTTGGCTCTATGGCGTGACTCAGTAGAGATGGGGTTAGTTATACCCTAGATTGAGTTTGAGTGTATATATACGAGAGCGTACTTGTTATTTGAAATAAAAATGATTTTATATTGTGGAGATTTATTGGTTGAGTTGTTTATAGATTCTGGTCGATCAGTCTGATCCACTGTATCGGTAGGAGTTTACAAACACTCGAATACGATGAACCGACATGGTATGTTTTGAAAAGAGGGTAAACGAAATAATTTTACCCAAATTATATTTTTGATATAAAGGAATTATAGTGAAATGATTATAATATATTGGATTTATTGGTTGTTATTATAATCGAGTAAGATTATAAAAAGTGAAATGGTTACGTAAATAACCAAATAATATTCGTATAAGTGTTACGAAATGAATTAAATCATAATTTGAATCAGAATTGAAATTAAGACCCTGCAAATTTGGAACAGAGTTTGTAAATATACTTGGATTAAATATATGTAAATTTTAAGATCCTAGGAGATTTTGAATTGTATTCCAAGCATTTGTGAATGATATTTTGAACTGATTTCAAAATAAAAGTGTTTAAGAATGATTTTGAAAGTGATATAGTATTGAACTCACTTCGATAACTGGGAGATAACCCTGATGATGAATCGCAACATCATCAGTGTTCATTTTCGAGTTGTAAAGTGACGGATTACTACCAAAGAGATTGTTTTTGAAATTGTTTAGAAAAATAAGTTGTTTTGAACTTTGAAGGGGAAGTTTGATTTTTGAGAAAAACATAGATGTTTAAAAACTCCCAAAATAGATGGTTTAATTTAAAACAAATTAAATGTGAATTTGTGAAAGCAAATTGAAACTGGAATTGAAACCAGTTAAGTGGAAAATGAATTGTAATAGAAAATATCAAATAAAATTGAATTGGATACGATATATCAAGTAGAATCAGATTTTAAATTGTGAGATAGAATCTGAAATGGTATTGGATTGATGAGTTAAGAATTTGAAAATCGGGAATAGAACCTTGATTTGAAATTGAATTTGGCTTGGATAAGCGAATGGTTGTGTTGAGGATAAATTGATCAGAATTTGATTGGGGTAACATTGGTATATGATGAACTGACAGAAGATGAAAGGATATAACGATATACCCGACAAAAAGGTACAAGTTTATATTTGATATAAGCTTGGGATTTATGAGCCGAATTGGCAAGCCGCTTGGCTATTTGATTTTCTTTTGGGTTGGAGAAGGCCCAGAGAGGCGAGTTGGAGTTTGACCTATTGACCAGTACAAAGGAGGTGCTGGCAAAATTTTTCGAAGAGTTAAGGCGTTAGAAAATATTCAGGATTTTTGAAAATTTTCGTTGATAAGAATTAATTAATATTTTAACTGAATTTAAATTGGTTCAGTTGAAAACTGAAGTTAAGAAGTGAACAAATAAGTTCTAACTAGTCAATAGGGTTTGTTTCCTACCTTAGCAATTTCGAGGACAAAATTATTGTAAGTGGGGAAGAATGTAATGACCCGCATTTTCAGCTAAATAATATTTAATTTGTTTAATTATTTATATAGTGAATTAGAGAATATAAGGTTGTTTAATTTAATAATAGTGAATATTTAATTAATATAATAATTGAATAATATATTAAATCCTGAAATAATCATAATTGGCTGAAATGGCGATACGGTGTGAACTGGATCATCTGTGATATATAATTCAGTTTAAAGTTGAATTATAATAACGAATATATTCAATCGTCGACAGTTGAACGTATAGTTTATAATATAATTATAAACGAGCTCGAAATGACGCGGTAGTTCGCTATTTGGCGATTTGAACTTCAACTAAATGTACAGGGTTCGTTTTAAATCGGATTTCTGTGAAACAAGAAACGTTAGGAACTAGTGAAGTATATTTTTCTAGTGGAAGAGAAAAATCGGGATTTCATCATGTAGACTTCTATTTATGTCCAAATCAAAATTTAAAAAAGTCGCTGTGGAATTCCTTTATAATTTATAAAGGAATTATTTATATTTTAAAAAGGAATTTCAATATAAATCGAATATCGATTTCATTAGGATTTGAAGTATCGAGTTATAAATCCAATGAGAGCTGTATGGTATTCCACTGTGAATATAGACAATAATATTTATTTTTAAATATTTAATTTAATTGTATTTAAATATATTTATATATTTAAAATGGTTATTTAGGACTTTAAAAATAGCCACTTTTGCAAACGAAGTCGGAATTCGACGAAACTAATTTTGTTGGATCTGTAATGTCAAATAGTTGTTAGATTTTCAGTTTCGTGATTTGTAGAGTCACTGTGTGGTCGTACGGATTTTTAGAGTGAAAAACAGTCAATATTTTGACAGTTAAAAATACGTTGTGTGAGCAAACGGAGTCGGAATTCGACGAAACCAGTTTCGTTGGGTTTGTAATGTCGAACTCTAGCTACAAGTCCAGTTTCGTGATTTTTGTGTCTCGTGTGTGATCACACGGATTTTTAGAAAGAAAAAAAAAACAAGTATAAAATGAATAAGTTAAATAGAGAGATAAATGTTCAATGATGATTGATCGATATAATTTCCATTTGGAATTAATATCGTTGTTTGCACACGTGTTTTTCTTTGATAGTTAACTCACCGACTATTGAAGTTTTTGACCATTTTAACGTTGTTAATATGGAGAGACCGGTTGGATTATTTTCCGAAGAACCACTCTGTATTGGCATAAGCATTACGAATCATATATGCCAAAGGTAATTGAAGACAGAGTAAAGTGCAAGGGCTGTTGTATAAATCTTTGATAACAGTGCCTAAGATGGATATATTGAATAGTGCCTTTGGTTTGTCCAGTCCCAGGACAACTTGTATGGACGAAGGTCTGACAGAGTATATCTGGTAGATTGCGTAAGTTGATTTCTTCAAACGTATTCACGTTTGGTGGCCGAGGAATTCATTTCTCTTAGCTGTATACCCGTGTTATTTTTGGATAAATCAATTTGTGATTTAAAGGGTATGACGATGTGACATTCTAAGTGAATGAAGATGTGGCATGTGAATAGATAAGCGTAGCTTCTAGCCTCACATCCGATAAATGACAGAAATCGGGCAGGCAGCATGGCTATGTAGATCGCACCTATTAGGGTGTAAAATCACCTGATCTAGAGTTTCATTTACTTCTAAAAATCTATTGTTGATGCTGTCCCATTCGGGAAACGGTTGCTGATCCCAACCGTTGGTGATATACATTCGATACACTCAAGCGAAATGAGTGGTCGGTCATGTGTGGCCGGGTTGCAAGATGTTCTTGTTGAAACCAGTGTATTCCTCTCTAGAGGTACACTAGCGAAAGGTGGTTCCATACCTTGTCATATTTGGAAATCCATTACCTAATACGTGCTTGCGGTTTTGATTGTATACTATATATGTAGAACGTGAGATGAAAGCGTTTCTGCTAGATGATTATTATATTGTTGTTGATAGACACTATTATAATATCAATGAGTTTTGATATAAAGAATATTTTGGATTCTCATAAGGGAAAAACCTGTTCCATTATACGGCGTGGTCTTATGAGATATCGTTTAATGTCTCAAACTTTTTTTAAACTATTTTACTCACACCAGTCCCATGACTGACCCGGAGTTTATTTTGTTTTCCATAAACTCTTGGGTGCCCAATTTTGTACGGGCAGTCAAGTATTCGGGCTTTACAGATACTTGAAGAGCTGGAGCAGGAGGCTTCAAGATTATATAGCTATTATTATTCCACTGTGTTGTAAGTGATGTACTTTGATAATGATGTGTATACATACATTGATTTTATTTCAAGGATATATTATCTATTATATGTTGTTCGTTCCGCTGTGAGATCCGTGTTACTCTGAAGTTGTGTTCTTCTTCTTCTTCTTCTTCTATTCTAAGTATCTATCTTATCTTTCCTCACCCTCTAATTTCTTTCATTAACTACCGGTATTTTTCGATGTTTGATTAGTCGTCATTGAGTTTATATCGGATAACCAAGATCGCCTTTTTTCGAGTCGTTACAATTCCATAATGAGTCTGGGACTTTACGTAGGACAGTGCTACGAACCAGTATAAAAATCTCTGGTGTTATTTATATTTTCTGCTGCTATTATAATTATTTTACTGCTGTTGTGATTACTATGCTTCAAATTCTACATATATATTGGCCATCATTGATTCAGTGCATAGCGACTAATTCCATATAAGTCAATCCTGCTCTAAGTCACTTGACCTTTTTCACAACGGACAATATATACTAAATGAGCTAATATGTTCATTGATGTGCGTTGCAATGTAAATCACAGTATCTATATATGGCACATTATACCCTTTGTGATCATCACGTTACATGTGCAGACAAAGATATATACATATACATATACATATATATATCTTTACTAGTAATGTCAATTCTTTATTTGTGGTGAAGCTTTTCACCGTTCTAGAACAACCCTCTACCCTCCATCCACCTGATCACGAAAAATAAATTATACTGCGGGCCAGACATGTCATTTTAATTCCCATTCCTTACAACGGTACAACCCAACCACACCGGGTGGAAACATGAAAATCCACCTTTTTCTTCACTTCCAAATAACCTCTCATGTCTATTAAGTAACAAATAAAGAAAAATGGGTTTATGATCATTATTTTTACCCTACTAGCTTTTCACCAGTTAGTCCATACTTCTCCTATCTCTTCTCCCGTCTTCCCATTTTTTCCTGTTCTGCCATCAACATTTCTTCCTTTATGTTTTTCTTCTCCATTTACATCGATTCACTTATCCTTTCCTAGTGAAACAGGCATCAATTAATTTTACTTCCACCATTTTCGTACTCAATCAGTTCATATGTTCTGGATCTCCATGATTTACAAAATTATCGACAAATCCATCTTCCAAAAGCTCCAGATCTACTCGGCAATTTTGCATACCCAATTCTACGACAATATGCACAAAATATATCATCAAAACGCTCTACATCTACTCAGTTATTTATAGCCTTCATCTCAGAACAGATGTCCTAACAAAGTAGGCGTATTTTAAATGGCCTCGTGAGCGATTTGAAAGCAGTGGTTAGCAGAGATGAACAACCAATTTTTTTCGACGAGAAGTGATTAAGAACCAAAACGTGATAGAAAAATAGAATTGAGATGAAACAACATTTTATTATTGAAGAATTGTAATATAATATGATACAAATTGTATAGGGGAGTCCTTTATTTATAATACAGGAAATAAATGTAAATGACTTGAATAATGGGCATGTTACGTTGCTTTGCTTTGTTATATGCGGAAGTGCATAGTTGGATATAGATATAATAACGTATACGAAAATGCACTGCTGGATATGGATATAATACCATATACGAAAACTTTCACATTATTGTTTCTTTCATTTACTACCACCCCTCAAATTAGGGTACGGGTTTTCAACCCTAGTTTTCCATTTCATGGACTGACAATGGTAAAGAGTAAGCAATTTCTCTCCTTCGTCATACTGGTGAAGATACAAATAAGATCCAGGTACGAAAGTTCCATCTTTTACTTAGTAATTGTTTGTGTGACACCCCACGTCTGTCAATATTACTCTTTATCTGAATGTATTAAGTTTCATAAAGTGTTATAGGTAAACAGATACAGAATTACACAAGATAGATATAAAATAGCAGTGGAAATGTAATACTTTTATTTTCGAAAAGAAAATACCGTGGTCCAAAAACCCAGTTACAACATAAGTCTGAAATATTGAAAACCAATTACATCAAATTAAAGTATCTGCCTTATACTAAAATCATCGGAATACGTAAATATAAATCCATAGTCCATAAAAACAGCCATAATAAGGTTAACAGTTAGTCAAAGCGATACATCTAAGGAAAGCAAAGCAAATCCAACCCCAAATAGAAACAGGAGAGAGAGTCATAATCAAGCCTGCGTATTCCTACCCTGAGAACCTGGGGGAAAAGAAGAGAGAGAAAAGGAAACAAAACGGGTCAGACATACAGTCTAGCGAGTCCATTGACATTTAGCATATAAAGAGATAAAAGTAACGAGACAATAAACAATCTATATGAGAGATAATAGCAGTATATAACGTGTATAAACAGTATGAACATGATGAATTATGCTTCTCAAATACTTTCTCTACACTAGTACTAGTACATCACATTAAGTGTTTTTCAACTACTTAACCTAACAGAATAATCCCAACATAGCATAAATGGTAGACTTAGGTGTACTTCTAGCAATGGATTTTACCCCAAACAGAATAACAGGTACCTAAACAGAATATAACAGGTAATACCCCAAAACAGGAATAACATGTACCTAAACAGACCTATATGTACCCTAATTACTACCCCCGCGATCAACTCCCTACAACGTAAATACTCTATGCTGGCCCCACAGTAGAGTGTATTACTTTCAAAAGTGGCAACCATCAAATGGATACAGACCTATTTACAGTTGTTATGGAATCTTATTTTTCCAGACAGACTAGGCCCATGCATGCACATGAATCCGTTGGAAGCGCCATCAGAGCACCCCATCCCAAATCAACCTTTTATAATTAGTCCCAGTAAGCATGCCCTGACCCTTACCTAGTGCGGGGTCCTCTTTTAATACCCTAACGGGTTACTGGCTAATATGGATCCCACACAACAAATGACTTAAGCACCCCTAAACTTGCGTCCCCAATCAACTAGGCTTTACACTAGTTAAATTTTACATAGGTTAATAGTGTCCCTATAACCCCACCAGATCAAATAGAATACATAGGTGACATACAGTTCCATTTACATGTTCCTATAATCTTTGCATTAAGCCTACATATTTCCATATTCATACACCCCATATTTCAGTTATATTGCATATTATAAGTTATGCCCTAAACTTTAGTCATATTTATAGTACAAGTTATGCCTCCAAATTACCGTTCCCAATTAAACCCAATTTCATTCGTATGCATAATTCAGCGTTATCGGCATAGGCCTGAAGGTAGCCTGCCTATAAAAATAAAAAGGGAATGAAGGGTAAGAAGAATAGAAATAGGCATAAATAACAGAGATCGACATAGAAATAGGCATATACAGATAACTGAACAAAATAGGTGTATGGCAAGTTTCATGCCAATTTAGCAGATCTATTTGAACATTAATCAACATCTTAACAGGCATAAGTTTTAGATCCGGTTTATTAACATGTCAAGATTACTTGTTAAGTATTTATATCTAAAAGCAAGATGAACTCACAAAGACTAGATCTAAATAACCGAGAAAAGTATGTTGATGTTGCAACAGAGATATAAGCTGTTGTTGAATAGAAATATGCTAGTTCAATCCAAGCTGAGGCATCATCTCTTGTCTCCATTGTTTTAGGTGAGTAAAACAATAGAAATTTTGTCATATTTATAGCCTAACGCCAATGAATCTCATTCAGAAATGCGTCCAGGTTCAGAGAATAAATCTGCTCTGGATTTAGGGTGGGTCGACCCCGGGGTCAGTATGGGTCGACCCTTGGGTTGACCCCTCTTGGGTGCAGGTCGACCCCCAACAGGTAATCTCCCGCGTTGGTTTCTAGCTCCTCGATTTGAATTATTTTGAATATTTTGGACTGGCTTGTTTATATATATATATATATATCTTATACGTATACAAACTTCAAACCTTAGTATCTTCTTCATACGGTGTCTGTTTCACGCAAACTCAGAGTCTATCTTAAGCAGAATTCCAAGAAGAAGAAATAGTACAGTCCGTTTCTCTTAATTCCCAATATTTAATTAGGTATTCTTTAGTTTATTATTATAATGTCCTTTAAAATTACAGGCTATTACATTCTCCCCTACTTAAAGGATTTCGTCCCTGAAATCTTTAAGTTACGAATAACGTATATCCTAACAACCACATCCATATACTCATTCATCAATCATAGGCATCCATTGCCCTTAAAAGATTTCTAATGCTTTTATGAACATATGTAGTAGTGTGTATATGTCCTTACGCTAATGCAAAAAATCAGGCAGTCGACTGATTCAGTTGACCCCTTAATGCAATTTATGTTCGTGCTATGCAATCAAAATGTTTGCAAATAATCCTAGTATAACATGTAAGTTCTATATGTGTGCATAATCATTCATCCAAATGCAACATTCATGTGTTGATACATCCATTTTCATCCATATAAAATTTAAAAGGCAGACACATCCATATGCAGTTTGTAGTGATTGAGCCGATATAATGCCTAATGTGTGTGTATATGCATCCACAGGCAAACACAAGCAAAAACTTGCATCCATCAAATATGACATGTTTCAAACACATGTTTGCACCCATTGGTTTTCTATTTAAAGGTTGAAGGTTCAATCGATAGGATACAGACGAATGATAGAAACAAGTACAGATAAAATCTTGGAAAAAGAAGCTAAGAATTTACCCTTGAAAAGTGAAGAGTACTGAGCGTGAATTTATCTTCAGTCTCTCAAGTTGCATCATTTCTATCTTCTCCCCATTGAACTTTCACCAGTTTAACCTCTCGATTATGGAGCTTCCTAACCACTAATCCAAGTACACGAGCAAGAACTTGTCTAACTGTTGCCTCGTTTTCGCCAAAGATTGTTCAACTCCCTATAATTCATACATAAGCGAAGCGATCCATCTTCCTTAGTCGCGAAAACGACTGAGCACCCCATTCCGATATGCTTTGTCTAATAAACCTGTAACACCCCACATCCGTTAGTGTCACTCACAAAGGGAATGCACTAAGTTCTGTGGAGCATTATAGGTAAAAGATGCAGATAAATTACAAGACAGACAAATTTAAAACAGCGGAAAATAAGACTTTACTTTATTGATAAAGTAATTTGTACAACAATTGTTTTTCAATATCAGAGTATCTATCTTACAAAAAAATGAAGAAGCATAAAATAACATTTATATTCCCCAATGTAGCATGAGCCAGCCATAGCAAGAGAATCCAAGCAAATATTCGACTAATCTTTAAGTTGGGAAAGAGTACAGGTCAATCTAATATGAACTATACTATTCCCTCCTTTACAACCTGGGGGGAGACGGAAGAAAAGAAAGCGAAAGAAAACATAGTTAGACATAAAGTCAGGTAAGTTCAGTAACTTTTAGCATGTGGAAAGGGAAAAGCAACACGACTTGAACTAACTGAATACAAGATAATACCGTGATGATAGGGCTAACAAGATAACATAAGATAAACGCAAGATATGCTAAGGCAAGATAATGTATGCTTCACTACTTTCTCTGTTATTCTGGTTTCTGTATCTCTGCACCGCCTAACTAGTGTCTCAACTAGTAATTTGTATAAAATGATAACTTGATCCCAATCCCCATAATCGTGGTTGCCTTTAGGTGTATATTTATTATTTATTACCTAGATCTAATTTGGGGTTTTCTATCGAGCGCTTTCTAGATTCGACTAGGCTTTATGCGACTTATCTAATACTTCTCGGATTCAGGGTTTATGCCACTTGGGTCCAACCAGGGATTATGCTACCTGTCGAACGGTGCCCCTAGTCTAGGACACACTACCCAGAGCGATAAGTGTTCCTAGACTTTACGTCCCAATCGTATCGTAACGTGCTAGAAATCTAGTTGCACTTGTCCTCTATATGTGCGGCCCGAGTCCCGTGGCAGGGCTAATCAAGAAACACGGAACTCGGTCGGGAGCTTTAAGTTATTTTCCGATGCAGATGCTAAGGTCTATTTTTCCAGTGGCTATGGTCCCACTCGACCCCTCCCTCAACAAAAGAAAGGCACACCTTGAAAAATGAGAACTATACGCAGACCCTCTATGCCCCCACTAACCTATGGCCATCCTCACCCATAACTAGATAGCAAGTATATGGTCTTTTGGAGTTCTCCGCCTTTCCGCTTTACGTATCTCGACGGACTCAAGATGGTAGGTAGACGACGAGTCGCTATCACAGAGCTACTGGTCTTGCCGAATCACGCTGGTCCATCCTAGTCTTTAGTTTGCCATATATTGCAACCAAGGCATACCCTTGGTTCTTCTCACGCAGACCTTAACCTCTGTGGGTCCAGGCGGACCATCTGCATTCTCATATAGGGATATCAAGAGTACCCTTACGTCCCCTCGAAGCCTCAGGCTTCGTAACCCAATTCGTTGGAGCCTTCTTTAATATCAGATGGACGTTTGATCCTCTTCGTGTTATACTAAGGATTACTACTTAGTTTTTCTAACTAAGGTTTACCACTTAGTTTATTTAACTAAGGTTTACTTACTTAGTACGGTTTACCACTTAGTCCATTTAACTAAGGTTTACTTACTTAGTTCTCTTTCTCGTCAAGTTGAATTGGCTAAGTGTCGTTAGTCAATTTAAGTTAACTTGACCCATTCATTTATCATGTTAAACTGGTTAAGTGTTATCAGTATTTCATGTTGACTTAACCCTACCACAAACCAAGTTATATTGGTTAAGTATTTTCTTATTACTTAACCCAACCATTCATCTTGTATTGGTTAAATGTTCCCTTTAACCTAACCTTGACCATCTGTTCTGACTGACATGTTATAATGGTTAAGTGTTTCCTTAGTTAACTTAACCCTAACATATGTTTAACTAACATGTTCTAATGGTTAAGTATTATCCCTTCATGTTTAACTTAACCCTCATTCATTTATCACACTCTGATGGTTAAGTGTTTAAGTTTACTTAACCTTACGTTCTAGTCCCATTAACATACTAAATTGACTAAGAGTATTAACTTTACTTATCCCCAACCTCTGGTCTAGTTAACATGTTAAATTGGCTAAGTGTATTGAATTTACTTAACCCCCACTTTCTAGTATGGTTAACATATTAAATTGGCTAAGTGTTTTTCTTAGTTACTTAACCCCTACAAATCTTGTCTTATTACCATGTTAAGTTGGTTAAGTGTTCTAGGTAACTTAACCCTATCGTTCTATCTTAACTGTGTTAAGTTGGTTAAGTGTTCCTATGGACTTAACCCTCCCATTCTAGCTTAACTATGTTAAGTTGGTTAAGTGTTCTTATGGACTTAACCCTCCCATTCTAGCTTAACTTTAATTGTCTTATTAAAGCACCAGCCACTCACATTAGACATGTATTGTTGTGGCTGCCGGTATGCCGGTTGGTTCCGGGCAGTCTTACGCCACAACTCAGTCTAACCTCGGGCCTTTATCAGGCTCAATGCCTTAACCTCCCACATTGGATAGGTATTGTCGTGATCACTGGACAGCCGGGCGGGTCCGGGCAGGTTTACATCACAACTCAATCCAACCTCGGGTTAAGCATGTTCGTATTGTCTAAATTTACTTTTCTCATTTAGGATAAATTCTATAAGTAAATTTTCCCTAATTTACTTATTCAATTATTACTCTTTTAATGTACATTGTCAACATTTATTATTATGGCCCATTTTCCCTATATATCATATTTATAGTTTTTGGTATGTAAATTATACCAAATTAAGTGTCACTAACCATGATTATTTTAAACATGACAATTACTCACAATTGTGACTAAATTCAAAATTTGTGCTAATATACTTATTATGCCAAATTAACTTAATTAGCTAATCCAATCCTGATTTAATATTCTAATTTTAGTTCATGTCAAACTAGACTTATTTTTCTAGTTTACAGTTTATGTAAAAACTAGATTTACAAGCCAATACTGGATTCAAATTATACATCCTATAATTCATGTCAAAATTACCCAATTTGCATTTAATAGACATGCTATAATACATGTCCTAAATTATGCCAATCACAATTATGTTCATGTTCCAAATTATGCCAATTTTCAAGCTTACAAGTATGTTTTAGTCAATTTCATGTTTTCCCAAATCGTGTTCCCACCGTTCGTATAATCGTGATTCATCCTAGATTATAAATAAATCTAGATTCATGGATAAAAGGGAATGAACCAAAATGCCATGAAAAGATAGACATAATAACTGGCATAAGATGATAATTCACGAATTTCAGATCTAACAAATTACACTGAATAAATTGATTTAAAGCTTCGAAGGCCTATAGATCTGATAATATTATGACATGAAAAGGGTTGAATAAATAACATAGGTTCATGTATATGGGTAGATCTAACCTAATAGATAAATTCCCATAATCAAGATCCAAGGATAATTAAGAATAGACTGGAATAGATAATCAAGTTTAGATCCAATTTCACATTCATAATCTTAGGCAATAATATCATGTTCATGAATCATAGGTAATTATTCACTATTGTCCTTGTCATAGTCATAGGCATTGGTTTATGCTCCTAGTCAAAGGCTTATGTTCATAGTCAAAGGCTTATGTTCATATTCAAAGGCATATGCTTTCAAAGGCCATAGTTCCATAGTCATAATCTTAAGCATTGGCAATTTAGTCACAATGTGTTCTAGGCCATAATGAAGAATCAGATCCAAAGTCATAAACAAGCACAGATTCAATGAAATGATAAGGCATATTTCTTATATTCTTTTAATTTCATGTCACAAATAGAAAAAGGCGTTCAAATCTAAAAAGTAACCGACTTACATTGATTGGATCTAGAAAAGAATAGAAAGATAGCGTTGCTTGAAGCCGTTGAATCTTTACTTGCATCCTAACTTGTTTTGAATCTTCTCTTGAAAGACTTGAGCAGCATATCCTCGTCTTGATTCATATTTTATTTTAATCTATTTATTTAGATTTAGAGGAAGAAGAAGAAGCCATGTCCATCAAGAATTTGTGCAGCATAAGGTTAGAGAAGAATGGTGCAAAGAGAAGGAGACTAGGGGCTGTTTATATAGGATTGCAAGTTAATTTGAGTCGTCGATGAAGCCAAGGTTAATCAAAGCCATCTGTTCTAAAGAGAAGCCAATTATGTTCACAATTACTTTCTTAATGTACATTATTAACATTTATTATTAAATTTGTATGCACATTAGATACATCTCCCCTTTACACATTTATTATTAAATTTGTATGCACATTAGATACATCTCCCCTTTACACATTTATTATTAAATTTGTATGCACATTAGATACATCTCCCCTTTACACATTTATTATATTAAGCATTGGTTATTCTTAAATTAGTAACTTTAGTGTTAACAGAAATACGGGGTGTTACATTCTCCCCTCCTTAAAGGATTTCGACCCCGAAATCTTCAAGTCAAGAAGAATGTAAATCCTACCATCCAATCATCCATCTACTCAACCATCAAACACAGGCATCCATTGTCCTTAAAGACTTCTAAAGCTTGTATGTTCATATGCATAGTGTGTGTACATGTCTTTATCTAATGCAAAATCAGGCGGTCTACTGATTCAGTTGACCTCCTTAATGCAAATCATGTCAGTGCCATGCGTCCAATATGTATGCAAATCCTAATGATACATATTATTTCTATATGAGTGCACAATCATTCACTCAAATGCGACATCATATACATTAAGTTCAATTAATAAACAAATACATATATGTAAATGAAATATGAAGGCGTCTGAGCTGATCTAGTGCCTAATACGTGTGTATATGCATTCACGAGCAACCACCAGCAACCATTCGCAACCATCAACCATAACATGTTTCAAATACATGTTTACATCTAAAAGGGTTTCTACCTAAGGATCGATGATACGTCCTAGAGGATATACCTTAAAAGCTAGAAATTAATATGCATAAAATTCCTAAGAAAAAGGAATCAAGGATGTACCCTTAAGAAAAAGGATATGAGGCACGTATGCCTTATCTTCAATCTCCCATATCACGTCTTCTTGAACTTTACTCAACTGTACCTTAATAGATTCAACTTCACGATTGCGAAGTTTCTTGACCTCCATTTCCAAAATAAACAAATGTCAACCATGATACTGAGTGTATATACTAGGATGATCAGAGGTCTCTCCTCTTAGCTTATCCATCATGCCATAACTATGAGGGTCAAAAGGTCACTACGTACTTTTTACCTCTCTTAAGGTTAGCCCTTCTCTATATAGAGCGCCTGCCACAACTATTCATCTCTCAAACAAACCATCCTAGTCGAACTCGACATCCCTCAAGTACAAGCCCCAAAGGCCTAAACCAATATCAGACAAGCACCCGAGGAATGTCTCCTCCGAATTTGGACGATCTACGTGAGATGATCTAAGAAAAAACAACCAAACACTTGAGCACTAGTTGGGATCTTTTACTATACAAGAACTAAGGTGTAGAGACTCAACTATGGAAGCAAATATGAAAAAATGTGAAGTGCTAAAACCAAAAGAAAGAGTACAAACAGAAAAGCTAGACTCTTCCAACAGAACTTTACTACCTTTCTCCTAGGTACGCTTAGTGGTGAAAGCATGTACTTGCCCTTCTGAAAATCTTGTACTTTGTTCTTAATTATATGCCCTATTCTGCCATAGTAAAGATACTTCCTCTTGTCTTAGGTTTTATAATCCCTTCCTCCTTCGTGAGCCAAGTCTGCATCCATGAATTCCTCATCCTTGGGTTGTGCTCCTTAGCCAAACTCCTCATCCTCTTTCATGTGTAATCATGTTGACAAATCTCTCGAAAGCTGCCTCCATCATACAGAAAACCCTACTAAGCTTGAAAGAAAACTAGCCGCAGGTGAAACTACTACGGTTATAGATGGAAGTCGGGCACTACTTTTCCCTTCAATGAGGTTACCTCCCAGAAAGCCAGGAACCCCAGAGACTCAAGAAAGAAGGGGACAAGAATTCAAACAGAGAATCAGAAGATAGTGCGTATGGCTTTTGGGGAATATGCCTTTAAAACAAAACTTTTCTTTTGAAAATGCTTCTTTTAAAACTGTTTGAAAATAATAATTTTTTTCACATCTTTTATCTGATCCGGTAACCTTCAGCTCTGATACCAAGTGTAACACCCCACATCCGTTAGTGTCACTCACAAAGGGAATGCACTAAGTTCTGTGGAGCATTATAGGTAAAAGATGCAGATAAATTACAAGACAGACAAATTTAAAACAGCGGAAAATAAGACTTTACTTTATTGATAAAGTAATTTGTACAACAATTGTTTTTCAATATCAGAGTATCTATCTTACAAAAAAAGGAAGAAGCATAAAATAACATTTATATTCCCCAATGTAGCATGAGCCAGCCATAACAAGAGAATCCAAGCAAATCTTCGACTAATCTTCAAGTTGGGAAAGAGTAACGGTCAATCTAATCTGAGCTATACTATTCCCTCCTTTACAACCTGGGGGTGGGGGGGGGGGGGAGACGGAAGAAAAGAAAGCGAAAGAAAACAGAGTCAGACATAAAGTCTGGTAAGCTCAGTAACTTTTAGCATGTGAACAGGGAAAAGCAACACGACATGAATTAACTGAATACAAGATAATACCGTGATGATAGGGCTAACAAGATAACATAAGATTAACGCAAGATATTCTAAGGCAAGATAATGTATGCTTCACTACTTTCTCTGTTATTCTGGTTTCTATATCTCTGCACTGCCTAACTAGTGTCTAAACTAGTACTCTGTTAAAATGATAACGCGATCCCAATCCCCGTAATCGTGGTTGCCTTTAGGTGTATATATATTATTTATTACCTAGATCTAATCTGGGGTTTTCTATCGGGCGCTTTCTAGATTCGACTAGGCTTTATGCGACTTATCTAATACTTCTCGGATTCAGGGTTTATGCCACCTGGGTCCAACCATGGATTATGCTACCTGTCGAACGGTGCCCCTAGTCTAGGACACACTACCCAGAGCGATAAATGTTCCTAGACTTTACGTCCTAATCGTATCGTAACGTGCTAGATATCTAGTTGCACATGTCCTCTATATGTGCGGCCCGAGTCCCATGGCAGGGCTAATCAAGAAACACGGAACTCGGTCGGTAGCTTTAAGTTATCTGCCGATGCAGATGCTAAGGTCTGTTTTTCCAGTGACTATGGTCCCACTCGCCCCCTCCCTCAACTAATGAAAGGCACACCTTGAAAAATGAGAACTATACGCAGGCCCTCTATGCCCCACTAACCTATGGCCATCCTCACCCATAACTAGATAGCAAGTATATGGTCTTTTGGAGTTCTCCGCCTTTCCGCTTTACGTATCTCGACTGACTCAAGATGGTAGGCAGACGACGAGTCGCTATCACAGGGCTACTGGTCTCGCCGAATCATGCTGGTCCATCCTAGTCTTTAGGTTGCCATATATTGCAACCAAGGCATACCCTTGGTTCTTCTCACGCAGACCTTAACCTCTGTGAGCCCAGGCGGATCATCTGCATTCTCACAGAGGGATACCAAGAGTACCCTTACATCCCCTCGAAGCCTCGGGCTTCGTAACCCAATTCGTTGGAGCCTTCTTTAAGATCAGATGGACGTTCGCTCCTCTTCGTGTTATACTAAGGATTACTACTTAGTTTTTCTAACTAAGGTTTACCACTTAGTTTATTTAACTAAGGTTTACTTACTTAGTTCAGTTTACCACTTAGTCCATTTAACTAAGATTTACTTACTTAGTTCTCTTTCTCATCAAGTTGAATTGGCTAAGTGTCGTTAGTCAATTTAAGTTAACTTGACCCATTCATTTATCATGTTAAACTGGTTAAGTGTTATCAGTAATTCATGTTGACTTAACCCTACCACAAACCAAGTTATATTGGTTAAGTATTTTCTTATTACTTAACCCTACCCATTCATCTTGTATTGGTTAAATGTTCCCTTTAACCTAACCTTGACCATCTGTTCTGACTGACATGTTATAATGGTTAAGTGTTTTCTTAGTTAACTTAACCCTCACAACACCAAAGAAGCCTTTTTGTCACACTTTTCTATTTGTAATTCGTCATGATTATAACCATGATAAATCTATCATAGAAATAATCGTGATAAGCCATTATAACATTTAAAACCGTTATAGTTCTGGTTATTTTGTAAATAGTTGAAATACAAGGGGAGGGCATTGTGATTCCCTTTTTCGTTTTACTCGCTCCTAACGCATTTTGGTCTTTTATTCACTTCTAACCCATTATGGTTCTTTCTATTCACAATTCCTGTTACAACATCTTCTTTTCGCTGTCCGCGTTGGGATCCATGGGTCTCGTTGAAAATTAGGGTTCGCACTCAGATCTGAGGTTCGCTTTGACGTCAACAACCAGGGTCGAAGACGGAATCGTTGTTCGTGGATCTAGGGTTCAAGTTGGTGTCTATTGTTCATGTTGAGATTAAGGTATATCCAAATTCTATTGACATTTAAGCAATTTTGATTTGTATTAGTTTCTTCCTAATTCAATTTCAAATATCGATCTAGGGTTTCTGAAGTGTGTGTTTTCTTATTGTTTTCTTATGGCTCTTGCCACCTTGCTTATTTTGTAGGTGTGTTTTGTCGGTCTTAATTCTTGTTTTCACTTATTGTTACTGGATTTAGAGTTGTAGATTGTTCTTATGTTATAACTTATGTCCTTATACCACTTATTTGTGTTTTTATTGCTTCCAAACTAACTAGAGTTTAATATTGAGTTTAATACAAAGTACAAACATAAAACTGAATTGCCATGGCTAAAAGAAGAAAACAGAAAAACAGCTACAGACCTTTAAAAAGAATATAGGAAGAACTTTTCCAACCAGGGAAATGGCAATGCACTTAAATATAGTCACAATAACAAACATAAAACAAAGACGATAGGTGACATTACTTCCAAACTAACTAGAGTTTAATATTGAGTTTAACAGAAAGTACAATCATGAAACTGAATTGCCATTGATGAAAGAAGAAAACAGAAAAATAGCTGCAACTCTTTAAGAAGAAAAATAGGAAGAACTATTTTATACATGGCAACAGACTTAAATATAGTCAGTAGCAAAATACAGTCCTATATCGTATAAAATTAGTTTTTTAACACATGGATTTAAATGTATTATAATACAGGAGAACCTACAAAAAAATTGTAAATAATGGTATGAAATTATTAGATATTGTTATTTAGATGCGAAATAACAGAAGAAAGAACCATACAGAAGTATGTAATATTTAAATAACGATAAACAACAGGTTTTGAAAGCTAAACATCCATAGAAAACTGACAAGAATGAATAAAATCTTTAAAATTAATAAGAGACCAGGAATCTTTGAAATTGACTCGGTTAATCGTAGGCCCTTGCCTCAGTTAAATTAAGGCACGTTCCTCAGTTTAACAAGGGCATATGCCTTAGTTTAACTGAGGCAACATAGCATTAGTTTAACTGAGGCCACTTGCGTTAGTTTAAATTGAGCTCACACAAACTAAGAACAGTTAGCAGCATGGCATCAGTAACTATAGTTATGAATGGCGCGCTACGCGGCGTAGCACGACATTTGCTCCATTTCTTCTTGCGGCACGATGCATACGAGAAGACGCGACAAAAGGCGCGCGACGCAAAGAAGGCGCACGACGCAAAATGGCATGCCTTTTGTTTTATTTTTGGTTTTTTGCTTGTTTTTTGTTTATTTTTTCATTTTTTGCATTTCACATAAAATTATTGTTGATCATATTATTGCGTTTGCTAATATTTTATATTTGGTTTTTATTTATTTTGTGGGTTCTAATGGAATAATTTTCTACATTATTGTTGATCATATTATTGCATTTGCTAACGTTTTCTATATAGTTTTTATTTATTTTGTGGGTTCTGATGGATGGCTTTTCTACAGTTCTTTTTCCTTGAAGAGAAACAAATATATCGATATTGAAAATATATTTTATTTTATGTAATATTCTTAAATCAAATTGTTATAATTTTCATCAGGGAAACAATATTACCAATCGATATGTTATTCTTCCTCACCAATTGTCCTTTGTGTTGCTAAATATAACCACATCATAACAATAAAAAGACTTGATATAATCTAATTGTCCTTATGAATCCGATGATGCAGATGTTGATTTGGAAAGTATGATAGTTGAATCGGATTCAGAATTCCAGTTTATTAGTAATATGTATTATTATTTTGGATTTTGAAAACTATTATGCTTGAAATTTTATGCTAATGATGTCAAATATGATGATGTTTGTTTTTGCAAAATAGTAAAAACTTTGATTGCATACGTTTTAGCAAAAAATACCGAACTTTTAAATTTGTTGTTATATGAAATAAAAAAACAAAAACGCACAGTAAATCAGAAAGACGCGTCATTTGCCGCGCCAAGGCTCTAGACTGATGTTGCGTCTTTTTGCGCCGTGCACCATTAATAACTATGTCAGTAACTAAGGGACTTGGCTTTGTTTAACTAAGGCCCCAACCAAACCATTTTCTAGTTTCAACAAGAACTACGGTATGCCTCAGTTAACAACAAATTTGCTAAAGATAACATTTAATTCACGAAAATAAGTTTAATTACAAAATGTGCTAAGCTACTGTCAACGGTGTATGGATATACAATACTAACAGGATTTTTCTTTCTAAACATTGAAATCAAGTGTTGTACAATTAATGCGTTTAGTAAGTTAATACAATAAATCTGGCCCTTCAGATTTGGAACAATGAAACTTTTATGGTTAAAATGTTATTTTAGACTTTCTTTTTTTTTTTTTTTTTTTGGGGGGGGGGGGGGGGGGGGCATATAGTCAGGTGCTGCATATTGCATCAACATATTTATCATATCATTCCTCCATATACACCCATTGCAAAGATAGGAACTTGACGCCTGAACATGAGCAAAGCTAGATACTAAAATATGCAGACCTCCTCTCACTCTTATAAAAAAGGAAACCCAAAGAATCTCAGTAATAATGATTCAAATGCTCAAAATACACAGCAAGGAAGAAAATTTGTACAAATATGCTGACGTTAAGTGTTGCACATACATTTATGAAATAAAAACATAGCAAACAATAGTTCGGCTATACCAACTTTTCACCATGGATCCCTAAAACAACACTTTATTTATTTATTTTTATTTTTTATTTTATTGGTATTCCTGCTTTCCAGAATTATACATGTATAAAACTGTGTTTTATTATTAAAAAAAATGTTTTTGAAATTATCTTGATAATTTATCTAAAACTGATTATGCATATAGATTCGTATAAAACTAATTTCTTATAGAAGACTCGCTTATATGTTGTCATTGCCAAAATTTATTAAAATCTGATATGTACATCTTTGAAAGCTTGAAGTATAAACCAACTCTTATTTATACTTCTGTCATGAGTGAAGTGATGCATATGAAACCCTTGTATGCCTAATGCTATGAACATTCAAAAACTGGGTGTGTTTAAAGCAAAATATATTTTAAATTTTATTTATTTTGACTTCAACAACACCAGATTTCTTCATTATAACATAAGCACTTGCTGCATGTTTTATTGATTAATAAATAAGGTAAGAAATGTTTCATTATAATAAATGATGGTGTGCGAAAAATGTGAGAACTATCGAGAGTTATCATGCCGGACAAGTGGAAAGAGGGTGCAAGCAATACCACTAAAGGCGGCAGCCGCAAAATCAACTAAAATAAACTCCTCTCTAAAAAGAGCAGACGGACACCATATGGTAATATAAAGTGCGTTATATGCAAGCAGAAAGTCCACCAAGATGGAAAGTATTGCCACACATGTGCATATTCCAAAGGTGTTTGTGCAATGTGTGGGAAGAAAGTGCTGGATACAAAGATGTACAAGCAGAGCAATGTATAAATAACGTTGTATCATTAATTACTGGCAGTTGTAAATTTGCCTCATGCTTTAAGACAGTTCCCTTGAGTTGTAGTTTCCTTGAGGTTCACTATTCCTTTTCTCCAGTAAGAAAGATACCAGGACTAAGAATCTGTCGGTACATGTTGATTTTATCTTCCACTCATTTATTTTCGAAAAAGAAATATAAACCATTTTGTGGATATCAATCTCCTGTATAACTTTCCAGCAGTTAGTAAAAAATAGTTCTTACTCTGGTTTTCTGCACGCATGTAAACTAAACATGCATCCATGATTGATGTTTTAATCACTTTTCGGCATGAAGATTACTGGTTCAAAGCGCCCAAGAAGTGTATAATGGTGTTTGCTGTGCCTGGTGAGTCTGGTTTGACCGAGTTGGTTGGCGATTTCAAAATACATTTCCATGATGGTCAAGGAGATTTTTATTGGTAGGTTTCATTCTGATATATGAACTACTTTACATTTAGCGCTTATTAGCTGTGCGCTTTTAATTTTCTAGTAACGACATATCTCTGAGTTGCACTTTCCTTAAAGCAACAAAGTTCACATTTAACTATAAGAGATATACTTGGATAAATCAATTAACCACTTCATAGCTCTGTGCTGCTGTTAAAGTATCGATGTTTTTCCTCACGTTCATGGTTTTCTTCTATATAGCTTGTTTTACTAACATAAAAAGTTATATGTGCTGTATGTTTTTGAAAGCCGTCCAGTTTTGTTTATTCTAATCACTTATCCCTTGTTTGTTCCATTTTCTTTCTCCAGTTGGTTGAACACAACAATGATCGAAAACAAGATGATCTTGAGCTCATCTGATATGGATGGCTTTGATAACAGAAAATTACCGTCTCCTGGATTTCAAGTCGAGATTGTTCTAGTAGACCATGATGGAACCACCACTGCTCCTAATACTAAAACACCAACAACTAACTCAGAATCTGGTAATTCTCCAACCGAGGATGTTGGGAAACAATGGCTGAATCGCGGACTAGGTCGCTTTCTTGAAGACGATTCGGCGATCTGGTCGTAGGTGCAAACCAGTTCGTTTCTTCGCCGCCGAGTCTAGGATAAAACAGCCTCAAAAACAATAACCGATTTGCATGCACAACAAATCGGTGCAGATTTGCACTTTCTGAAAAAAATTGCTCGAAAATTTCTGAGAAGAGAATTTTAATGGTGGCTGAGAAAAAAGAGAATTTTCAATTCGGTAGTCTTCTCGTCTGAGGCTAATGTCAATATATAGAACAAAAATTAGGGTTTGAGTTTACAGATTAGTGGGCCGCTAAAATTTGGGGGATATAATTTTTTTACCGTTGCAGAAATCATTTTCCATAAAAACGGTTCAAAAAGGCTAAGTTTTATGGTCCAAAAAATATAAGTGTCTACACCACAAAGCCCAAGCCGGGCTGGGCCGGTCGGTCGCGCGCGCGTGTGTGGTGGTCATATGATGCATGGTCTCCCTCCTCACAACAATGCATGTATTGGGAGCCCAAGACCCCAACATGATTTCTTGGAAACAAGTATAAAAGTTTGCCTCTTTTATATAATCCCATGATGTGGGACTATTCCCATATAGGAGTCATTCTTACACTTATTCAAGATTTTTTTAATAATTCACTTAATGTTTGTAAAACATTTCCAACAATCCCCCACTTGAATTTTTTTAAAAATATTTTCGAGCAGTTTCTTAAAAACGTAAGATTGTGCATAAACAAAGGTGTCTTTCGACTTGAACCTTTGCATAGTGAATAAGATTCAGTTTTTACTAGAGTGACACGTAGTCTTGAACTCTATTCCTGACATCAAACCACACACAACCTTTTCTATAGTGCAATCAAATAAGCCCGTGCATTTATGGCCATGCACGTCTATCCTAGTTTAGTGAATGCTCTAGAAGTTTTGCCCGAAACTCCATAGGAAACGACCACATTTCCACATTCACAAAGGTGAGTCTATCAATTGCACTCCTGAAGGTAGGCACTCCACTCCACATAGAGTATAGATCTCATTAAGAGTTTCTATTAACTCATCCTCTAATCACTTCAGGAATACATGCTTCTTGGTTTATTAAATAGCATGTTCAACTCATATCACTACACAACTTGTTATTACCCATTGAACCTAGTTCTTGGAATCTCCAGTCATTTAGGTCGGGTTACCATTGTGCGTGACTCAACAATCTAAGGGCAATAGTCCCATTCTTTTAGAAGAGTTATGGACTTTCTCTCTGGACAGTCCTTTCGTCAAAGGGTCTGCCCAATTTTCCTCACTACGTACGTAATCCACTCTAACGGTACCTGTGGAAAGTAGTTCTCTAACCGTACTGTGCTTACGACGTATTTGTCGTCTTTTACCGTTATAATATCGGTTCTGAACTTTTGCAATAGCCGCGGTACTATCGCAATGTATCAACACAGCCGGTATCGGTTTTTCCCATAAGGGAATCTCAGTTAGCAGATTTCTCAAGTACTCTGCCTCTTCACTAGCTGTAGCTAGTGCTATCATCTCAGACTCCATAGTAGACTGAGCCAAAATAGTCTGTTTCTTGGATTTCCAAGAAACAGCTCCTCCAGCGATGCTAAATATATAGCCACTGGTCGCTTTAGAATTATCAGATAAGGTATTCCAGTCTGCATCGGAATATCCTTCAAGTACAGCTGGAAACCTTTCATAATGTAATCCAAGGTTCATGGTTCGTTTAAGGTATCTCATTACCCTTTCAATAGCTTGTCAGTGCTCTATACTAGGTCTACTGGTAAACCTGCACAATAATCCCACGACATAGGCAATGTCGGGTCTAGTACAATCAGTGGCATACCGAAGGCTGCCAATGATGCTTGCATAATCAGACTGTCTTATACCTTCACCGGTGTTCTTAAATAACTTTACACTGTGATCATATTGTGTACTTGCAGGTTTACAGTCAAAGTAATTATATTTCTTTAGTATCTTCTCAATGTAATGAGATTGATCCAAAAAAATTCCCTTTTCTGACCTAGTAATCTTAATACCAAGGATTACACTCGCTTCACCTAAATCTTTCATATCAAAATTGACACTTAATAAGGATTTGACTGAGTTTATGGCATGAATATTTGACCCAAAAATGAGTAGGTCATCTACATAAAGGCATATAATAGTGCAAATGTCATTCTCAGATTTGTAATAAATGCATTTGTCACTTTCATTAACTTTAAAACCATTTGAAATGATTAAGTTATCAAATTTTTCATGCCATTGTTTAGGTGCTTGTTTTAAACCATATAATGATTTATCCAATTTACATACTTTATGTTCTTGACCATGTACTACAAATCCTTCAGGCTGGTCCATATAAATTTCTTCGTCTAATTCACCGTTCAAAAAAGCAGTTTTAACATCCATTTGGTGTATAAGTAAATTATGAATGGAAGCAAGTGAGATTAATACCCGAATGGATGTTATTCTAGTTACAGGTGAAAAAGTGTCAAAGAAGTCTATATTTTCCTTTTGTTTAAAACCTTTAGCTACTAGTCGTGCTTTATATTTATCTATAGTGCCATCAGGTTTTAATTTCTTCTTAAGTACCCATTTACAGCCTATAGACTTACAACCAGGGGGTAAATCTACCAAGTGCCAAGTCTTATTGGATTCTAAAGAATCCATCTCATCGTTTATAGCCTCTTGCCAGAAATCGGCATCTAAAGAAGATAAGGCTTCTTGGAGGTTTATAGGATCCCCCTCAATAGTAAAAGCACAAAAATCTGAACCAAAGTCTTTTATGGTTCTTGCTCTTTTACTTCTTCTAGGTTCAGCTTCAGAATTTTCATTAAGTTCTGTTCTAATAGGCATATTTGAAGTGCCCCCACTATTCCTTAATTTGAAAGGAAATTTAGTTTCATAAAAATCGGCATCATTTGATTCAATTATATTATATGCATTAAGGTCATAAAATCTATATGCTTTGCTATTAATAGCATAGCCTATAAATGCACATTCATATGCTCTACTTGCCAATTTTATTCTCTTAGGGTCTGGAATGCGAACATATGCTAAACAACCCCAAGTTCTAAAGTATGAGACATTGGGTTTATGATTCTTTAAAATTTCATAAGGTGAAATTTTATTCTTAGATTTAGGGATTCTATTCAGAACGTAGCATACAGTCAATAAAATATCCCCCCACCAATGTTTTGCTGCACCAGAATTTAATAATATGGCAACTACTAGCTCGGTAAAGGTCCTATTTTTCCTTTCTGCTTTACCGTTTATTTCAGGTGAGTAGGGTGCAGTTCTCTCATGTACTATACCATGTTGTTTATAGAAATCCAAAATAGAATTAGATTCATATTCTGTTCCTCTATCACTACGAAGTCTCATAATTTTTCTATTTGCTTGATTCTCAATCTCAGTTTTGAATGTTTTAAACATGTCAAAAACATCACTTTTATTTTTCATAAGATATACATATGTGAAATCAGAGCAGTCATCAATAAAAGTGATAAAATAACGATGTCCCTGTCTAGTTAAAGTGCCATCAAGTTCACATATGTCAGAATGAATCAAGTCTAAGGGTACAGAAACTCTATCAACAGATTTGTGAGGTTTCTTTGTGATTTTAGCTTGTGTACAGAATTCACATTTATCAGATTCAGATTCTGTCACTTTAGGTATCATATCTAGGGTGCTCATGTTACGAATAATTCGATTATTAACATGACATAATCTAGAATGCCAGATATTAAAATCACACAACATGTAAGCAGAAGTAGTCACTTTATTAGATTCAACATTCAGTTTAAACATACCCTCACAAGCATAACCCTTTCCCACAAAAGTTCCCTTATAAGTAAGAGTGTACAAATCAGCCCCAATAACTTGAGTGAAACCAGCCTTATTAAGGAGGAAGCCAGAGACCAGATTCTTTCTTATCTCTGGAGTGTGCATAACATCTTTCAGAATTACAGTTTTTCCAGAGGTGAACTTGAGTTCCACGTTTCCAATCCCCGCAACTGTAGTGGTGTGAGAGTCTCCCAACAGCACTTTCTGATTTTCAGCAGCCGTGTATGTAGAGAACATGCCACGATCATAGCAGACATGGCGAGAAGCACCAGTGTCTACCCACCAACCCTCTAATCCACCAACAAGGTGAATCTCAGTAATCATAGCCGTAAGAGGCTCCTCAGTCAGGTTAGCCTGCGGTGCAGAGCTTGGCCTGTTCCGGCACTTTCGTGCCATATGCGCTGGTTTTCCACAGTTGTAACAAAGAAACAACTGTCCAGAGTCATTCTTTTGGGCTGGTTTTTGCTGTCCTTTTGGGTTTCCTTGCGGATTCCCATTCTGTTTGTTGCACCTGTTCTGATTCTTAAAAGATTTCTGATTTGGTTTCAGAACAGCGGGAGTGGTCTTCTTAGTACTGTTGTTATTCACAATCAGCACCTCTTCTTTCTGGTCCTGCTTGCATGCCTCCTCCTCAATACGGAGGCGTGTAATCAATCTTTCTAAGGAAAATTCCTTAGTCTTATGTCGCAATACATTCTTAAAATCTTTCCAGCCTGGGGGTAATTTGTCAATGATAACAGCAATTTGAAATTGTTCGTCCAAGACCATACCTTCGGAGATGATCTCATGAGCTATTTTCTGCAACTCATGAGACTGCATCTCTACCGATCTATCATCAGTCATCTGGTACTTTAGATAGCGACTCACAGCATATTTCTTTGCCCCTTCCTCCTCTGTATCATATTTCTTCTTCAGTGCTTCCCAGATCTCCTTTGCTGTCTTTTCATCTGAATTATAATAATCATACAGATCATCGCTCAGTCCGTTCAGAATAAAGTTCTTGCATAGATAATCTTGTTCAGTCCAGGTCTGCAGTTGCTTTGACTGTTCGGTCCATGATGCCATGTTCGCTGCATCAGTCTCAGCAGGTTTATCTGGAAGCTGTGGTTTGTCAGTAGTCAGCGCAGCCACAACCTTTCTGATGGTGAGGAAGAACTCCATCTTCTGACGCCATCGTTTGAAATGCAAGCCTTCAAATCTGAAAGGAGCAGCCGTCACAAGAGGGTTCTGGAAAGCAGAGGGTGGAGCAGAATCGTCTAGGGTTGAATTGGAAGCCATTGTTTCAGATCGTCTTCAAATTGTTGGGAAACAATGGCTGAGTCGCGGATTAGGTCGCTTTCTTGAAGACGATTCGGCGATCTGGTCGGAGGTGCAAACCAGTTCGTTCCTTCGCCGCCGCGTCTAGGATAAAACAGCCTCAAAAACAATAACCGATTTGCTTGCACAACAAATCGGTGCAGATTTGCACTTTCTGAAAAAAATTGCTCGAAAATTTCTGAGAAGAGAATTTTAATGGCGGCTGAGAGAAGAGAGAATTTTCAATTCGGTAGTCTTCTCGTCTGAGGCTAATGTCAATATATAGAACGAAAATTAGGGTTTGAGTTTACAGATTAGTGGGCCGCTAAAATTTGGGGGATATAATTTTTTTACCGTTGCAGAAATCTTTTTCCATAAAAACGGTTCAAAAAGGCTAAGTTTTATGGTCCAAAAAATATAAGTGTCTACACCACAAAGCCCAAGCCAGGCCGAGCCGAGTCGGTCGGTCGCACGCGTGTGTTTGGTGGTCATATGATGCATGGTCTCCCTCCTCACAACAATGCATGTATTGGTAGCCCAAGGCCCCAACATGATTTCTTAGAAACAAGTATAAAAGCTTGCCTCTTCTATATAATCCCATGATGTGGGACTATTCCCATATAGGAGCCATTCTTACACTTATTCAAGATTTTTTTAATAATTCACTTAATGTTTGTAAAACATTTCCAACAGAGGATAACTCAACAAAAGAAACAAGTGAGGCACCAACTCAAGAACAGACCACAAAAACCACCATTCAGGACAAGGATGATGTTTTCTCTTACAGTGATAGTGAATCATCCAAGAAAAGGCAAGATAAACAAAGCAGCAATCATAACACAACTAATTCAGGTAATTTATTTTAGTTTTTTTGGCTTTAATATTGAATGCAAACTGTCAAATTATTGATTACCACTATTTTTATCTTGGTGGATACAGTCATGGTTATTTGTTAATTTATGTAAACTTTTATTTGTTTGAATTGAATTAGCTCATGTTTGAATCAAATATTCTGCTCATATAATGATCATTTTGTCATGGTTTTTCCTTTTCCAGATGTATTTCAATTTTATCTGCCTGTGTGCATACTTCATTGAATCTTGAGCATTAAGATGATAGAAAAATTTTAACTTCATTATTTCAATAAGCAATAAACAATACATCAGGTTTACAATATTGTGGTTAACTTACAATTTGTGAAATTGTTGTAGTTCTGTTATTTTCTTGAAGATCTGTTTTGAGATTCATCTGCCCTTTTTTCTATTAGTATAACATTACCTTAGGATTTTTAAGTTATAATTTGTGTGTTTCTACTGTTATGGATGAGTTTGTTAAGTAATTTTCTTTTTTTGCCTGTGTGAGTTTTAAAGGTGGATTTAAATATTTTGCAAGACGATTCTGCCTTGATGTAAATATTTCGACTAGACTGGTGTTCTTATACTGTGACTCTTTAATTAAGACGTTTGTGTCATTCATGGTCTGTTCTAATTCACATTCCATCCATGAACTATATTTCATTTTTTTCTAAGCAACCAGCATTGTACATATTATATTATGATTAATTTTAATGAATTCACCTTGATATTATTTGTCAAAATAACACTTTTGCTGAATATTTAAAATAACACATTTGATGTTTAATCCCAGATTTTGGTTTCATGTTCTATAAATCTATGGGGTGAAGAAAATGACCTTGGCTAGCATTTAAAAGAAACTTACAGAATGTTGCTTTAGGCAGTTGCTGCTTCTATGAAAGCTAGAATATATGACATTGGCATGTTTGTTACAATTTTGGTTGTTTGCTTTGTTTAATAATAGCAAGGTGTTGTTTTTGGTGCCTTGGACATTTTTTTTAAATGCACTTGTGAAGTTTTAATCAAATCTTAGGCTGCCCTATAAAGGGTATATTTTAGGATTCCTTGCACTCTGATACATCTTTTGATAATCTTTATAAACACATAGGTATGAACTCATGTTACATATGCTTGCGCTTCTTTAAATTTTAAGGATAATAATTGTATGTACCAACTATGAAGTCCTAAATTTTCGCAGTTTGGCTTAATGGGATAATATTGTATGCTAGCCTGCCAAATCTGTTTATGTTCGTTTCTAAGCTCAGCATAGTTAGAGCCTTGCCATTTTTTTTTGGAAGAAAGGTTTGCAAATGGCATAAAAAATTTCATTATCCACTATTGGAAATAAGTAAACTGTTATGCAGACCCTGTTTTGTACTATTTTCACGACTGAGTTTATTTTGTTATTCCTAAAAAAGCACAAATAAAGGCACGACTTAGTAGTTTGGTGACTTTGGTCACCGTTCAGATATTATACTTAGAAGAGTGGTTCAGATCTTTATAATTTAAACTACATATGATGATAGGAGGCCAGCGTCTGATAAATCTTCCAAGGGGTATGAGCTTAGCAAGGAAATGGAAACGCTGGTGAAAGAGTTGCTTGTGGTGAGTTTCTTTTTTCTTTTTCTTTTTCCTTCTGAACTGAATCATTCTCTACTTCATGGCATGACAATGTAAATTATGGATGGTCATATATATATATATATCCTGAGTCATGGATAGAAAGGATATTCTAAATTTACACACAGTTTTTTATATATATATATATATATAGGATGGTCTAAATAAAAACAAAAAATTCCTCGCTCCCAACAAACATGTACCTCATATTTATATCCAGTGAAAATTTTCATATAACATGTTTCGATTTATATATTTTTGCAGGTATTATAGGGTTTCAAGCTTAAGCTTTATCTCCAAGACTTTGTTTAGCTATTGTAGTATGGTTCTACGATGTTTGTATCAAGGAACCAGAGCTTATTCTCCACAGTTTTTTGTATGTAAACTGCAATTGTATGTGTTATTGCCTTGTATTATCCACGGTATAGAATATGAGAAGAACTTATGTTTTAAAACTTATGTTAATGATAATGATAGTGTATAACTTTCGGTAGTTAAAACTTGTTATGTTTGCTATTTTAAATTTGGTATGTTCTACATGCTATTTGCTATTTAGATGCTATTACTTTGTATGTAGTCAATGAATATGTATTTATGTATATTTGATATGAAATATAAGTGTTTTATTTATGTAGTGTATTAAGTGCAATTTGTCACGGTTATTAGCGTGGTAAATGTGGGAGTAGCCATTGGAAACCTCCATAAAATCACGTTTATAACCATTAGAAATAATATACACACCACGCTTATAACCGTTGGTGATGACAAAATAATAACGGTTAAAACCATTACAACTCTAGCATTAACCACGTTTATAACCATTGGGAGAGCAAGAAATATCATGCTTATAACCGTGACAATATGGGTTATTTGTCACAGTTATAAACGTCATAACATTCGTGACAAAATTACCCACGCACACTGGGTTAACGGTTATAACCATGAGTGTTGAGCTTACTCACGGTTATAAGTGTGACAATTTGGCCTTTCTGGTGTTGTGTCTGACATCTGTTTAGCTAACATGTTCTAATGGTTAAGTATTATCCCTTCATGTTTAACTTAACCCTCATTCATTTATCACACTATGATGGTTAAGTGTTCAAGTTTACTTAACCCTACGTTCTAGTCCCATTAACATACTAAATTGGCTAAGTGTATTAACTTTACTTATCCCCAACCTCTAGTCTAGTTAACATGTTAAATTGGCTAAGTGTATTGAATTTACTTAACCCCAACTTTCTAGTCTGGTTAACATATTAAATTGGCTAAGTGTTTTTCATAGTTACTTAACCCCTACAAATCTTGTCTTGTTACCATGTTAAGTTGGTTAAGTGTTCTAGTTAACTTAACCCTATCGTTCTAACTTAACTGTGTTAAGTTAGTTAAGTGTTCCTATGGACTAAACCCTCCCATTCTAACTTAACTGTGTTAAGTTGGTTAAGTGTTCTTATGGACTTAACCCTCCCATTCTAGCTTAACTTTAATTGTCTTATTAAAGCACCAGCCACTCACATTAGACATATATTGTTGTGGCTGCCAGTATGCCGGTTGGTTCCGCAGTCTTACGCCACAACTCAGTCTAACCTCGGGCCTTTATCGGGCTCAATGCCTTAACCTCCGACATTGGATAGGTATTGTCATGATCACTGGACAGCCGGGCGGGTCCGGGCAGGTTTACATCACAACTCAATCCAACCTCGGGTTAAGCATGTTCGTATTGTCTAAATTTACTTTTCTCATTTAGGATAAATTCTATAAGTAAATTTTCCCTAATTTACTTATTCCATTATTACTCTTTTAATGTACATTGTCAACGTTTATTATTATGGCCCATTTTCCCTATACATCATATTTATAGTTTTTGGTATGTAAATTATACCAAATTAAGTGTCACTAACCATGATTATTCTAAACATGACAATTATTCACAATTATGACTAAATTCAAAATTTGTGCTAATATACTTATTATGCCAAATTAACTTAATTTAGCTAATCCAATCCTGATTTAATATTCTAATTTCAGTTCATGTCAAACTAGACCTATTTTTCTAGTTTACAGTTTATGTAAAAACTAGATTTACAAGCCAATACTGGATTCAAATTATACATCCTATAATTCATGTCAAAATTACCCAATTTGCATTTAATAGACATGCTATAATACATGTCCTAAATTATGCCAATCACAATTATGTTCATGTTCCAAATTATGCCAATTTTCAAGTTTACAAATACGTTTTAGTCAATTTCATGTTTTCCCAAATCGTGTTCCCACCGTTCGTATAATCGTGATTCATCCTAGATTATAAATAAATCTAGATTCATGGATAAAACGGAATGAACCAAAATGCCATGAAAAGATAGACGTAATAACTGGCATAAGATGATAATTCACTAATTCACTAATTTCAGATCTAACAAATTACACTGAATAAATTGATTTAAAGCTTCGAAGGCCTATAGATCTGATAATATTATAACATGAAAAGGGTTGAATAAATAACATAGGTTCATGTATATGGGTAGATCTAACTTAAGAGATAAATTCCCATAATCAAGATCCAAGGATAATTAAGAATAGACTGGAATAAATAATCAAGTTTAGATCCAATTTCACAGTCATAATCTTAGGCAATAATATCATGTTCATGAATCATAGTTAATTATCCACTATTGTCCTTGTCATAGTCATAGGCATTGGTTTATGCTCCTAGTCAAAGGCTTATGTTCATAGTCAAAGGCTTATGTTCATAGTCAAAGGCATATGGTTTCAAAGGCCACAGTTCCATAGTCATAATCTTAAGCATTGTCAATTTAGTCACAATGTGTTCTAGGCCATAATCAAGAATCAGATCCAAAGTCATAAACAAGCACAGATTCAATGAAATGATAAGGCATATTTCTTATATTCTTTTAATTTCATGTCACAAATAGAAAAAGGCGTTCAAATCTAAAAAGTAACCGACTTACATTGATTGGATCTAGAAAAGAATAGAAAGATAGCGTTGTTTGAAGCCGTTGAATCTTTACTTGAATCCTAACTTGTTTTGAATCTTCTCTTGAAAGACTTGAGCAGCATATCCTCGTCTTGATTCATATTTTATTTTAATCTATTTATTTAGATTTAGAGGAAGAAGAAGAAGCCATGTCCATCAAGAATTTGTGCAGCATAAGGTTAGAGAAGAATGGTGCAAAGAGAAGGAGACTAGGGGCTGTTTATATAGGATTGCAAGTTAATTTGAGCCATCGATGAAGCCAAGGTTAATCAAAGCCATCCGTTCTAAAGAGAAGCCAATTATGTTCACAATTTCTTTCTTACTGTACATTATTAACATTTATTATTAAATTTGTATGCACATTAGATACATCTCCCCTTTACACATTTATTATTAAATTTGTATGCACATTAGATACATCTCCCCTTTACACATTTATTATTAAATTTGTATGCACATTAGATACATCTCCCCTTTACACATTTATTATATTAAGCATTGGTTATTCTTAAATTAGTAACTTTAGTGTTAACAGAAATACGGGGTGTTACAAAATCATTCTCAAGTAGCTCCCCTATTTGCTTGCTGAGCTCCCTCCTTCCTCTAGGAGCCATGTGGCGCAATGGCAGTGAAACTAGCTTTGCATTGTCCGCTAAGTTTATCCGTAAATCAATCTCGCGCCTTGGAGGCAAGCCCCGAACCTCCTAAAAAACATCAGGTTACTCATAGACTATAGCTACAGATCGTAAATCATCTACAGAAGAATCAAGCGATTCTAGGAAACTAAGCATAATAGATCCCTTAGGGTCACAAGAAATCTCGAGAGCCCTCCCATGGCAAGTCAAAAGTCTAATGACCCTCCTCTCACAGTCTAGTATGGCACCATACATGGCTAGCCAATCCATCCCTAGAATCAAACCATAGCCCATGAAACCAAGCACATGTGCATCACACTCAAACTCGATGCCTAACACAGATATCCTCTAACCCCGACAAATCATAGACAAATGAGTTGTGCCAACAATGTGGTTTAAGATAACAACAGGATCAGAAACGATACTAGTACTAAGGTGCAAAGACTCAACCACAAAATCAGATATAAAAGAGTGAGAAGCACCATAATAAGAAAGAGTCCTAACTGGATGATCGGAAAGGGAAATTAAACTTTCAACAGAAACTTTCCTACCCTAGTCCAGTCGGCTAGCCTCGAGAGCATGCACTTGCCCTCCAAAAGGTCCTGCCCTCTCCCCCTGTCCTTGCTTCTTCGGACATTCCCTACAATAGTATCCAGCTTCACCGCAGTTGAAACAAGAATTCTTCCTCTTTCTGCAATTCTTGAAAACATGACCCAAGCCTCCACAACCATAACATTTCTTCTTATTATGAGATTTGTCATTTTTTCGTCTTTCTTTTGTTGTTCTTTCTAGGGCCACACCTTCTTGTTTTGGGCCTCATCAAACTTTCCCTCTTTCTTTTCGCCTGTCTCTTCTTCGTTCACCAATGTCATATCAACGAGCTTTTTGAATGTTGCTTCCATCGGAATATGAGACATAACCATTCCATGGAGGGGTCCATTCAATCCTCTTGCGAACCAGTTGGAAGCTTTCTTGTGCGAAGTATTTACTAACTCCAGACTAAACCGTGCTTACTGGTTGAACTTATTGACATACTCTTTGACCGACATGCCCCTTTGCTTAAGTGCCAGAAACCTCTCCATCTACATACTCTCTTCTTCCTGAGAGAGAAATTTATCTTAAACTCTCTGACGAAAATTAGCCCAAGTATCTTTTGGACACCCTACTTGCATCACTTCCCACCAGAATGAAGCCTCATCTTTCAGCTACAATGTGGCCAACTGAATCTTCCTACATTGATCAACCTCGAAAATCCCAAACAAATCCTCCATCTCTTTAAGCTAGATCCGTGCATCCAAAAAGCTTTCAGCCCAACAGAATGGCTTTCCGCCAATAACACAGAAGTCCTTACAGATCTTAGAGAAATTATCCGCTCATGGGGAAGGAGGAACAACGGCTGCAGCTGGGGGAGGGGAGTTTACTTAGCCTCCGGCAAGTGACGTAACCTTGAGATGTGGCCAGAATGAAGCCTCATCTTTCCACCAGCTGGGGGAGGGGAGTTTACTTCCCACCAGAATGAAGCCTCATCTTTCAGCTACAATGTGGCCAACTGAATCTTCCTACATTGATCAACCTCGAAAATCCCAAACAAATCCTCCATCTCTTTAAGCTAGATCCATGCATCCAAAAAGCTTTCAGCCCAACAGAATGGCTTTCCGCCAATAACACAGAAGTCCTTACAGATCTTAGAGAAATTATCCGCTCATGGGGAAGGAGGAACAACGGCTGCAGCTGGGGGAAGGGAGTTTACTTAGCCTCCGGCAAGTGACGTAACCTTGAGATACCTACAGAACCAGGCCGGTATTTGAACGCCCTTGGGAATATTCGGTTCCTTAGACATGCTGAAAAGAAAAGAAAAGGAAAAGGAGATTCAAACAGAGGATCAAAAGATATTTATATGGCTTTTGGGAATATGTTTTTTAAAAACAGACCTTTCTTGTAAAAACATTCTCTTTTGAAACTTTTTTTTTTGAAAACGATTTCAAAAATCTTTTACCCGATCTTGTAACCTTCAGCTCTGATACCAAATGTGACACCCCACATCTGCTAATGTAAATCTTTATAAGAATGCATTAAGTTTCATGAGGCGTTTTAAGTAAACAGATAAAGAATTACACAAGGTAGATATAAAATAGCAGCGGAACTATAATACTTTTATTTTCCAAAAGAAAATATCGTGGTCCAAAAACCTAGTTACAACATAAATCTAAAATATTGAAAACCAGTTACAACAAATTAAACTATTTGCCTTATACTAAAGTCATCAGAGTATGTAAATATAAATCCATAGTCCCCAAAAACAACCATAATAAGTTAGACAGGTGGTCAAAGCGGTACATCTAAGCAAAGCGAAGCAAATACAACTCCAAATAGAAATAGGAGAGAGGGTCCTAATCAAGCCTGCATATTCCCACCCTGAGAACCTGGAGGGAAAGTAAGAGGGAGAGAGAAAAGGAAGCAAAACGGGTCAGACATAAAGTCTGGTAAGTCCAGTGACTTTTATCATATAAAGAGATAAAATTAACGAGACAGTAAATAATCTATATGAGAGATAATAGCAGTATATAACAGGTATAAATAGTATAAACAAGATGCATTATGCTTCTTAAATACTTTCTCTGAACCAATACTAGTACATCACATTAAGTGTTTTTCAACTACTCAATCTAGCAGAATGATCCCAATATAGCATAAATGGCAGACTTAGGTGTATTTCTAGCAACGGGTTTTACCCCAAACAAATAATAGGTACCTAAACAGAATATAACGGGTAATACCCCAAACAGAAATAACAGGTACCTAAATAGAACAAAATGTACCCTAATTACTGCCCCCGCGGTTGGCCCCCTACCACGTAAATACTATAACAACCTGTGTTTTTATAACGTGTAATAACTATAAATCAAGGCAGAATTAATTTTTAAAATAAGAATCAAGGGAAACGGGTTACGCCATTGCGTTCGTCTCGAAATTCTGCTTGGAAATTAGTCCGAGTTTTCGAAAATCGGAGTCCGTATGACCAAGTTATGACCTTTCGAAGTTTTCAGAAGTTTTCAAGTTCAAAACAGCTCAATTCGAATTCAAAATTCGAAATTCAAACCTCATAATGGACTGGGCGGGAAATTTCCCGCCCAGGACCAGGTCGACCTGGGGGTCGACTATGTAGTCGACCTACCTAGGACCAGGTCGACCATAGTGTTGACCTGGGGGTCGACCTGGTGGCCGAGTCCACTTTTGAAGCTGGATTCACTCTGATGTTTCTGGCCTCGTTTCTGTCTACATTCGTTGACCTGACCCTATATATACAACCCCTCACCCTAGTCTCTCTACACAAAATTCTTTCTGACCTTATGCTGCTCTGATTCTGGTTGAAAAGTTAGAGAAAGGGACTACTTCTTCTACGTCGAAACAACGTTGCTGATTTGGGGATTTCTGTTAGGACTTGACTAAGCATATAAAGATTCAACATCGACTCTCTTTTTCTAATTCTCGAACCACGATCTGTAAGCCCCAGTTATTTTTAGATTTAAACTGTAAATGTAATATGAATATGTTGTAAATTGAAATTGGACCTATGTATGATGACTGATTTACATCCATTCTTGTTCATCTTGGGTCTTGACTCTTGGATAGTACTATGACATTGATTTAGAGCCTATTCATGTTGTAAATCAAAAAGAAAAACCCCTCATATTATCATGTTGAATCTGTTATTAGTCACAAGTTTATGACTATCACCTTATGTCAATAGCTGCCATGACTATACTATCACCTTATGTCAATCATTACCATGACTATACTATCACCTTATGACAACTGTTATCTTGACTAGTACCTCATTTTGCTAGATTTGGAATCTTTATAATTAAGGCCAATATTCCATATGCCAGTAATGTTATAATCTTTTATCTCAAGTCATACCATGCTATGCTAGTTTTCACTTTTACCACCTTATACCCGTCCCTTTTTATGTTATTCCCTAATTAGATTTATTTGTATCGATTCGAACTTACGTGCGATGGGAATACGATTTGGGTAGACTAGGTAAAACCTGAATTGACTTTGAACATGAATGTTATTATGACTTGAACCTAGATATGGACATGAACTTGACACGATTTGACATGAAACATGACATGAAAACTCGACATGAATTTTGACATGAAAACTTGAACGTGGGCATGACAATTAGATAAACTTGAAAATGGCCAACTCGAGGTTGGTTTGAGTTTGCAGTGTAAATATGCCCGGAACCGCCCGACAAATCCAATAACTGCAAATAATAGGATCCAATGTGGGTAGTTGGTCATATCGCACGAAAAACCCGAGGTTAGACTATGTTGTGGTGTAAATCTGTCCGGAACCGCCCGACAAATCCAGTGATCACAACAGTTAGTCTAATGTGAGAGGTTGGGGTGCATTAATGAATTAATGCCACATGATAGGGTTAAGTCATGAACCACTTGAATATACTTAATCAACTTGACACGATGATTTGATAGGGTTAAGTCATGAACCGCTTGAACACACTTAACCAACTTGATACATGATCTGGATAGGGTTAAGTCACGAATTTGAATGACAACACTTAACCCATTAGAAACCCTAGTTATGCGGTCGTTTTCAGCAGTAACCCACTTAGATGTATCACGACACCCTAGGACTAGGTAGGGTGGGGCATGATTACTGGGCTGATTGTAAGCGACCAGAACGACGGCTGAGTGGGTGCGCCATTGTAGGTTCAGGCGGACTATGGTCGTGCACGTAGTCCGGAGTTGAAAAAACAGGCATTGGGCACCCGAAGATTTACACTGTGCGTGCTTGGTTCGTGTCGGTGGTTGGCACCATAGGACTTGATACACCCTATGGTGGACCTAGCACATGTAACTACATTTCAGAATAGGGCCGTAAGACAAAGACACATGACGAGCTAGAACTTGTAGGGAGCCGATCTATTAGTAGATCGTACTGTAGGACCCCGTAATGGGTCACTTCATGATATTGGGCCAAGGGATCATTTCATGATTAATACTTGACATGGGTTAGAACACTAGTACAGTTGGTGCAACGAATCTCGAATATGCGATGCTAGACTTGACTTATCCTACCAGTTCTGTTATCATCCTTATGATTAATACCAGTTTTCACATATCATATTACCTTTACTAGTTTTCATACTGAAAGTCACTAGGGCTTACCAGTCTTTATGACTGACCCTTTTTCTTTCGCCTCTTTTTATTTCGTTCCCCCCCAGGTTCTCAGGGAGTAAACACTAGCTCTTAGCTTGGATTTAGCTTGCTTTCTGACAGCTCATGTACGGTTTTGGTCTTGGGCTATACTATGGCTGCTTCTGCTATTTATGGGGAATAATCTACTTTTGTTATCTTAAGTTTATGCTTCTTTATTTGGAACTTGATGTAATGGAATAATTTGTATCTTGGATATATGAGATTTTGACTCTTTTCTTGAAAGTAATAAAAAGTTGGTTTTTAATTTCTACCTCTGCTTTATTTATGTTCTGCCGATATCTCTGTGCATTTTACCTAGATAATACTCCACCAAAACTAGTGCATTCCATTTAGTGAGTGACCCTAGCGGAGGTGGGGTGTTACATTTGTTATCAGAGCAGAAGGTTACCAGGTTGGGCAAAAAGTTTTTAAAAACTTTCTGAAACTATTTTCAAAACCATCTATAAAGAAGCATTTTTCAAGAAAAGTTTAATGTTTAAAAAGGCTATTCCCCAAGAAGCCATTAGCACTTCCCTTTGTTTCCTCGTTTGAATCATTTTCTTTTCGTTTTTCAGCATGGCCGATCTTAACCTGCATGAGGGAATACCCGTGCCTGGATGGTTCCGAAGGTACTTAGAAGCCAGGGCCAACGATGCGGGCACGGCAGACATCCCTCCTCCTCCTCCCCCAGTGGTTGCGGTTCCTTCTCCTCTTGGTACCGCCTTTGCCAAAATATGCAAAAACTTTAAAGCAATGGGCGATAAGAACTTTGTTGGAAATGAAACCTTTGTTGAGGCACGAAACTGGCTAAAGGAGACTAAAGACTTGTTTATTATCTTTGATATGGAGGACCATAGGAAAGTTCAGTTGGCAGCATGGTTGTTAAAAGAGGAAGCTGCATTTTGGTGGGAAGTCACCAACGCTACCAGGCCAGTTGAGACTTGGGCAGACTTTAGAGAGAGGTTTGGGCTTAAATTCTTATCGTCAGCAGAAGAGAACCTTCAGATGGAAAGGTTCTTAGCACTCCAGCAAGGGGACATGTCTGTTAGGGAGTACGTGAATAAGTTTAATCAGTTTGCTCGGTTCGGTTTGGATTTGGTCAACACAGCCTAGAGAAAGGTTGTACGCTTTGCTCGAGGATTGAACGAGCCACTACACAGCTTGGCCCTAACTCATATACCCATGGGGGCGACCTTTGAAAGCTTGGTGGATATGGCTCTACTTCATGAGGAAGACAAGAATAGCAAAAAGGAGGTTAAGCCTAATGAGACTCAGAATAAGAAAGCTGACTTCAAGAAGGGAAACAACAAGAATAACAAGAATAACAAGAGCAACAACAAACCACGTGAGACGAGGAAGTGCAACTTCTGTGGTATAACTGGACATCTAGCTAAAGACTGTAGAAAGAAGAAGAGGAAGTTGGGTGAATGCTTTCATTATGGAGATACTGGACACATCAGCAAGGATTGCCCTGAGGAGCAAGGGCAAGGGCAGACCCAGCGAGCAGGACCTTCTAGAGGGCAGTTGCATGCTCTCAACACCACTCCAGCTCTTTACCGAGGTAGTAATATTTCCGTAGAAAGCCTTGTTTACATTTATGACTTTCCTATTCGAACCTTATTTGACTCTGGCGCATCACATACTTTTATTTCTTCTGATATTGTTGAAAATCTGCACCTAAGTACTAGTCTGGTTGATGATCCCGTTATAGTTTCAAATCCAGTTGGGGGCTCCGCCCATTTATCTATGATGTGTGTGGATTTGAGGATCTCTATCTTAAGCGTAGAATTCACGTGTAATGCTTATGTTCTTGGATTTATGGGATACGGTTTGATCCTAGGTATGGATTGGCTGTCCGATTATGGAGCCATTCTTGATTGTGAACGAAGGGTAGTGAGGCTCATGACTCTCCTCGGTAATACCCTTGGAATTTCTTGTAACCCTAAGGGTCCAGTCATGCTGTGTTATCTTGAATCCCTTGACTCGTCCGACGATAATTTGCAATCTGTAAGAGTGGTCTGAGAATATCCAGATGTCTTTGAAGAAGTGAAGGGGTTACCTCCTAAATGCGAGATAGACTTCCGAATTTATCTTGTTGATAATGCCAAGCTAGTTTCATTTCTCGTTAGGCACATGGCCCCGTGAGAAAGAAGAGATCTCAGTAAACAAGTTAATGAGTTGCTTGAGAAAAATTTCATAAGGCGAAGCATTTCTGAATGGGGTGCTCCGGTGGTATTCGCTACTAAGGCGGATGGAACGCTTCGTCTATGCGTAGATTATCGTGAGTTAAACAAGCTGACAAAGAAGAATAGGCACCCACTACCAAGAATCGACAATTTGTTTGACCAGCTTGTGGGAGCATCTGTTTTCTCTCAACTCGATCTAGCCACAGGATTCCATCAGCTTAGAGTGGCTGAGGATAGCATTGACAAAACTGCGTTTAGGACTCCAGATGGGTTCTTCGAATGGCTCGTCATGCCGTTTGGGTTAACAAATTCACCCGCATACTTTGTAGATTTGATGAGTAGGGTGTTTCGGGAGTTCCTTAACAAGTTTGTGGTAGTTTTCGTGGATGATATTTTGATCTTCTCAAAAGATGAAGAAGAGCATGCTAGACATCTCAAGGAAGTCATGGAAACACCTAGAGCACACCAGTTAAAGGCTAAATTCTCCAAATGCTATTTTTGGAGGAAGGAAGTCCGGTTCCTTGGACACATAGATTCTAACAAAGGCATAGCCGTGGACCCCGCAAAGGTAGTTGCGGTACAAGACTGGAAAATTCCTAAGAATGCAATGGAGGTGAGGAGCTTTCTCGGTTTGGCGGGCTACTACAGAAGTTCATTAAGGACTTCGCTAAGATTTCAGCCCTTTTTACTAAGTTAACAAAGAAGAACCTAGATTTTGTATGGGACATAGAGTGTGACGCTGATTTTAAGAGACTTAAGAGAGCCCTTACCACAACTCCAGTTTTGGCATTACCCAATGGAGGTAAGATGTTTACGGTGTACATAGATGCGTGCGGCACGGGATTAGGCGCTGTCCTAATGCAAAAAGGAAGAGTAATATGCTACGGGGGCAGACAACTTAAAGTTCATGAGAAAAACTATCCCATGCATGACTTGGAGTTGGCTGCGATTGTTTTTGCACTTAAAGCTTGGCGCTATTATCTTCTAGGGGAGAGGTTCGAGCTGTATACCGACCACAAATCATTTAAGTATCTCTTCACACAGAAAGATTTGAATCTAAGACAACAACGGTGGATGGAGTTCTTGGCATCATATGACTTCGATATAGGCTATACCCCTGGCAAGGGTAATGTGGTGGAGGACGCGCTAAGTAGAAAAAGGTTGACTTTGAGCCCCTTGTTTGCTGAAAGGAAATGCCTTTGAGTTTATAGCAACCTTTTATTTTACACCTGTTGTTGAGTCATTGACTGCTACGTTTGCATCTCTTGAGTTTGACCTACACTTCTAGATCAAGTAAGGACTTCACAAAAGGAAGACCCACAGATAGTCGAAATCATGGACAAGCTAATTAGGGGTGAGACGTCGAGTCACCTCAGTAGGTATTCCATAGATGACAAGGGATGGCTAAGGCACGATGGAAGGCTACGTGTCCCACAAGTGGGAGACTTAGTAAGGAAAGTTCTCGAAGAGGCGCATCACTCGAAGATGACTATACATCCCGGAGGGGATAAGATGTACAGAGATATGAAGCGCATTTTCTTTTGGGCTGGAATGAAAAAGGATGTGGCAGAGTTCGTTTCGAAGTGCATGGTGTGCCAACAGGTAAAGGCCGAGTCGAAGAAGCCTGGTGGGCTATTACATCCTTTGGAGGTTCCGCAATGGAAATGGGAAAGTATCTCGATGGATTTCGTGGATGCACTGCCTAGGTCAAGGAAGGGAAATACTAGCATGAGAGTCATAGTTGATAGACTCACGAAAAGTGCTCACTTCATTCCGGTGAAAAGCAAGAGAACCGCATCAGGGCTAGCGTCTATTTACCTTCGAGAGATAGTACGGTTGCATGGAGTTCCTTCTAGTATAGTTAGTGATCGTGACCCAATTTTCACTAGCCAGTTTTGGAATAGTCTGCAAGAAGAAATGGGTACACGACTAAATTTAAGCACGGCCTATCACCCCCAGATGGATGGACAAACCGAAAGGGTAAATAGGGTACAAGAATATCTCCTGAGGCTCTGCATTCTTGACTTTGGTGGTACTTAGGAAGACCATCTTCCTCTCGTGGAGTTTGCGTATAACAATAGCTACCAAGCTAGCATCGGAATGGCACCGTTCGAAGCCCTGTATGGAAGACCGTGCAAATCGCCAACTTGTTGGTGGGAGATGACAGATAGACTTATACTTGGGACCGACATGATAAGGGACACTTCTGAGAAGATTGAGTTGATACGAAGACGGACGAAAACGACCCAAGATAGACAGAAATCTTATGCGGACCAGAGAAGGACAGACCTAGAGTTCGAAGTCGGAGATATGGTCTTTATAAAAGTTTCTTCGTTACGCAATGTAGTTCGTTTTGGAGCTATTGGAAAGCTAGCACCAAGGTTCGTAGGACCGTTCCCCATCACTGAGAGGATTGGACGGATGGCCTATAAGGTAGACTTACCCGAGAAGTTACCTAGAGTACACAATGTCTTTCACGTCTCGTATCTCCGAAAGTGCTTGCATGAGTCGGCCGAGGTGGTTGAGCCAAGCATCCTTGAAGATGTAGAAGTAGAAAAAGAAGCAACATTGAGGCGAGTTCCAATTTGTATCTTAGGAATGGATATTAAGAAGCTAAGGAATCGAGAAGTCAAGCTAGTTAAAGTGCAGTGGAGTGAAGCCCAAGAAGACACAACTTGGGAAACCGAAGAGAAGATACGCGCGCTTTACCCATTTCTTTTTGAGGGTACATTCTCTATCTATTTTTCCTATAAACTTGAAAACATTTTCGTATCATGCTTCTACTATCTATGTTTGTCTTGTTATCTTCTCGATCTTATCTTGAGAACCTAAGGTAGAACCATATGGATGTAAACATGTGATTGAAACATGTTATGGTTGATGTTTGCAAATGGTTGCAAGTGGATGCTAGTGGATGCATGACACACATTATGCACTAGATCGGCTCAGTCACATTTTCATGTTGCATATGCATGAGTGCTTATACTTGTACATGGATGGAACTTGTTATGCTATCACTTGGATGTTGCATATGGATGAATGTTTGTGCACTCATGTAGAGATTATAAACTATGTTAGGAATTTTCATACATGTTGGATTCATTACACTAACATATTTTGCATTTAAGGAGATTTACTGAATCAGTAACCGTCTGATCTTTTGCATTAGATAAGTGCATATACACACACTTTCTGCATATGTTCATACAGCACTAGAAATCTTCTAAGGACAATGGTTGCCTGTGGATGATGCTTTGAGTAGATGGATGATGGATGGTAGGACACATCCTCCCTAACTTAGAGATTTCGGGGACGAAATCCTTTAAGGGGGGAGAATGTAACAACCCGTGTTTTTATAACGTGTAATAACTATAAATCAAGGCAGAATTAATTTTTAAAATAAGAATCAAGGGAAACGGGTTACGCCATTGCGTTCGTCTCGAAATTCTGCTTGGAAATTAGTCCGAGTTTTCGAAAATCGGAGTCCGTATGACCAAGTTATGACCTTTCGAAGTTTTCAGAAGTTTTCAAGTTCAAAACAGCTCAATTCGAATTCAAAATTCGAAATTCAAACCTCATAATGGACTGGGCGGGAAATTTCCCGCCCAGGACCAGGTCGACCTGGGGGTCGACTATGTAGTCGACCTACCTAGGACCAGGTCGACCATAGTGTTGACCTGGGGGTCGACCTGGTGGCCGAGTCCACTTTTGAAGCTGGATTCACTCTGATGTTTCTGGCCTCGTTTCTGTCTACATTCGTTGACCTGACCCTATATATACAACCCCTCACCCTAGTCTCTCTACACAAAATTCTTTCTGACCTTATGCTGCTCTGATTCTGGTTGAAAAGTTAGAGAAAGGGACTACTTCTTCTACGTCGAAACTACGTTGCTGATTTGGGGATTTCTGTTAGGACTTGACTAAGCATATAAAGATTCAACATCGACTCTATTTTTCTAATTCTCGAACCACGATCTGTAAGCCCCAGTTATTTTTAGATTTAAACTGTAAATGTAATATGAATATGTTGTAAATTGAAATTGGACCTATGTATGATGACTGTTTTACATCCATTCTTGTTCATCTTGGATCTTGACTCTTGGATAGTACTATGACATTGATTTAGGGCCTATTCATGTTGTAAATCAAAAAGAAAAACCCCTCATATTATCATGTTGAATCTGTTATTAGTCACAAGTTTATGGCTATCACCTTATGTCAATAGCTGCCATGACTATACTATCACCTTATGTCAATCGTTACCATGACTATACTATCACCTTATGACAACTGTTATCTTGATTAGTACCTCATTTTGCTAGATTTGGAATCTTTATAATTGAGGCCAATATTCCATATGCCAGTAATGTTATAATCTTTTATCTCAAGTCATACCATGCTATGCTAGTAATCACTTTTGCCACCTTAACCCGTCCCTTTTTATGTTATTCCCTAATTAGATTTATTTGTATCGATTCGAACTTACGTGCGATGGGAATACGATTTGGGTAGACTAGGTAAAACCTGAATTGACTTTGAACATGAACGTAATTATGACTTGAACCTAGATATGGACATGAACTTGACACGATTTGACATGAAACATGACATGAAAACTCGACATGAATTTTGACATGAAAACTTGAACGTGGGCATGATAATTAGATAAACTTGAAAATGGCCAACTCGAGGTTGGGTTGAGTTTGTAGTGTAAATCTGCCCGGAACCGCTCGGCAAATCCAGTAACTGCAAACAATAGGATCCAATGTGGGTAGTTGGTCATATCGCACGAAAAACCCGAGGTTAGACTATGTTGTGGTGTAAATCTGCCCGAAACCGCCCGGCAAATCCAGTGACCACAACAGTTAGTCTAATGTGAGAGGTTGGGGTGCATTAATGAATTAATGCCACATGATAGGGTTAAGTCATGAACCACTTGAATATACTTAACCAACTTGACACGATGATTTGATAGGGTTAAGTCATGAACCGCTTGAACACACTTAACCAACTTGATACATGATCTGGATAGGGTTAAGTCACGAATTTGAATGACAACACTTAGCCCATTAGAAACCCTAGTTACGCGGTCCTTTTCAGCAGTAACCCACTTAGATGTATCACAATACCCTGGGACTAGGCAGGGTGGGGCATGATTACTGGGCTGATTGTAAGCAACCAGAACGACGACTGAGTAGGTGCGCCATTGTAGGTTCAGGCGGACTATGGTCGTGCACGTAGTCCGGAGTTGAAAAAGCAGGCACTGGGCACCCGTAGATTTACACTGTGTGTGTTTGATTCGTGCCGGTGGTCGGCACCATAGGACTTGATACACCCTATGGTGGACCTAGCACAGGTAACTACATTTCAGGATAGGGCCGTAAAACACAGACACATGACGAGCTAGAACTTGTAGGGAGCCGATCAATTAGTAGATCGTACCGTAGGACCCCGTAATGGGTCACTTCATGATATTGGGCCAAGGTATCATTTCATGATTAATACTTGAGATGGGTTAGAACACTAGTACAGTTGGTGCAGCGAATCTCGAATATGCGATGCTAGACTTGACTTATCCTACCAGTTCTGTTATCATCCTTATGTTTAATTCCAGTTTTCACATATCATGTTACCTTTACTAGTTTTCATACTGAAAGTCACTAGGGCTTACCAGTCTTTATGACTGACCCTTTTTCTTTCGCCTCTTTTTCTTTCGTCCCCCCCCCCAGGTTCTCAGGGAGGAAACACTAGCTCTTAGCTTGGATTTAGCTTGCTTTCTGATAGCTCATGTACGGTTTTGGTCTTGGGCTATGCTATGGCTGCTTCTGCTATTTATGGGGAATAATCTACTTTTGTTATCTTAAGTTTATGCTTCTTTATTTGGAACTTGATGTAATGGAATAATTTGTATCTTGGATATATGAGGTTTTGACTCTTTTCTTGAAAGTAATAAAAAGTTGGTTTTTAATTTCTACCGCTGTTTTATTTATGTTCTGCCTTGTGATATCTCTGTGCATGTTTACCTAGATAATACTCCACCAAAACTAGTGCATTCCCTTTATGAGTGACCTTAGCGGAGGTGGGGTGTTACAAATACACTGTGCCAACCCTACAGTAGACTGTATTACTTTCTAAAGTGGAAACCATTAGAAGGACACAGACATATTTACAGGTGTTATGGCGTCTTATTTTCCCAGACAGACCAGATCTATGCACGCACATAACTCTGTTGGAACGCACCATCAGAACACCCATCCCAAATGAACCTCTTATAATTAGTCCCAGTAAGCGTGTCCTGACCCCTACCTAGTGCGGAGTCCTCCTTTAATACCATAATGGGTTAATGGCTAATATGGGTCCTACACAACAAATGACACAAACACCCCTAGACTTGACTCCCCAATCATCTAGGCTTTACACAAATTAAGTTTTATACAGGTTAATAGTGTCCCTACAACGCCATCGAATTTACAAGTTTACTTAATCTCCCCTAACATATCAAATAGAATACATAGGTGACATACAGTTCCATTTACATGTTCCCTTAATCTTTGCATTAAGCCTACATGTTTCCATATTCACACACCCCATATTTCAGTTATATTGCATATTATAAATTATGTCCTAAACTTTAGTCATATTTATAGTACAGGTTATGCCCCCAAATTACCATTCCCAACTAAACCCAATTTCGTTCATATGCTCATTTTAGCATTATTGGCCTAGGCTCGAAGGTAGCCTGTCTAAATAAAAAGGGAATGAAGGAGGAAGAAGAACAGAAATAGGCATAAATAACAGGGATTGACATAGAAATAAGCATATAGAGATAACTGAACAAAATAGGTGTATGGCAAGTTTCATGTCAATTTAGCAGATCTGTTTGAACATTAATCAACATCTTAACAGGCATAAGTTTTAGATCCGGTTTATTAACATGTTAAGATTACTTGTTAAGTATTTATATCTAAAAGAAACATGAACACACAAAGGCTAGATCTAAAGAACTGAGAAAAGTATGTTGATGTTGCAGCAGTGATATAAGCTGTTGTTGAAGAGAAACAGGCTTGTTCAATCCAAGCTGAGGCAGCATCTCTTGTCTCCATTGTTTTAGGTGAATAAAAAAATAGAAATGTTTTTCTTTATAGCCTACTGCCAACGAATCTCATTCAAAAATGCATCCAGGTTCATAGAATGAATCTACTCCGGATCTGGGGTGGGTCGACCCCGGGGTCGACTATAGGGTCGACACACCCTTGTATGGGTCGACCCTCGGGTTGACCCCTCGCGCGTGCAGGTCGACCCCCAACGGGTCGATCTCCTGCGTTGGTTTCCCGCTCCTCGATTTGAATTATTTTGAATATTTTGGACTGATTTGTTTATATATATATATATCTTATACGTATACAAACTTCAAACCTTAATATCTTCTTCATACGTTGTCTGTTTCACGCAAACTCAGAGTCTATCTTAAGCAGAATTCCGAGACGAATGCAATGATATAGTCTGTTTCCATTAATTCCCAATATTTAATTAGGTATTCTTTAGTTTATTATTATAATGTCCTTTAAAATTAAGGGGTGGTACAGTTCGTAACTGTTCGGTTCCAAGTGCATCTCTGAATCTGTGAAATTTTTTGGCTGAGAGTGATTTTGTAAGCAGTTCAGCCCTTTAATAATAAGTTGGAATATGATTCACTTGTAAAATTTTCTTTTGAACTTTCTCTCAAACAAAATAGTTATTGATTTCTATGTGTTTGGTTTGATTATGCTGAATAGGATCTGTTGTCATATAGATTGTGCTCAAATTGTCACACTAAATTATGAGGTTTCTGTTAGATGACAATTTTAGCTCCTTTAACAATGATTGTAGCCATAAAATTTCAGCTGTAGTACTATCAACACTCCTATATTCCACTTCTGTGCATGATTTCAAGATGGTTGTTTGCTTTTTAGAGCACCAAGAAATAAGACTGTCTCGTATATAAATGCAATAACTAGTAATTGATTTCTATCATCTATGTTTGTAGCTTAGTCTACATTTGAACAAGTTGTAATGTTTAAGTCTTTGCTGCCTTTTAATGATATGCTAAAGTTGATTGTTGCTTTCAAGTATCTAAGTATTCTTTTCACTGTTGTCTAGTGCTCACTTCTGGGTTCCTTAAAAATTGAGATACTTTATTAACACTGAAAGAAATATCAGGTCGTGTTATAGGACCATATTGTAATGCTCCCTGTATTGTTTGATATTTGAGATAGCTTCCCCATGTTCTTTGACAAGTGTTAGTTTGATATCATAAGAGTTGGTTGGCCATTTGCTTCAATCATGTTTGTCTTGTTTAGAAGCTCTGTAATATACTTTCTTTGGCAAAGATGAATTTCTTTATCAGATTTTCCTGTAACTTCTATTCCAAGGTAATAAGATAATTCACCCAAATCTTCTACTGAGAACCGATTGTTCAAATAATCTGCCAATTTTTTTATTTAGTTTCACTGCTACTTGTGATAATCGAATCATCCACATATATTAGTATATAAGTGGTAGATGATTCACTAATTTTTGAGAACAGGGATGTGTTAGATCTGGTCCGTGAATAGCCTAGTATTGTGAAATTTTTTTAAGTCTTTCAAACCATACTCTAGGTGCTTGCTTCAGACCATAGATTGCTTTATTCAGTTTACATACCAATGTTGGGTCCTGCGTATATCCTTGTGGTTGTTGCATGAATATTTCTTCATGTAGATTCCCATTTAAGAATGCATTGTTGACATCTAATTGCTTGATCTTCTAGTTATTGCTTAATTCTATAGTCAATATAAGTCAAATAGTTGAGGGTTTTACCACTAGTGAGAAAGTTTCATTATAATCAAATCCAAATTCTTGTGTGAATCCTTTTGCAACAAGTCTTGCTTTATATCTATTAATGGATCGATCTGGATTCTTTTTCAGCATGTATACCCACTTATATCCAATTATATTCCTGTTGTTTGGTGGACACACTAGTTCCTATGTACAATTGTCATCGGTGCTTGATATTCTTCATCCATTGCCTTTCTCCATTCTTTGTGTTTAACTACTTGTTGATAACTCTTTGGCTCTTCTTCAGTAATGACTACAGTATAAGTCTTTGGTTTGAGTATGCCTGTTTGTGATCTGGGTATCAATTGATGTCCAGTTTGATGCTGTGATGGTTGAGTTGGTGAGTCATTTTGTCTGCTGGTAAAGTTTTAATATCATTGCTGATTTCTTCTCTTATTTCTTCTAATTGTCTGGAAATTGATTTTGTAGGTGATTGAATGGCGTTGCTAGTTTTCTATAGCAGATCATCATTAGTTTCATTATCACTGTGGTGGCCTTCAGAGTTACTACCTTATCACCATTCTCTTGATGCCATGTGTCAGCAATGTGGTGCAGATCAGGTATATTAACCTTTGGATTATATATTTTGGCTGTGGTTTGTATATTTGATCTACATAAGGGAAAATATTTTCTTCAAAAATAACATGTCTGCTTGTAAATATTCTACCAGACTTGTCTATACATCTAAACCCTTTTCTTATTATTGCAATAACCTATGAAAGTACGAGGTTTGGATCTATAGTCAAGTTTATGATTATTATAAGGTCTTAAATAAGGGAGACACATGCAACCAAATGTTTTTAGACTATTGTAATCAGGTTTGACATTAAATAGATTTCCTACAGGTGTTATGTCTTTCAGTACTTTAATGGGCATTCTATTTATTAGATGCACATCAGTACTGATAACATCAGGCCAAAATTTAAGCGGAAAAGATGCTAGAGCTAACAAAATTAAACCTGAATCAACTAAATGTTAATGTTTCCTCTCAACTATACCATTTTGTTCATAAGTATTGGGACATGTTACTCTATGTATAATACCCTTACTTCTAAAATAATCTGTCAGGGGTTTGTATTCTAATCCTCCATCAGATTGCATGATTTTAATTTGACAGTTTATTTAGTTTTCAAACATATTGGTAATGCTGATGACAACACTTTTAGTATCAGATTTATCTTTTAAGAAGTATATCCAAGTATATCTAGTGTAAGCATCAACAAATGATATGTAGTATTTCTATCCATAATTAGACAATATAAGAGATGGACCCCAAATATCAGTGGTAGTTAATTGACCCGGTTGGAACACACAGTTAATTAATCAGAGAATGGTAATTTGTGGCTTTTTTCCATTTGGCAATAAGTACATATAGAAGGTAATTTTGTAGAAATAAAATTTATTTTATTATAGTTAAGAATTTTGTTACAATTCTAGCTCTAGGATGTCGTAACTTATAATGCCATAAGTCAAAAGTACTTCTATTTTGAACTTCATCGGTTATATTAGTCAGATTACAATGTGGGTGATCATTGATAGTAGTGTTGTGGTTGGTGAGATTGAATTCATAAAGTCAGTCACAAGTAACAAACCATTCTAGCGCCCCAGTATCTTAGGCTCTTTCTGCTCTTCTTCGAATCGAGTTGTCCCCGAAATAAAAAAGTGAAAATAAAGTTTTTTTTCTACCTTTCTAATTCTTTTTTTTACTATCTATAAAGACTAATGAATTAAGAGTCCCTTCAAACATTACCCTGTAGAAGAATTTTCCTAGTTATTATATCTCTAACTATGTAACACCCTGTAATTTTAAAATATGACATAAGGGATAATTAAAGAATAATTAATTCTTGGATGAAAAATTAAGTGAAACGGGTTACGCCATTGCGTTCGCCTCGGAATTCTGCTTGAGATAGAGTTCAAGTTTGCGTAAAACGAATAACATATGAAGGAGTTATGGACGTGAGAAGTTTGGCAGAACAATCAGGAAACATGCTAGGATAACTGGCGCACTTGTGAAGTGCGCCAGAACAAAAATGCACTGGCGCGCCTGGGAAGTGCGCCCAGGCTGATCCTATGTCTGCAGAATTTTGGAGAGTTCCATAATAACGTGTCTTTTTAATCTGAGTGGTTCTGATGATCTCTAATCTAATATAACGGTCCTAATTCACCTAATACATCTATAAATAGACACCTAAACCTAACCCTAATCTCATTTTTATCATCCATAGCGCCTCCATGCTGCTCTGATCTAAATAAAACAAGCCTTTCTTCACCATCAAGTCAAATTAGAAGATCAGATCTACAAATCAAAATAGGGGTGTTCTAAGATCAAGATCTGCTACGAGAAAGCCTAATTCTCTTCTTTTAGATCCTATCGCTGTGAGTTTATGTCACTTTCACATATAATTAAATTAAAAAGTAATTCTGATAGGATTGTAAATTGGATCTAATGTATATGCCTGTAAATAATATGAATCATATCAAGTTTTGTAATTTATCCTTTAGATTCATACCCAATTGCTATTATCATATGCCTATCTGATCTATTTTGTCGTTATTCATTTCACATGCCTATCTATATGTTTATGCCAATTTTGATGTTTTGATTCTCTCCCCTTCTTCTTTTCCTTTTTCCTTTTTGATATTAGGCTAACTTCGAGCCTAAATGTTACAACCTGGAAAATCATAACCAATTTAAAATTTTTAATTTGCCTATTTTAGTGGATTTTGAATATTTAAAATAATTTATTTTAAATATTAACGACCAAAAATCTATATGGATCGAAGTTATAATGAATATATTTATTTTAATTAAAAAACAATGCCTGAAATGGTGCGGTAGTTTGAAAATTTGAATTGAAACTTTGATTGACTGTACAGGATGCAAACTAAAAAGGATTTTAGTGAAACCAAAAATATTTATATCTGTTTGAGGATAGCTTTCTAACAAATCTGAAAAATCGAAGTTTCATAGCGGGAATCAAAAGTTATGGCTAAATGAATTTTCAGAAAGGTCGCTATATAGTTAGTATAACCCTTGAAAATAGACATTTTGCAAACGACCCCCATTTTCGACAAAACCACTTTTGTTGGATTCAGGATGTCAAATTATCGCTAGGTTTCAAATTCCATAATTTTTTAAATCAATATGCGAGCGTGGAAAAGGAAAATGTGTTTTGTTAATTTCAGTCAATTTGGATTAACCAGAAAATGACCATTTTTCAAACGGTCTCCCAATTCGACGAAATCTGTTTTGTTCGGACCGTATCGTCCAAACATAGCTAGATTTATTTTTCTGGAATTTTTGGAATCAGTATGTGGCCCCTACAAATTGAAATGTACATACAAATCCATATTTGAATGTTTTACATTTTAATTTGAAGAATAACCGACTGAAACAGTCGAATGGGCTTACGAAACATATCGCATTGTGTTATGAATGGGGGTATTTAGCTAGGAGCAACAGTCATTGGGTTTGAATTGGGGTTCGTATAGAAAAACCCCTAATTTTTGAATTGATATAAATATCAGCGAATAGGATTTTTCTTTTATTATTTAATTTTATAAAAAAATCAAAAAACCCACTATCTCCCTCGATCGACGGAGAATACCTCCTCCGTCCTTCCCGACCAAATTCCGGTGAATCCAAGCCGTATTACACCGTGCCCCAGTTCAACTTTTTATAGAGCTCACCTCCCTTTCAAATCCATACCTGGTACGCCCACCCTCGTCGTGTCTTTCTCGAGATATGCTCCTATGAAGTTCCAACCTTTCAACCGCCGTAACCCCTCAGTTCCGCTGCCAAGTTCGATGCCTCCACCAGCCGTCGACGCGCCATTCCAAGCTCCTCCTGGTGGTGAAGTCTGATCTGCTCCAGGTGCTTCGGATTTCGTGAAAATCAAGGCCCTAGTTCCGAGCTATTAGCTGAGGTAACGGCTGAAATATTTTGAACTGAAAATAACAATTTAAAGCGTTGCGAATGTTGATTTTAAAATAAAACTCGTATCTTTCTCATTTGTTGTCGAAATCTAGTGAAACAAGAGACATTGGACTCGTGCGGACGTCTTCTACATTCTAGATGGGACTGGAGAATTTTTGGAGCTTCCTACAATTTTTGGAGGAGTGGAACTCAAAGTGAGATTTCTAAATTATAAATGATATGGAATGGCGACGTATAAATTATATAATCGATGTATAAGTTATATAAGCGTTGTACACCTCATGTATAAGCGTTGTATAAATTATATGTGCGATGTATAAGTTATATATGCGTTGTGAAAATCATACGTGAGTTGAAATGAAATTGAAATATGTTTATATATATATACACACACACACTCCCCTCGTCCATAGACCATGGACGATATATATTGGTTGTTATTGTTTGGATTTTGGTTGACGTGAAATTTGGTTGATAAATGCGAATGGTTGATAATGATTGTTTGTAGTTGAAACAAAATTGGAATTATTTGTGGAAAATCCATTGTGATATGAAAATGAATTGAAATATTTAGATAGTAAGGATAAGCCCCTTAGGGAACGCTGCGAGGCGTAAGGTAGTGCGAGGAGCCGTACTGGGGACGGTGCCAGTTTTAAACCCCCTGCCATTATGCTGCCAAAATTTTCTGAAATATTCGTGTGCTGGATTTATATTCATGTGTTGGAAAAATATTCATATGATGAATAATTTGTTTGAAAGATAAAAATCACATTTTTAACATGTATATGAAATATATAAAATAATCATATTTGAAATAAATTGTTTTAACAGTAAAAATCACATTTTTATTATATATACAAATCTCTAAAAATATTCATGTTTGAAATAAATTGTTTTAAACAATAAAAATCACATTTTTATAATACATCTAGCCATTTGTTGAAATAAATATTTGTTGGATAAAAATATTACCTTTATCACATATATGAAACGAAATGGTTTGAAAATCGAAGAACGGGTTATATTTATATATATATAAAAAAAAGTATAATTAAAATAAATCTAATAACGAAGCTGCAGTTCATATTTTGAAACTGTGATTTTAAATGATTATTGTGGGTGATCCGACCGTTGGATTTTCTTGAAACCGAAACCATTGGGTCCACTTTGGAAATATCTTTCCAACGACACCAAATTTGTAAAAATCCAACGGCTAGATTGTGTGAAATGTTTAATTCAAATCTAAATGAAAATAGCGCCAGAATGGATTATATTTTATATATATATATATAATTAAAATAAATCGAATAACGACGCTGCAGTTCGTATTTTGAAATCGTAACTTCAAACGATTGTACCGGGAGATCCGACCGTCGAATTTTCCCAAAACTGGAATCGTTGGGTCCACTTTGGAAAGATCTTTCCAATGATATAAAATTTGTAAAGATCCAACGGTTAGATTTTTAGTAATGTGTAAAACAATTCAGAAGAAAAACAGCGCCATTGCCGCTATGGCCTGAAGCGTCGTTTGAATAAATTGGCTATTTTTAAATAAACAAAAACAGCGATAAATCAGTATAAAATATTATAAATGATATGGAATGCAAATAAACTGAATTTACTCTGTTTATTAGATATTTGTTGGTTGAATGTGTTTGACATGAAAATTACATTAATGAACTGAATTATGGATGTCAAATAGTTTAATCAGGAATTAAATTGATCTGAATTCTAAATATACATGAATTATTTTAAAAGGCCCAATTAATCTCATTTCAAATAATTGACTGACGGTTAAAAGTCGAAGATATGAAGACGGTGCAAGACCAATGATCTTCACATCGAATGGATGACTACTGATGCTTCTGATGGGAGTTGCTACCCTGAAGGGTTACAATGGTGGTTGTTCGGACGTACTTGTTGATCATTCGGATGTGCGAGGGCCTCTCTCCTATATTGGACATACGGGAGAGGAATTAGGTTCCTCCGGTTTCGTTCAGACCCAGAACGGACTTGTAAATGGATGTGTGTCTGACGTTGTAGATCGACAATGTGGCATGCAGAGATGCTGTGATCAAGGCTTTTGTTGAAAAGCAGAGCCTTGTGGGTGATGATCAAAGCAAGGCTTTAAATAGCTAGCTTTGTTTTTTGGCGTTGATTCGCGGGCCTCACACCCCGGTATGGACCAGAAATGGGAGATGATATCAGGGAGGACATGCGTTTCTTTGTAGCTAGGAGTGGTGTTTTGGGTTTTACACGCTCGGGCATTTTACTTATGTGGATGATGGATAGCGAGGCGCCTCGGTTATATCAGTCGTTCCGGGGCCGATAGTTTGGTCGGGATATGACCAGTTGACACCCCATAGGGCGGGGAAACGCAGTTTCGAATATTTTAATCCACTTTATGTGGACCGACCCTGACGATCCAAAGCTTGCCTGCACGCTTGCCTGAGACACGAGCTAGAGCGTCTCGAAGCGGTAAGGACGATCCCTTGCCTTGGTTCATGACGGAAATCCAATTTCCAAATATGACATTGTGCGGTTTTGATTGTAAACCTAGACATGATATATGGTACCCATGCCGTCTTTGATTGATACTTATGATTGAAATTATTTTGAAACATATAAACACTAGTAATAATGTCAACTGGTTTTGTTTTATTCGAATCAAGCATGTTTTGGCCATTATATGGTAAAACTCTATCCTCCGGTTTGCGTTGCATTGTGTGATGGGAACTGAGTCTTATAATGGCTTCATTTTTGTAAAAAGCATTGCGATGTTTAAAAGATTTACTTATTTTAAGCAATGGCAATCCAATGGAGTAAACCCGTTCCGCGTTAGCCGCGTGGTTCTGTGATTGGCTTTATTATAAAATAAGTTAAGTAGATTTCTCATACCAGTCCCATGACTGACTCAAAGTTTGTTTCACTTGCAAATTCAGGTGCCCTATTTTCTACACGGGCAACCTTGCATTCAGGTTTTAGCAGGCTCTATATGGATAGCTATGAAGCTGAAGATGGATTCCATCACTTCTTTCTTTTTATGATGTTCAGCTCCTTTTGTACATATTATGTTTTGATTCCCCTGTAGACATTTCATGTAAAGATGAACTGTATTTTGTACTAAGTATGATCTTGTATACTGTCTAACTCTGATGATTATGTTTATCCAGTGTATTCTGTTGTACATTATCTGGTGTATTTATATATTTCTGTTCTACTGTTATCTATTTATGTGTTATATTCTAAAGATTACCCTTGCCACCGTGGAACAGGGGTTTGGGTCATCACAACGTGTTATCAGAGCTTTGGTTAAGCTTAGTTCTAGAATATAACATATTAACGAACTTGTCAGAAATAGAACCAGTAGTGTTCTAAGACGGATTACTCATTTCAAATAGGATCGGTAATATCCTAGATGAGTATATCAGAATGAAATATACCCCGATAGACACATTTACATTCAAGTATATGTCTCTATGCGTTAAAATACCTTTTCTGTTGGCCTGACACTTTGTCTTCTATTTGCAGACATTGAAAAATGAGTGGCAGAAGTAGAAGAGGTAGGTCAGAACCAGATATTGAAGCACTATTAAAGAAGTATCGAAATCTGGGTGGAGTACCATTCTCGAGTAGTGAATCCATTATTCAAACACAAGCATGGATGCGCTCTGCTGAGAAATTTTTTGAAGGTTCAAAGCTGAGAGATGATCAGAAAAGATTACTGCCATCTTGGGCACTCAAGGACGAAGTTTTAATCTGGTAGGAAACCGATATTAAAAATAATCCAGAAGGTAATATTACCTGGGATAGATTTAAAGAAATTTTCAATGAAAGATTTATTCCTCCAGAAGCAACTGAGCGATTAAGTGATGAATTCTACTATCTGATTCAAGGAGATACGACCATTCTGGAATATCATAAAAAATTCAATGAACTTCCTTGTTTTGCCCCGCATCTAATTCAAAATCCTAAGGGGAAGAATCTAAGGTTTATTAATAGGCTCTAAAGAAAGTACCAAAGTAGTGTAACTGCGCATGTGCAACTTCCTTTTTTTGAAATGATATACATGGTTTACCAGTATGAGGATTTGGATAAGCAGGGTCTTTTGGTCGATGAAGAGGAATGTAGTTCTAGCAACAAAAGGAAATTTGAAACTGATAGCCCAGAGACAAGTACACAGCCTAAGGCAAATACGAAGTCTGAGTTCAGTAAGAGGCCTAGATTCAATAGGAAAAAGGTTAAGTCTTAGGAAAAACCAATAACGACTGCCACATGCTCGAGCTGCAATAAGCAAGGACATTTAGCTATAAATTGCAAATCTTGGAACAAACGAAAGAAGGATAAATCTAAATCCAAGAAGGGGTTTCAAGAGAATAGAAAATGCAGTATTTGCCATCAGGCTGGTCATCTTTCAAAAGTTTGCCAGCTCTTAAGGAAGTCTGAAATAGTACAAGTGAATGAAGTGGCAGAAGTTCCGTCACCCTCAGTCAGTAAAGCGAGGCCAGATGTTTTGGAAGGCACACTTAGCGTTAAAGATATTCCAGTTAAAGTATTGTTTGATACAGGCGCGTCACAAAGCTTTATTGCAAGTAACGCGGTTAAGAAACTGGATTTGAATTTGAAAAAGCTCAAAGCACCTATGACTGTCCATAATCTGGTTGGGGGTTCGCTTAACCTTAGTTGGATATGTGGTGTGCCGGTTTCTTTTTCCCGTTATTTGTTCCCTACCATCTCGATCGTCATGAATTTTACCGAATTCGATCTTGTTTTAGGATTGGATTCGTTGACTAAATGTGAAGCTGAGGTTAAATGCGCCGAGAGAGTTGTTAAGGCAAAAACAAAGTTCGGGGAGTACATAACCATTCCTTGCAAAGGTCCGAATTAGGATAGGAAAGACTTTTGGTCAGCTCTTGATGTTTCTCGTGCTCAATTAGAACCTGTTCCTGTCGTTACGGAGAATATTCCGGTCGACATAGAAAATTTTCCTATCGTCAAGAATTGTGCGTATGTGTTCGAAGAAGTTGTTAGCATACCTCCGCGTAGAGAAATTGGTTTCAAAATCTCTTTAATTCCGAATGCAAGGCCAGTAGTTCACGCTATTCGAAGAATGACCTTGAAGGAAAAAGAAGAGTTAGACAATCATACTCGACAACTTGTATGGAAGGGTCTGATCAGACCTAGTTTCTCTGATTGGGGAGCAGCAGTGGTATTTGTCCCAAAGTCAGATGGTACTCTCAGACTATGTGTAGATTATCGTGACTTGAACAAGCAGACATTAAAGAATAAATATCCATTATCGCGAATTGATGATTTGTTGGATCGATTGAATGGTGCACAAGTATTTTCATGAATGGACCTAGCTATAGGTTTCCATCAACTTCGAATTGTCGAAGAACGTGTTCCTTTAACAGAATTCAGAGGTCCAGATTTATTCTACGAGTGGTTAGTAATGCCATTTGGCTTATGTAACACTCCATCTTTTTTTGTCGATCTAATTAACAGAGTATTCAGAGAAATATTGAATAAATTCGTACTAGTTTTCATTGATGACATATTGATTTTCTCTAAGTCAGAGAGCGAGCATGAAAAACATTTAGAAGAGGTGTTAGAGATTCTGAGAAAGAATGTTTTAAAAGCAAAATTTTCCAAATGTATATTCTAGCAAGAAGAAGTCAAGTTTCTTGGCCACGTTGTATCAAAAGAAGGAATTTTTGTGGATCCCAGTAAGATCATGGCTATTCAGGATTGGAAGCAGTCAACTACACGCACAGAAGTCCAAAGTTTTCTTGGATTGGCTAGTTATTATCGGAAGTTCGTTAAAGATTTTTCGAAGATATCTAGTTCCTTAATGAAGCATACTAAGAAACATTCAAGGTTCAATTGGACTCCAGAATGTGAGACGACTTTCCAAGAGCTGAAGTGAAGGTTGATGACTGCTCCAGTGTTAACAATTAAAGATGGAAATCAGGACTTGAAAGTCTGGACAGATGCTTCTAAAGAAGGTCTTGGTGCAGTGCTAATGCAAAGAGGCCAAGTAGTCGCTTATGCTAGCCGTTAGTTGAAGCCGCATGAGAAGAACTATGCAACTCACGATCTTGAATTATTGGCTATCGTGTTTGCTATAAAAATCTGGAGGCATTATCTATTGGGTGAGAAGTTCGAATTCTATACCGATCATCAAACATTGAAGTACTTGTTCACCCAGAAAGATCTGAATATGAGGCAGCAGCGTTGGCTAGAATTTCTCATAGCATAAGATCTTAATATTTTGTATACTCTGGGGAAAGCCAGTGTTGTGGCTGATGTGCTCAGCAGATAGAATGTGATCATCGCCAGTCTTATCATTACACCATCGTTGATTGATAAAATATCTATTCTTCAGAAAGACAATAGTTTTGTTAAAGAGATGATCAAAAGAATTCAAAGGGGCGAAGTCTCCAATTTCCAAGTGGATAGCGCAGGAGTTCTGAGATTGAAAGGAAGAATTTGTGTTCCCGACATCCTTGAGCTCAAAAGAGAAGTAATGGACAAGTGTCACAAGTCCAAGCTGAGTATCCATCCAGGGGTTAGTAACATGTATATTGACCTCAGACGAACCTTCTGGTGGAAGGCGATGAAAAGAGAAATCTCTATATATGTTAGTAGGTTCTCCACTTGTCAACAAGTCAAAAGCGATCAACAGAAACTCGCCGGATTGTTGCAACAGTTGGAAATTCCAGGTTGGAAATGGGAACAAATTTCTATGGATTTCATAAGTTGTTTGCCTAGAACCCGGAGAGGAAACGACAATATTTGGGTGATCGTAGATCATTTCATGAAGACAGCCATTTTATACCTGTCAGATCGAACAGAACAGCTCAGAGTCTGGCGTAGATTTGTTTTAAGGAAATTGTTAAACTGCATGGAGTTCCCATGAGTATCGTTAGTGATCGTGACCCGATTTTCGCTAGTAAATTCTGGGAAGCATTCTAAGCAGAATTGGGAACAAAACAGAACTTGAGCACCGCTTATCATCCTCGAACAGATGGTCAAACTAAGAGGGTGAATCGTATTTTTGAAGATTTATTGCAGGCTTGTGTTATTGACTTTGGCGGATCATGGGAGACCACTTGCATTTGGATGAGTTCTCATACAACAACAACTACCAAGCAAGCCTAAAAATATCACCATTTGAAGCACTATATGGTGGACCGTGCAGATCTCCCGCTTGTTAGGTAGAACCGGGCAATAGACTTGTATTGGGACCCGATATGATCCGTGAAGCTTCAGACAAAGTCGATTTCATTAAGAAGTGATTGCAAATAGCTCAAAGCCGACAGAAGAGCTATGCAGATTCGAGAAGAAGAGATTTGGCTTTTTCTGTAGGTGACTATGTATATCTGAGGGTTTCTCCAATGAGAGGAGTAGTCCGATTTGGCAAAACAGGGAAGTTGGCGTCCAGATTTATTGGTCCATTTCCTGTGCTCGAACGGATTGGAACTCTCGCTTATAAGGTTCAATTGCCTGACTGGTTGCCTGGAGTACATGATGTGTTTCACGTATCTCAACTTCAAAAGCATGTGCATGATCCAGACTTGGTCGTGGAAGAAACCGCGCAATAAGACTAGGAAATTACTCCAGAATTGGCTGTGAGAAGAGAGCCGATAAAGATTATCGGCAAAGAGACTAAAGAGCTGAGGAACAAGAAGGTTCACTTAGTCAAAGTGCAATGGAGTGGAGATCTACGAGACTAAACTTGGGAAACTGAGGAGAGCATTAAGAAAGCCTATCCCAATTGCAGGATGGATATCTCTGATTGACTATGGTGCAAGGTACATTTACCATATTTTGCATTTTCGGATTGTTCTCTACTTGATTGTTGTTTCTTTTTCATGAATGTAAATTTTTTAATTATATAGTCTGATGATTTTAAAAGAGTTTATGAATTAATTAGTCTATTTTTGAAAATTTAATCAACAAATTGATTGTTGTTTGTGTTGTGTGATTATGGATTTGATTAATCAAAATATTGGAAAGATAATTAATCTGATCAATAGGAAAGTGAAGGGTAAATTTATGCAAATTGAATCAAATATTAAACTGATTTGAAAATAGATAGGAATACATGCATGTACATTATATATGTTTGAACAGGTAAATGGATTTTCTGTTGAGTAAATGATTTATTTGTGTGCCCGACAAATAGGTAAACCTTAATAAGTTGGATACGCAGTTTTATTATTATATCAACTCCTGTGGATGTCATTGGATGCAGAGTGCTGGTTGTTCTGTGTGTAATAATAAACATCGCCACAGGATAGTAATGACTAATTTTGCTACATGGCATATTTCTTGAAGATAGCATACCCTATCATATACCACATAAGCATTTGGAGCTTATGTGACGAGGTTGAAGATTTACCATATGAGCGAGAGGCTTGTATGGCGATGACTATATTACAGGTTGAACCGAAGACTGATATGGACTATAAAATGTAACAATAAATTTCCAGATTAATAAAAACCCCATACGGGTCTGGAGATGACAATAAATACGTCTCTCTGGTCATTAAGGCACAAAAACCATTTATAGGGTGACGAGAATTTATTCTTTGGAGTTATGATCTATACACACTCCTCTGTGGACACCATAATATATCACTATAAATATGTATATGCCTTTTAGGATTTATTGGGTACCTAATACGGCCTAATAAATTTCCAATCCCCTCCCCGTACAAAGGAGGTTATGGCAAAAAAATTCGAAAATTTAGGGTTCTAGCCAAATTTTTGAAGAAGTAGGAAATTCTTAAAAACTGAAAAGTTGAAGAATTAATGCCAAAATGAAAGTTGAGTTGGTTAGTTAAACAACTTTCAGCTTCATCCCTTTTCGGGGATGAAAAGATTTTAAGTGGGGAGATTGTAACAACCCGGAAAATCAGAACAAATTTAAAAATTTTAATTTGGCTATTTTAGTGGATTTTGAATATTTAAAATAATTTATTTTAAATAATAACGACCAAAAATCTATTTGGATCGAAATTATAGCGAATATACTTATTTTAATTATAAAACAAGTCCTAAAATGGCGCGGCAGTTTGAAAATTTGAATTCAAACTTTGACTGACTGTACAGGATGCAAAATAAAACGAATTTTAGTGAAACCAAAAATATTTAAATCTGTTTGAGGATATCTTTCTAACGAATCTGAAAAATCGAAGTTTCATAGCGGGAATCAAAAGTTATGGCTTAACGAATTTTCAGAAAGGTCGCTATAGAGTTAATATAGCCCTTGAAAATAGACATTTTGCAATTTCAACGAAGCCACTTTTGTTGGAATCGGGATGTCAAATTATTGCTAGGTTTCAAATTCCATAATTTTTGAAATCAATATGTGAGTGTGGCAAAGTAAAGTGTGTTTGGTTAATTTCAGTCAATTTGGATCGACCAGAAAATTGCCATTTTTCAAACAATCTCCAAATTCAACCAAATCAGTTTTGTTGGGACCGTATCGTCCAAACATAGCTAGATTTATTTTTCTGGAATTTTTGGAATTAGTATGTGGCCCCGGCAAATTGAAATGTAGATTCAAATCCATATTTGAATGTTTTATGTTTTAATTTGAAGAATAACTAACTGAAACAGTCGAGTGGGCTTACGAAACATATCCCATTTTGTTCGGAATGGGGGTATTTAGCTAGGCGCGACAGTCATTGGGTTTGAATTGGAGTTCGTATAGAAAAATCCCTAATTTTTGAATTAATATAAATATCGGCGAGTAAGACTTTTCCTTTATTATTTAATTTTATAAAAAATCAAAGAAAACCCGCTATCTCCCTCAATCAGCGGCGAATACCTGCTCCATCCTTCCCGACCAAATTCCAGCGAATCCAAGCCGTATTACACCATGCCCCGGTTCAACTTTTTGTAGAGCTCGCCTTCCTCTTCAAATCCATACTTGGTATGCCCACCCTCGTCGTGTATTTCTCGAGATCTGCTCCTCCGAAGTTCCAACCTTTTAACCACCGCCACCCCTCAGCCCCGCCGCCGAGTTCGACGCCTCTACCAGCCGCCGACGCATCGTTCCAAGCTTCTCCTGGTGGTGAAGTCTGATCTTCTCCAGGTGCTTCGGATTTCGTGAAAATCGAGGCCTTAGTTTCGAGCTGAGGCAACGTTTGAAATATTTTGAACTGAAAACAACACTTTAAAGCGTTGTGAATGTTGATTTTAAAATAAAAATCATATCTTTCTCGTTTAATGCCGAAATCTAGTGAAACAAGAGACATTGGACTCGTGCGGATGTCTTCTACATTCTAGAAGGGACCGGAGAATTTTTGGAGCTTTCTACAATTTTTGGAGGATGGAACCCAAAGTGAGATTTCTAAATTATAAACGATACGGAATGGCAATGTATAAATTATATAATCGATGTATAAGTTATATAAGCGTTGTACAACTCATGTATAAGCGTAGTATAAATTATATGTGCGATGTATAAGTTATATATGCGTTGTGAAAATCATATGCGCGTTTAAATGAAATTGAAATGAAAGTGAAATATGTTTATATATATACATATACGTACATACATATATATATATATATATACACACACATAAATACTCCCCTCGTCCACAGACCATGGGCGATATATATTTGTTGTGGTTGTTTGGATTTTGGTTGATAAAGCGAATGGTTGGTAATGATTGTTTGTGGTTGAAACAAAAGTGGAATTGTTTGTGGAAAATCCATTGTGATATGAAAATGAATCGAAATATTTAGATAATAAGGATAATCCCCTTAGGGAACACTGCGAGGCGTAAGGTAGTGCGAGAAGCCGTACTCAGGATGGTGTCGGTTTTAAACCCCCTGTCGTTATGCTGCCGAAATTTTTCAAAATATTCGTGTGTTGGATTTATATTCATGTGTTGAAATATATTCATGTGTTGGAAAAATATTCATATGACGAATAATTTGTTTGAAAGATAATAATCACATTTTTATCATGTATATGAAATATATAAAATATTCATGTTTGAAATAAATTGTTTTAACAATAAAAATCACATTTTTATTATATATACGAATCGCTAAAAATATTTATGTTTGAAATAAATTGTTTTAAACAATAAAAATCACATTTTTATATTACATATGAAGTGTTAAAAATAGTCATGTGTTGAAATAAATATTTGTTGGATAAAAATACTACATTTATCACATATATGAAATGAAACGGCTCGAAAATCAAAGAACGAATTATATATATATATATAATCAAAATAAATTGAATAACGAAGCTGCAGTTCATATTTTGAAACCGTGATTTTAAATGATTATTGCGGGAGATACGATCGTCGTATTTTCCCGAAACCGTTGGGTCCGCTTTGGAAATATCTTTCCAACGACACTAAATTTGTAAAGATCCAACGGTTAGATTGTGTGAAATGTTTAATTCAAAGCTGAATGAAAACAACGCCACAATGGATTATATATATATATATATATATATCTTTACTAATAATACAAATACCTTAAGATGGTGAAGCTTTTCTAAACTTCCAAACCAGCCCATGGAAGTTATCAGAAATTAATCCAATATAAAAGAAAGACTAAGGGCATAAGTTTCAATTCTATGGCCCAGTTTTGCACCCCCTCGTAGTACTGCGCGCTGGAATCTTTCGGTTCTCACAATCTCCGTCTTCTTCCTCTACTCTCCTTCAATTTCTCTTAACCGTATTTTCTTCCCCGGTAAAAAAGAATCACGATGGTATCAATTTCCATACGCAATTTTCTACCTCTTCTTCTATTCTCAACGTTCTGCAAATCACTTCTTCGTCCATTGGGTAAACTACCTTTCATCTCCAACCCACATAAACTTAAATCTGAAACTCGATTGGCTCTCGGTTCAGTTAAATTAACCAATAACAGGGTTTCTAAAAGTCATATGTCCTTGAAGAAGCGGCGATGTTTGGGAATTAGGTAAAGATGGTAAAATCTCTTACTTTAATTATTTCGTGCAAGGTTTGTTTTTGTTCTCATAGGATCAAATTCAATTTTATGATTTTTCTACTCGGAGATTTATGTTCAAATATACCTTTATTTTCCCTTTTTCTCAGATTTTAATTTGGAGAATTATGATTATGTTTTTTTCATGTCTCTATCAAGAAAAATTCCAAATATGGGAATTATTTATTGTTCCTACATGGTTAGAATACTTTTGGTTATTTATATGTGTTGTCTGCCGTGTTGAGTAGCCTAATTAACTCTTTATCACTTATATGTATTTGTAATCTATTATATCCACTTACCGTACAAAGTACTTGCATTAGATAATTTAATATATTGTTTTACTATCGCAAAAAAATTTGTTAGGCCTAAATTTCTCTTTTTTCCGGTTAACCACTCCACCAGTCGTGCTTGAGATTTGCTATTTTCATTTTGGTTAGCTTTAGTTTTGCATCGGTTCTTCAGATTTGACAATACACTATTTCTGCAGGTAACCATATTACCATGTTAACCGAACTCTCTAATCTCATCAACGTATGTTTGCAATTTATTTGCTTTTGTTATGCTACATATGACATTAAGTTAGTTCTGTTTTTCTCCATATTTCATGTAAGTTAATTATTGTTATATCTTAATGTTGTCTTCATTTCTTGAATAGCTTCCTTCTTTCGTCCTTCAGATCTGGCTACTCTTCTCATCGCGTTTGTTTCAAGTAACTGTATTTGTTTTTTTTCATATGGTTAACTAAAATGTATACATTCATCAACATTTGTTTGTAGTGTTTTTTTAATGCTATCCATGCTTTAGACTGATGTTGCAGAAAAAGTGAGGGCTTGGACTACAACGAGTTTGGAAAGATAGACGGATTCAATCTGATAATTGAACAACGGAGGAGTGAAGGTAAAGTTTATTCATAGATTATTTATTTGTTCATTGATTGTTAACCGAACTTTCAAATTGGAGAAACTAGAGTAGCAATATATTGGTTCAAAGTGCAAACTAATATTATATTTTTTCTCATTAATGTTTGATGGTATGTAAACTTTTATAACCAATTTTTTTCCATTCACTGTGCCAAACTTGACAGCATTTGTTTTTTCATCCTTGTTAATACTGCTTATTTTTATTAGATCGTATTCTATTTGAATCCGTAAGATGAGAGAAAAGTTAGGCACATTCAGTTTTTCCTTTATTTCTAATGATAATTCAATCGGAGAAGTCATCTCATATGCCATCTCTTACTTTTCTCTTGGAGCTGCAGTATTCGGCTTAGTTAACTAGGGCAAAGTTAGTATATTCTAATTTGAACATCATCCACATGCATTTTTGAGCAAGTAACCAAAACTTTTGTACTGTGTTAATCATGACCTAAACATATTGATAACTAGAACTTTATTTTGAATCTCAAATTCACGAAATAAATATGCGGATGATTTCTCTTTAGTTAGAGCTGTAGTATAACCCAGCAGCAAACATCAATTTTCCAAGTCATGCATATGATTTAAACTTATTTTCATTAGTGAAATGACTTATTTATGAATTGGAAACTTTCTACTAGACGTTTGCAAAAATTATATATAAATTTCAGCTTTTCAATCAAACGACCATTGAAAAATCAAAGAAAAATAATTTTGGTCCTCATCTATTACTTCATTTCGGATCTTGCTTTTAAGTTTTAATTCTCTGTACTACCGATCAATGGTTCTGGATGGTTTTGGGCTAAAGAATGAAGTTGTATAGTGTAATATTAGTGGCCATAAGTTGTATTTGTGTGTTTTGTTGCCTTATTTCAAATTTATCCATATTATAAATATTAGAAACCTACATTGGTGCATATATAAGATAGCCCTCTTATTAGTAAATATGCCTGCACATTGTTTGGATATAATATCCAATCCTTCTACCAGTTCATTGATTATTGTCATTTTTATGCTACAATAACAATATGTATTTTATTGCTTAACTTACATCCACACTGAATACATATGCTTTTTCTTTACTAAGAAATTTTTTCGTTGCATACTGGAATGAAATAGTTATTTGTATTTCACCTTTCTCTGTTTTGCTGCTTATGGTATTACGTGACGTGTTATTTGTTTTTGATTGCTCTTTTCTCCAAAGTAGCAACAAACACGAAAATTTAAAAGAATTTCTATAAATTCTAAGTAGTAGGACTGTCTGTTTACATAATGTTCTTTGATTACGCAGTGCTGCACATATTTTATTCTTCTATAAATCTTAAAATAAAATTTGGGCATTGTCTAGGTATTGCGTGAAGCATCAGTAATCCATCGATTAATAAGAAGCGACCACTGAGCGACAAAGATGAGTTGATGCACTGCTTCGTTTAGTAAAGGATTAAAAGGACACATATAGATATTGTTTCTCTATATTTTTAGTCAAAATTCCATATTTCAGTTTGGTAATAGATTTTCCTTTCAAAAATGTCATGACAAATTATTGTGATTGTTGTTTATGTTTATTAGTAAAACAATGATTTTGATGTTTAGTGGATTAGCCTCAAAATTGAATTGATGTTGATATACTTATTGTTTCTATTCATGTTTTCGGTTATAATTTTTGAGCAAGACACAAAATAAATGTTTTCAGACATGCTTACCATTAGTTTCTTTAAATGCAATGCAGTATGTTCAATGTTCATTGCTTTGTTATGTTGCTTCTGACCTACATGCTCGAACAAGAGCGCTCTTTCAAAAAAGAGCATTGCAACCTGACTAAAATAGGTAAAATTAACTCCATTTTGATAAATTAAGTAGAATTATTTGATAATATTTTGATGGAAGAAAGTAAATGAATGAATTTATAACAAAATGACAAAGGTACGAACAATATTTAGAAAATTATTTGTTAAACTATACACCAATCAATATCTGATAATGGTACCTAAAATATTTAGTAAATATAGACTAATAGTTATGCAAAATCAAATTGCTTAATTGTTTATAATATCATGCTTCTCGACTACATTTAAAATTATTTTTAATATATGCATTAACTTTTGTCATTTACAAATAAAATTTAATGTTCTTATAAAAGGCCTCGAATAAGTTTGGAAGTAATATATGTTATTAGATCCAAGTAAATCTGAAAGGCTTTTATGTTAACCATAAATTCAATATTTAATGTGAATGGGAAGAACATGTAATAACCCGGAAATTCTGAGCCAGTTTAAAAATTTTATTTTGGCAATTTTAGCGAATTTTGAATATTTAAAATAGATAATTTTAAATAATATCGACGATAAATTTATTTTGAATATAATTATACGCGTCGTCGTTAGAATATAAATATTTATATATAATTATAAATAGAATTGAAAATGGCGCGGTAGTTCGATAATTCGATTTCAAACTTCAATTGAATGTACCGGGTGCAAAACAATCCGGATTTTAGTGAAACCAAAAACATTAGGATCTAATTGATAATATCTTTCCAACGAATCCGAAAAATCGAAATTTCATAGCGGGAATCAAAAGATATGTCATGTTGAAAATTCTGAATAGTCGCTATGGAATTCAGGCCCTTAAAAATAGACATTTTGCAAACGACCTCGGATTTCGACGAAACTACTTTTGTTGGATCCGCAGTGTCAAATTATTGCTAGATTCCAAATTTCATAATTTTTCGAATCAATATGTGAGCGTGGCGAAGGAAAACTCATTTGACCAGTTTCAGTTAATTTTAATCGACTGGAAAATGACCATTTTTCTAACGGTGTCGGAATTCGATGAAACTAGTTTTGTTAGGACCGTATCGTCAATACGAAGCTAGAAAATATTTTTCTGGAATTTTTCTAGTTAGTATGTGACCCCGGTAATTTGAAATGTACGTTTAAAATTCAATATAATGATTTAAATGTAAATTCAACGGAAGCAGATCGAAACAGTCGAATCAGCCTATGATACATATCCCATTGAGTTCGGAATGGGGGTGAAACGCTATGGACGACAGGCGGTGGGCCTCGTTTTGAGGTCATATGTAAAAGTCAACTTTTAGAATTAAATAAATAAAAAATAAAAAAAAAAATTTATTTAACCTTTCTCTCTCCTTTCCTATTACCCTATGGCCCGCGTTCAAAATCATTCCACCAGAAAAGAAAAAAAAAGAGGAAAAGCCTCCAGTCGCGCCTCCTCCAAGGCGGACGCCGCCGCCAGGGCGCCCACCGCCGCCTCGTCCAGACCGCTTCCCCTTCCCTCCAGCCTCCTCCCGATCTTCTCTCTCCTCTTCTACTCCTAAAACCCGCAATCCCCTTTTAACCCTAGCCCGCCTCCGTTCAGCCCTAGCCACCCATCCTCCCTCCGCCGTCGACGCCGCCTGTTTCCCCCTCCCCAGTCGACGACCGACGCAGCCGATGCCCCCCTCAGAACAGCAGTAAAACCCCCCTCTTCCTCCATCGATTTACTGTAAGTGATTTATTTATTTATTTGTATATAAAAATCAGTTTTTTTTCTATTTTCTTTTATATTTTAGCAAAATAAAAATGCTGTTTTATGTATAATTAGCATGGAAAAAAAAACTGAATATATATATAGCATAGATTAAAAATGGGTTTTTAAAAATAAAATAGCCTAATATGCTTTGCTTTTGAAAATATACTTTGATTTGTATAAATATAAAATAGCCTTTGTTCTTGAAACATAAAATTAGGATTGTGTTTTGGAAAAAAATATGAAATATGATTTTTATATTTTTTTTAAAGAATTAAAAATTTGATTTTTTATATTTTTAAAGTGGCAAAAATATAATCTTTATTATGTAGAAGGTGTAAAAATATGATTTTTGTTTATGTAGAGAATTAAAAATATCATCTTTATATGTGTAGCAAAATAAAAATGTGATTTTTTTTAATGATATATTTGAAAAGGAGAAATCTTTATATTTGAAAAAGAGAAATCTTTATATTTGAAAAGGAGAAATCTTTATATTTGAAAAGGAGAAATCTTTATAGTTGAAAAGGCGAGATTTTTATATATTGAATAGCATAATAAAAATTCGATTTTTATATATTGAATAGCATAATAAAAATTCGATTTTTATATATTGAATAGCGAAGTAAAAATTCGATTTTTACATATGTAGTGGCTACAGCAACGAAGATGACAAAAATGCGATAACAATAAAGATTTTTATAAATGAAGAGTCAAGATGATTGGATAGCTCTCATTGAGAATTTCTCACCTTTCAATTTCATTTTCTAGTTATATATATATATATACTAGGATGCAGACGGTGTTTAGTAGCACCCGACACCCGTCATCCACAGACCATGGATGGCTTGTTTGTTAAATTGTTTGGTTGTGTAGTTGGTTAGATTATTTAGTTTGAATTGAATTGTTTGGTGAAATGAAATTGATTTGATTGATGTGTGAATGGCGTGGGCCTTCACTAGACCGGGGATAAGGCTAGGCCTCGTCCCGTTTCTAGTATCGTGCCGTTATGCCGCCGAAATTTTCTAAAATATGTTAGAAAAATAAAAATATCATTTTATTTAAAGAATGAACTGAATAGAAATTCATGTGATGAAATAAAATGTTTTATCGTTAAAAATATAATTTTTAACATGGAAGTGAATAAAATAAAATATTCATTTACAAACCGAACGGTTTGTTTATGTACACCTATTTGAATGACATTGATTGGGACGATAAATTTTACACATCGCCCAACTGCAGAAATAAAAATCTGTGTTTGATTGTTTGAAACCCCACACGGGTATTGGGATAAAATACGACATACACTAATCCCAATAATTGGTTGTATGTCGATCGATGGATTGACAGGCTGTTATAAGCGTTAAATATCTATATTTGATGCTTATACAGTGTAGTGCACTTTGGTTGATGGTTGATTATTTTTCAATGCTATTATATACATGTGTTGTATGGAAATCCCTATAGTTAACGCTATATGGTAATTGATTGGGCCTCATTCCAATTTAGAAAATAAACAATATAAAATAAAGGTTCATGTGTTGACTGTACTCATCCGTTGAGATTAGTCATGTGTTGAACGAAATATTTTAACAATAAAATTTACATCTTTATCAATATAAAATAAAGGTTCATGTGTTGACAGTACTCATCCGTTGAGATTAGTCATGTGTTGAACGAAATATTTTGAAATAGAAATGTTTGAAATAGAAATATTCAAAATAGAAATATTTTGAAAAAGAAATATTTGAAATAGAATATTTGAAAATAGAAATATATGAAGCCGTGTTGATTAGATTGACGCCATTTTGACGTGAACGATATTTATATCGATTTTACTCATTTTAAAATGAATATTGAAAAGTGATTTCGAAAACGAATAATTTGAAATGAAATTTGAAATGAAAATTGGAATTGAATCGAATAGAAAACCAATTTGAATTAAATCGAATAGAAAACCAATTTGAATTGAATCGAATAGAAAACCAATTTGAATTGAATCGAATAGAAAACCAATTTGAATTGAATCGAATAGAAAACCAATTTGAATTGAATCGAATAGAAAACCAATTTGAATTGAATCGAATAGAAAACCAATTTGAATTGAATTGAATAGAAAATCAATTGAATTTGAATAGAAAAATCAACTGAATTTGAATTGAATAGAAAAATCAACTGAATTTGAATTGAATAGAAAATCAATTGAATTTGAATAGAATAGAAAGTCAATTGAATTTGAATAGAATAGAAAATCAATTGAATTTGAATAGAATAGAAAATCAATTGAATTTGAATAGAATAGAAAAATCAACTGAATTTGAATAGAATAGAAAACGAATTTGATTTGAATTGAATTGAATATGAAACCAATTCGAATTGAATTGAAAACTAATTCGAATTGAATTGAAAACGAATTCGAATTGAATTGGAAACGAATGGAAATGAATTCAAATTGAATTGAAATTTGAATTGAATAGAAATGAATTTTAAAGCGAATTTATAAGGAAAAATTCAATTTTGATTTGCATTTGAAATGGAAGTTGAAAATGTTTCTGAAACGAATTTAAAACGATTTATAAAATTCGTTTTAAATAGAAATCGACGAAATATATATTATATATATAATATAATGGTCTGAATAGAACGCGCCGCGGCAGTTCGTAAATTTCGACCATTTATTTCAAACGAACATTACGGGAGATCCGACCGTCGGATTCTCCTAAAACCGGAACCGTTGGGTTCGTATCGAAATGAGCTTTCTAACGAATATTAGAAATTCAAAATCTAACGGTTGGATTTGGAGATACGTCCAAATCAAATTTGGAAAAGGTCGCTGTAAGTGCAGTTCGATGGCCGTTGTTGGAAATCGACTGTACGGGCCTTGATAAAATTATTAAAAATAGTAATAATTTGTGTAAAATCATAAGAAATGATTTGGGGAAAATTGGGATGAAAAACTCCATATTTGAAAAGATAAAAATAGATTTTTATCGAAATGAACTAGTTTTGAACTAAAATTAAACCCGTTTGTTTTTAAATAAATAAATTGGATTTGAACCGGGTAATAAATAGAATATGATTTGGGTTTGTCGTGAACTGTGTTTTAAATGACATTAGTTCTTTAACCCAGTAAAAGGAGTTTAATGAATCTGAAATTAAATTGAAATGTGAATTGATAATCTAAATTTTCAAATTTAGAAATGAGCGAGAATGGAGTATCACCAGTTTTGCTCCAGGCGATAGCCAAATCTTTAATTAGATTTGAACGTGAAATGGTAATTAATTTTACCAACAACACTGTGGTGTTAGATATGAAGTATTACCAGTTTTGCTTCATGGGATGAATAGGTTGGGAGTGGGAAATAAAATAAATAATTACTTTGGTGTGGTTCGCTAATCTCGACTAGTTTAGAAAACCATAATTTGGTTTGTAACGACATCCAAAGGATAAATTTTAAAGAATTTATCTTGGATAAAATTAATGGGAACCTTTCCCTAAGAATATGATTTCATGAATAAAAGGATATTCTGCATTGGAATGAGGCGTATGTTGTGTCTGTGTAACATTTGTTTTTAATATACGCGGGTTGTTCGGAAAGACCGAGTTTATACCCATTCTGAATAACCGATTCGACGATAAGTCGAAGATGAAGACGGTGGTCGAAGACCAGAAGTCTTCACATCGTTTGGATAATTACTGACGATCCTGATTGGGTTGTACACCCAAGAGGATGGAAATAGTTGGTGGTCGTCCAGACGTACTTGGAGATCGATGGATATGCGAGGAAAGTGCCTCCGGTTTCGTTCAGACCCAGAACGAACTTGTAAATGGATTGTGTGTCTGACATTGGATTTCATTCTGTGTTGATTGATTTCTGTTAAATATATATCTGTTTGGCGGTGGAGAATTTATTCTCTTGCTTAACGCCCTTCTCTGAGACGTACGAGCTTAGAGGTTATATATCGATAGATATCAATCGCATGGCATGAATTGCCTGTGTGGCATGCTGAGTTGCATGGATCAAGGCTTCTGTTGAAAAGCAAAGTCTTGTGGTTGATGATCAAAGCACGGCCTACGTGGCAGCTTTGTGTATAACGTGGATTCGCGAGCCTCACACCTCGGTATGAGTCAAAAACGGGATGAGGACCCAAGGAGTGCACGACGTTTCTTTCTAGCTATGGGTGGTGTCAGTGACCTACCAGCCCTGACATTTATATACTTTTCACCTTTGTGGTTTGGATGTGAGGCGCCTCGATTATAGGTCCTATAGGGCCGGGAAACGTGTGTTCAGGAATAACTAATCCTCAAACGTAAGAGAGGACCGGCCTTGGAGGATCCCAGGGTTGCCCAGAGTGCGTAGCCCTGAGACATTTGCTAGAGTGTCTCGAACGCGGAGAGGAGCTTGCCCCTTGCCTCGACTCATGACGAAAATCCAATTTCCAATACGAGATGTTTCGGCTTTATTTGTAGAGCCTAGTATGGCGACATAGTAGCATGGGATGCTATGCCGTCTATGATTTATATTTATGATTGAAATTGTTTTGACACTATACACTTATTATAGTATCAAATGATTTGTTTTAAACGTACCAAGCATGTTTGGGTATTATAAGGGAAAACCCTATCCTCCGGCTTGCGTTGCATTGTGTGATGGGACCTGGGTCTTATAGTAGCTTCATTTTTCGAAAAAGCATTGCGTTGTTTATTGATATGCACTGGTATTCTTGAGAGGAAACCCGTTCCGTGTTATGCGGCGTGGTCCCTTGAATTACTCTCTTTTAAAGTAAAGCTTAAATAACTGTTTTAGTTCTCACACCAGTCACACGACTGACCTGGAGTTTATTGTTTTAACCTAAACTCTGGGTGCCCCTATTTTACGGACGGGCAGCTAGTAGTTTTGGTTTTGCAGATTTATATTCACAGGGTCCTGATTTACGGCTGGAACGATGCTCGGAAAGCTCTGTATCCGTGTATTACTTTCAGTTGTGTTTTGTATTATTTTTCCGCTGCAATACTGTATTTAAATCTCTGATATTTATCAAATGTAATTTATTCATTTATACTCTGTATATTCTTGTATTCTGATGGAATTGTTGTAATAACAATGAAATGTTCTTCCGTCTGCGTTCATTTGTGTGTTGTTCTCAAAGTATCCACTCTTTCCTTCACGGGGAAGTAACGGGTTCTTACAGTGGTATCAGAGCTTTGGTTTACAGAGCTCGAGAACAAGACACATTAGAACCATACGAAAGAATTCATCAGATATTGGATTAGCAATATCCAATTAGAATGACTCGTTAGAGATAGGATCAGTAGTATCCTACAACGAGTGTGAAGAGTATATTTTTCAAATGAAAACAATTTTGTTTCGAAAATTTAAACCATTTTACACGTATTTGAATATTTATTTACTTTGAATTTGGACAATCCGATATATAAAGATTTTGCATATACGCGTCATGAACGTATATTCGAAGTTTTAATATACTGGATAGATATAGGATCACATTCTAGACACCCGGAGGTGATTCTGATGATTGATATATCATCATCAGAATTGGTGTTCGTGTTTCGAAGGCGTGATTTCTATATATTTCCATTAGACTGGTGTGAGAACCAAAACATATATAGCTAGAACACATTGTTGTGAATTGGCATCAAAAACATGATTTTTTGTATATATATCAAAATTATGAATTTGAAACTCTAATTCACTAATTGATTGATGTTTGTGTTGTTTGTTTATTTGTTTGATAATTTTGAACCATTATGCTTAATTGAATCAAATATTGAATTATATTGAAAATTGGTCGCATTTGCTTGCATATACATGTACTTACATTGAACAGGTCATAGCAAGGAGGCTAGAGCAGAGAATAAAATTTGTTTGCCCGACAAATAGGTACATGTTTACTATAATTCACTGTTTTGTTTGGGTGATGATGATTTTATGAGCCTATTGGCTAGCCGCTTGGCTTTTTCTTTTTCTTTTTGAGATCAGAAGGCCTATATGGCAATTTCGGGATTTTCCCGTGGCTCCCGGTGCAGGGGAGGTTATGGCGAAATTTTTCAAAAATTTACGGTGTTAGCCAAATTTTTGAAAATTTGAAAATTCTCAGAAACTGAAAAGTTGGAGAATGGAAGCCAGATCGAACGTAGAGTTGATTAATCAAACCACTTTCGACTTTGTTCCTTTTCGGGGACGAAAAGTTTTAAGTGGGGGAGATTGTAATAACCCGGAAATTCTGAGCCAGTTTAAAATTTTTATTTTGGCAATTTTAGCGAATTTTGAATATTTAAAATAAATAATTTTAAATAATATCGACGATAAATTTATTTTGAATATAATTAGAACGTATATATTATACGCGTCGTCGTTAGAATATAAATATTTTTATATAATTATAAATAGAATTGAAAATGGCGCGGTAATTCGATAATTCGATTTCAAACTTCAATTGAATGTACCGGGTGCAAAACAATCCGGATTTTAGTGAAACCAAAAACATTAGGATCTAATTGATAATATCTTTCCAACGAATACGAAAAATCGAAATTTCATAGCGGGAATCAAAAGATATGTCCAATTGAAAATTCTGGATAGTCGCTATGGAATTCAGGCCCATAAAAATAGACATTTTGCAAACGACCTCGGATTTCGACGAAACTACTTTTGTTGGATCCGCAGTGTCAAATTATTGCTAGATTCCAAATTTCATAATTTTTCGAATCAATATGTGAGCGTGGCGAAGGAAAACGCGTTTGACCAGTTTCAGTTAATTTTAATCGACTGGAAAATGGCCATTTTTCTAACGGTCTCGGAATTTGACGAAACTAGTTTTGTTAGGACTGTATCGTCAATACGAAGCTAAAAAATATTTTTCTGGAATTTTTCTAGTTAGTATGTGACCCCGGTAATTTGAAATGTACGTTTAAAATTCAATATAATGATTTAAATGTAAATTCAACGGAAGCAGATCGAAACAGTCGAATCAGCCTACGATACATATCCCATTGTGTTCGGAATGGGGGTGAAACGCTATGGACGACAGGCGGTGGGCCTCGTTTTGAGGTCATATGTAAAAGTCAACTTTTAGAATTAAATAAATAAATAAAAAAAATTATTTAACCTTTCTCTCTCCTTTCCTATTACCCTATGGCCCCCGTTCAAAATCATTCCACCAGAAAAAAAAAAGAAAAAAAAAGAGGAAAAGCCTCCAGTCGCGCCTCCTCCAAGGCGGACGCCGCCGCCAGGGCGCCCACCGCCGCCTCGTCCAGACCGCTTCCCCTTCCCTCCAGCCTCCTCCCGATCTTCTCTCTCCTCTTCTACTCCTAAAACCCGCAATCCCCTTTTAACCCTAGCCCGCCTCCGTTCAGCCCTAGCCACCCATCCTCCCTCCGCCGCCGACGCCGCCTGTTTCCCCCTCCCCAGTCGACGACCGACGCAGCCGGTGCCCCCCCTCAGAACAGCAGTAAAACCCCCCTCTTCCTCCTTCGATTTACTGTAAGTGATTTATTTATTTATTTGTATATAAAAATCAGTTTTTTTTCTATTTTCTTTTATATTTTAGCAAAATAAAAAAGCTGTTTTATGTATAATTAGCATGGAAAAAAAACTGAATATATATATAGCATAGATTAAAAATGGGTTTTTAAAAATAAAATAGCCTAATATGCTTTGCTTTTGAAAATATACTTTGATTTGTATAAATATAAAATAGCCTTTGTTCTTGAAACATAAAATTAGGATTGTGTTTTGGAAAAAAATATGAAATATGATTTTTATATTTTTTTTAAAGAATTAAAAATTTTATTTTTTATATTTTTAAAGTGGTAAAAATATAATCTTTATTATGTAGAAGGTGTAAAAATATGATTTTTGTTTATGTAGAGAATTAAAAATATCATCTTTATATGTGTAGCAAAATAAAAATGTGATTTTTTTAATGATATATTTGAAAAGGAGAAATCTTTATATTTGAAAAGGAGAAATCTTTATATTTGAAAAGGAGAAATCTTTATATTTGAAAAGGAGAAATCTTTATAGTTGAAAAGGCGAGATTTTTATATATTGAATAGCATAATAAAAATTCGATTTTTATATATTGAATAGCATAATAAAAATTCGATTTTTATATATTGAATAGCGAAGTAAAAATTCGATTTTTACATATGTAGTGGCTACAGCAACGAAGATGACAAAAATGCGATAACAATGAAGATTTTTATAAATGAAGAGTCAAGATGATTGGAAAGCTCTCAGTGAGAATTTCTCACCTTTCAATTTCATTTTCTAGTTATATATATATATATATACTAGGATGTAGACGGTGTTTAGTAGCACCCGACACCCGTCATCCACAGACCATGGATGGCTTGTTTGTTAAATTGTTTGGTTGTGTAGTTGGTAAGATTATTTAGTTTGAATTGAATTGTTTGGTGAAATGAAATTGATTTGATTGATGTGTGAATGGCGTGGGCCTTCACTAGACCGGGGATAAGGCTAGGCCTCGTCCCGTTTCTAGTATCGTGCCATTATGCCGCCGAAATTTTCTAAAATATGTTAGAAAAATAAAAATATCATTTTATTTAAAGAATGAACTGAATAGAAATTCATGTGATGAAATAAAATGTTTTATCGTTAAAAATATAATTTTTAACATGGAAGTGAATAAAATAAAATATTCATTTACAAACCGGACGGTTTGTTTATGTACACCTATTTGAATGACATTGATTGGGACGATAAATTTTACACATCGCCCAACTGCACAAATAAAAATCTGTGTTTGATTGTTTGAAACCCCACACGGGTATTGGGATAAAATACGACATACACCAATCCCAATAATTGGTTGTATGTCGATCGATGGATTGACAGGCTGTTATAAGCGTTAAATATCTATATTTGATGCTTATACAGTGTAGTGCACTTTGGTTGATGGTTGATTATTTTTCAATGCTATTATATACATGTGTTGTATGGAAATCCCTATAGTTAATGCTATATGGTAATTGATTGGGCCTCATTCCAATTTAGAAAATAAACAATATAAAATAAAGGTTCATGTGTTGACTGTACTCATCCGTTGAGATTAGTCATGTGTTGAACGAAATATTTTAACAATAAAATTTACATCTTTATCAATATAAAATAAAGGTTTATGTGTTGATAGTATTCATCCGTTGAGATTAGTCATGTGTTGAACGAAATATTTTGAAATAGAAATGTTTGAAATAGAAATATTCAAAAAAGAAATATTTTGAAAAAGAAATATTTGAAATAGAATATTTGAAAATAGAAATATATGAAGCCGTGTTGATTAGATTGACGCCATTTTGACGTGAACGATATTTATATCGATTTTACTCATTTTAAAATGAATATAGAAAAGTGATTTCGAAATCGAATAATTTGAAATGAAATTTGAAATGAAAATTGGAATTGAATCGAATAGAAAACCAATTTGAATTAAATCGAATAGAAAACCAATTTGAATTGAATCGAATAGAAAACCAATTTGAATTGTATCGAATAGAAAACCAATTTGAATTGAATCGAATAGAAAACCAATTTGAATTGAATCGAATAGAAAACCAATTTGAATTGAATCGAATAGAAAACCAATTTGAATTGAATCGAATAGAAAACCAATTTGAATTGAATTGAATAGAAAATCAATTGAATTTGAATAGAAAAATCAACTGAATTTGAATTGAATAGAAAAATCAACTGAATTTGAATTGAATAGAAAATCAATTGAATTTGAATAGAATAGAAAATCAATTGAATTTGAATAGAATAGAAAATCAATTGAATTTGAATAGAATAGAAAATCAATTGAATTTGAATAGAATAGAAAAATCAACTGAATTTGAATAGAATAGAAAACGAATTTGATTTGAATTGAATTGAATATGAAACCAATTCGAATTGAATTGAAAACGAATTCGAATTGAATTGAAAACGAATTCGAATTGAATTGGAAACGAATGGAAATGAATTCAAATTGAATTGAAATTTGAATTGAATAGAAATGAATTTTAAAGCGAATTTATAAGGAAAAATTCAATTTTGATTTGAATTTGAAATGGAAGTTGAAAATGTTTTTGAAACGAATTTAAAACGATTTATAAAATTCGTTTTAAATAGAAATCGACGAAATATATATTATATATATATAATATAATGGCCTGAATAGAACGCGCCGCGGCAGTTCGTAAATTTCGACCATTTATTTCAAACGAACATTACGGGAGATCCGACCGTCGGATTCTCCTAAAACCGGAACCGTTGGGTTCGTATCGAAAAGAGCTTTCTAACGAATATTAGAAATTCAAAATCTAACGGTTGGATTTGGAGATACATCCAAATCAAATTTGGAAAAGGTCGCTGTAAGTGCAGTTCGATGGCCGTTGTTGGAAATCGACTGTACGGGCCTTGATAAAATTATTAAAAATAGTAATAATTTGTGTAAAATCATAAGAAATGATTTGGGGAAAATTGGGATGAAAAACTCCATATTTGAAAAGATAAAAATAGATTTTTATCGAAATGAACTAGTTTTGAACTAAAATTAAACCCGTTTGTTTTTAAATAAATAAATTGGATTTGAACCGAGTAATAAATAGAATATGATTTGGGTTTGTCGTGAACTGTGTTTTAAATGACATTAGTTCTTTAACATAGTAAAAGGAGTTTAATGAATCTGAAATTAAATTGAAATGTGAATTGATAATCTAAATTTTCAAATTTAGAAATGAGCGAGAATGGAGTATCACCAGTTTTGCTCCAGGCGATAGCCAAATCTTTAATTAGATTTGAACGTGAAATGGTAATTAATTTTACCAACAACAATGTGGTGTTAGATATGAAGTATTACCAGTTTTGCTTCATGGGATGAATAGGTTGGGATTGGGAAATAAAATAAATAATTACTTCGGTGTGGTTCGCTAATCTCGACTAGTTTAGAAAACCATAATTTGGTTTGTAACGACATCCAAAGGATAAATTTTAAAGAATTCATCTTGGATAAAATTAATGGGAACCTTTCCCTAAGAATGTGATTTCGTGAATAAAAGGATATTCTGCATTGGAATGAGGCGTATGTTGTGTCTGTGTAACATTTGTTTTTAATATACGCGGGTTGTTCGGAAAGACCGGGTTTATACCCATTCTGAATAACCGATTTGACGATAAGTCGAAGATGAAGACGGTGGTCGAAGACCAGAAGTCTTCACATCGTTTGGATAATTACTGACGATCCTGATTGGGCAGTACACCCAAGAGGATGGAAATAGTTGGTGGTCGTCCAGACGTACTTGGAGATCGATGGATATGGGAGGAAAGTGCCTCCGGTTTCGTTCAGACCCAGAACGAACTTGTAAATGGATTGTGTGTCTGACATTGGATTTCATTCTATGTTGATTGATTTCTGTTAAATATATATCTGTTTGGCGGCGGAGAATTTATTCTCTTGCTTAACGCCCTTCTCTGAGACGTACGAGCTTAGAGGTTATATATCGATAGATATCAATCGCATGGCATGAATTGCCTGTGTGGCATGCTGAGTTGCATGGATCAAGGCTTCTGTTGAAAAACAAAGTGTTGTGGTTGATGGTCAAAGCACGGCCTACGTGGCAGCTTTGTGTATAACGTGGATTCGCGAGCCTCACACCTCGGTATGAGTCAAAAACGGGATGAGGACCCAAGGAGTGCACGACATTTCTTTCTAGCTATGGGTGGTGTCAGTGACCTACCAGCCCTGACATTTATATACTTTTCACCTTTGTGGTTTGGATGCGAGGCGCCTCGATTATAGGTCCTATAGGGCCGGGAAACGTGTGTTCAGGAATAACTAATCCTCAAACGTAAGAGTGGACCGGCCTTGGAGGATCCCAGGGTTGCCCAGAGTGCGTAGCCCTGAGACATTTGCTAGAGTGTCTCGAACGCGGAGAGGAGCTTGCCCCTTGCCTCGACTCATGACGGAAATCCAATTTCCAATACGAGATGTTTCGGCTTTATTTGTAGAGCCTAGTATGGCGACATAGTAGCATGGGATGCTATGCTGTCTATGATTTATATTTATGATTGAAATTGTTTTGACACTATACACTTATTATAGTATCAAATGATTTGTTTTAAACGTACCAAGCATGTTTGGATATTATAAGGGAAAACCCTATCCTCCGGCTTGCGTTGCATTGTGTGATGGGACCTGGGTCTTATAATAGCTTCATTTTTCGAAAAAGCATTGCGTTGTTTATTGATATGCACTGGTATTCTTGAGAGGAAACCCGTTCCGTGTTATGCGACGTGATCCCTTGAATTACTCTCTTTTAAAGTAAAGCTTAAATAACTGTTTTAGTTCTCACACCAGTCACATGACTGACCTGGAGTTTATTGTTTTAACCTAAACTCTGGGTGCCCCTATTTTACGGACGAGCAGCTAGTAGTTTTGGTTTTGCAGATTTATATTCACAGGGTCCTGATTTACAACTGGAATGATGCTCGGAAAGCTCTGTATCCGTGTATTACTTTCAGTTGTGTTTTGTATTATTTTTCCGCTGCAATACTGTATTTAAATCTCTGATATTTATCAAATGTAATTTATTCATTTATACTCTGTATATTCTTGTATTCTGATGGAATTGTTGTAATAACAATGAAATGTTCTTCCGTCTGCGTTCATTTGTGTGTTGTTCTCAAAGTATCCGCTCTTTCCTTCACGGGGAAGTAATGGGTTCTTACAGAACAGATGTTTTTTAGCAACTACTGGAAGATCAATAAAATGACTCTTCAGCCATTCCTTTTTATAAACATGCTTCCTGCCTAATTTCAAATATATTTTTGATATATGCGATATCAAGTTTTTTCATTGATAAATAAAATTTACTATTCTAATAAATTGTAGTGAATTAACTATGAAATAGTATATATTATTAGATCCCAATTAGTGTGAAAGTCTATGATGTCAATTGTAAATTCAATATTCACTGCCGAAGAAAATTAGAAACCTTTTTCCAGCAAATGCCGAGGGATTAATAAAATGTCAACATATTCCTAAGTTTTCTATAAGTGTACAGTTTAATACAAGTGTAATCCTGGCTAAATGGAGAACTTCGGATGTTGTACATATTTCAAATTGATTTATATAGATTGCTTATATCTTATTCATTGTCCATGCAAACTGCACACAAACGTTTTTGAAGATCATTTTTTCCACTTCAGTTTACGTTGGTCCCTAAGAATGGATTGCAGCTAACAATTCCTTTTATGTTTGCGATAAAAATTAGTGCATTTATTTTATTCATTTTTAGACAAATAAAACTGTTACTACAGGTGAGGTGAGTTACATTCTTCTTCGCTAAAATCATAAATGCGAAGTTAATGACATATGATGAATGTATTACCGTGAGTGTAACATTTCATGCCCCTTTAAAACCAGTTCCTTTTATACACATGTATAATTTTTTGGTCAACCATGGAAATTGAAAATTTTGTTTCTACAGTTTAGTATTCAGTCTATGAAAACGTTATCTTATGTTTTTAGCAAATTGTTTGATAACTTTTGGAATAGATATTTATAATAGTACATTACATTTGAAAAGTGTATTGACATTTAATATTTGGCCTTCCAAGAAGCTAGAATGAACATAAGTTGTTACAAAAGTTTGCATAATTTCATTGCATGCACAACTTGATCATTTACACAACTCATAGCTCCATCTATTAAGAGGAGAAAAAAAAAAAAGGACAAATCGTTGTTGAATCATTTTATTTTTGTTGCATCATTTTATTTTTGTTATCCTTTGGTTTTATTATAATAAACTTTTATTCTTCTCACTTGATAACTAAAGAGATGAATATTATTTCAATCTACATTGAGGTATTGTGTGTATTTTAACTGAAACATGATAACCATTTTATTTTTACTCCTTCAAGCTTAGAATTTTATTTTGAAAGTTTTTTTAGGTAGAATGGCAAATTAAAAATATTTCCTATGTTTGAAACTCTTTTATCAATTTTTGCATGAATTACATTTAGTATAAAAGATGTCTACAACACTCAGTTGAATTCTTCATATGTTTTCATATGTAAATCCAAACCGATTGTTTAATATAGCTTTAAGCTTAATTATTATGTCTCTTGAATCATATAAGTTTTGTAGAAATGGAGTATAGCATAGAGAAAAATTATCACATCAATTTAAGTCTTACAAATTTTTATTACGATATTAATGTTAAGGAAAAACTAAAATCTATACATAATTGTTTTAATCTTTAGTAAGCATTATTGTTGATAAGTTTAAGTATGATGTGAAGTCTGATCCCTTTGAATAGCAAGAAAATTCTCTTTATAATAATATGGTGGTTTAATACTTTCTAAAACAAAGATGATGTAAATTTTCTTATTTTCAAGTTACGTAAGCGCTACTATTAATATCTTTTACAATTTTTGACATGTTACAGTTCATTACTTTCTTTAACTGTTCGATAATTTCCTAAAATAACCTACTCACATTCTAATTTCCATAAATTATTAGATTTGTGCATTTGCAATATAAAAACTATAGGATTATGTACATATGAAAATCCTTCGTAAAATCAGAAACTCTTACAAGCATTGTTTTTCAATGTGAATTCGTCCTCCAGTTGGCTAAGAATGGGGTTAGCATAACTATGTGCCCAATTTGGGCTAACTGGACCAACCTTAACTATGTGCTTAATAAGAATGTGAATTCATCTGTATTAATGTAGCGACCCGAACTTCCCCGGTAAGGAAAGCACGGATACTTCGAGAACAACACACAAGAGAACGCAGACAGAAGAACATTTCATTGCTTATCACAACAATTCCATCAGAATACAAGAATATACAGAGTACGAATAAATATTACACAGAAAATATAATAGATTTAAAATACATTTAAATACATCGCAGCGGAAAAATAATACGATACAAAACTGAAAGAGATATACAGATACTGAGCTTTCCGAGTATCATTCCAGCTGTAAATCAGTATCCTGTGAATATAAATCTGCAAAACCAAAACTACTAGCTGCCCGTGTCAAAATAAGGGCACCCAGAGTTTAGGTTAAAACAATAAACTCCAGGTCAGTCATGTGACTGGTGTGAGAACTAAAACAGTTATTAATATTTATTTTAAAGTTAGGTAAATCAAGGGACCACGCCGTATAACATGGAACGGGTTTCCTCCCAAGAACACCAGTGCATAAAACAAACAGCGCAATGCTAAATAAAGAACATTGAAGCTACTATAAGACCCAGGTCCCATCACACAATGCAACGCAAGCCGGAGGATAGATTTTTTACCTTATAATAGCTAAGAATGCTTGATACGTTTAAAACAAATCATTTGATACTATTATAAGTGCATAGTGTATAACACAACTTCAAATCATAGTGTCAATCATAGACGGCATAAGCGCCCCATCCCACTATGTCGCCATATATAGGATTACAACTAAAATCGAAACGTCACGTATTGGAAGTTGGATTTCCTTCTATGAACCGAGGCAAGGGATCGTCCTCCACCGAATTCGAGACACTCTAGCCCGTGTCTCAGGCAAGCGCGCAGACAAGCCTTGGATCGTCAGGGTCGGTCCACCGATGTGGATTAAAATGCCTGAACACTACGTTTCCCCACCCTATGGGGTGTCAATGAGCCAAATGACTCCATCGGCTCCACACAGTCACCAATATATTTGAGGCGCCTCGCAACCGCAACAACCACATAAGTCAAACTCGTCAGGGCACGTAAAACCACTAATGCCACTTCTAGCTAGAAGGAAACGCATGCCCTCCCTGAAGTCCTCTCCCATTTCTGGTCCACTACTGGGGTGTGAGGCTCGCGAATCAACGTTACACAAAGTTGTGCCACACAGGCCGTGCTTTGATCATCCACCACAAGACTCTGCTTATCAACAGAAGCGCTGATCACATGGCCACTTAGGCATGCCACACAGGCAATTCACTCCATGCATTTGATATCAATCAATATATAACCTCTGAGCTCGTACATCTCAGAGAAGGGCGTTAAGCAAGAGAATAACTTCTCCGCCGCCAAACAGATATATATTTAATAGAAATCAATCACACAGAATAAAATCTAATGTCAGACACACAGTCCATTTACAAGTTCGTTCTGGGTCTGAACGAAACCGGAGGAACCTTGTACCTCGCATATCCATCGATCTCCAAGTACGTATGGACAATCACTAATTGATTCCCTCCTTTTCGGTGTACGACCCAATCAAGATCATCAGTAATTATCCAAACGACGTGAAGACCTCCGGTCTTCAACCACCGTCTTCATCCTCGACACCACGTCGAATTAGTTATTCAGAATGGGATAAACCCATTCTTTCTGAATAACTCGCGTATATAATAAACAAGTGTTACACAAACACAACATACGCCTCATTCCAATTCAGAATATTCTTTTATTCAAATATTCTTATACTTTGGGAAAGGTTCCCATTAATTTTATCAAAGATAAATTCTTTAAATTTATTCTTTAATCTTCTTTGAATATCAATTCAAACTAGTCGGGATTAGCGAACCACACCGGAGTAATCATTTATTTTATTTCCCAATCCCCACTTATTCATCCCATGAAGTAAAACTGGTCATACTTCATATCTAACACCACAGTGTTATCGGTAAATTCAATTACCATTTCACGTTCAAATCCAATTAAAGATTTAACTATCGCCTGGAGCAAAACTGGTGATACACCATTCTCGATCTTTTCAATCTAATTAAAGATTCATTAAAACTCCACTTAGTTTTAATCTTTAACTGGGTTAAAGAATCAGTGTCATTTAAAACACTATTCACGATAAACCCAAACATTAATACCAATTCAATTCCAATTAAATATTATTTAATTGGTACACTTCATTAAATCTAAATAAAAAGATTTAATCTTTTTCTCAACTGGGCTTAAGAACAGTGTTAATAAAGACACCATTCACGACAAACCCAAATCACATTTGATATTAAATACAAGACTCTGAATAGAAAATATATCGGCTTATATTCAATATCAAATTCTACGACCAACAAATATCGTATTGGAAATAACGACACAAATATATCTTTCAAATTCCCATAACAATACCTATATCATCACGAAATCCAAAATCGAAATATTCAAAAGACAATTTCGATTCAAATCCATTCCAATTCAATTATTGGAAATTCTGGTTACTTTTAAAAACCTTTTGAAATTCAATTTATTTATTTAAAAATAAACAGAATTATAATTCTAGTTCAAAACTAGTTCATTTCGATAAAAAACTATTTTTATCTTTTCAAATATGGAGTTTTTCATCTTAATTCTTCCCAAATCATTTCTTATGATTCTACACAAATTGTTACTATTTTTAATAATTTTATCAAGGCCCGTACAGTCGATTTCCATCTACGGCCATGGAACTGCACTTACAGCGACCTTTTCCAAATTTGATTTGGACATAATTCCAAATCCAACCGTTAGATTTCTAATTTCTAATATTCTTAGAGAGCTCTTTTCGATACGAACCCAATGGTTCCGATTTTAGGAGAATCCGATGGTCGGATCTCCCGCAATATCCATTCGAAGTCAATGGTCGAAATTCACGAACTACCACAGCGAGGCGCGTTCTATTCCGGCCATTATATTATATATATATATATATATATAATAAATATAATATATACTTTGTCGATTTCCTTTTAAAACGTATTTAATAAATCGTTTTAGATTCGTTTTCAAAACGATTTCAACTTCATTTTCAAATTCAAATCAAGATTGAATTTTTCAATATAAATTCATTTTAAATTCATCTCAAATTGATTTCAATTTAAATCGATTTTTAATTCAATTTCAGTTCGTTTTCAATTCAATTCAGTTTCATTTCTTTTCAATTTCAATTCGAATTCAATTCTATTCAATTTCAATTCGAATTCATTTCTATTCAATTTCAATTCGAATTCATTTTCAATTCGAATCCAATTCTATTCAATTTCAATTCGAATTCATTTCAAATTGATTTCCATTCAATTTCAATTCGAATTCATTTTCAAAATATTCGATTTTGAAATCACTTTTCAATATTCATTTAAAAATGAATAAAATCGATATAAATATCGTTGACGCCAAAATGGCGTCAATCTAATCAACACGGCTTCATATATTTCTATTTTCAAATATTCTATTTCAAATATTTCTATTTCAAATATTTCTTTTTCAAATATTTCTATTTCAAATATTCTATTTCAAAACTGGAATGAGGCCCAATCAATTACCATATAATGTTAATTATATGGATTTTCTACAACACATGTATAAAATAATCAACCATCATCCAGAGTGCACCGCGCAACTGCATAAGCATTAAATATAAATAATTAGCACTTACACAGTCTGTCAATCAATCGATCGACATACAACTAATTATTGGGATTAGTGTATGTCATATATCATCCCAATACCCGTGTGGGGTTTCAATCAATCAAACGCAGATTTTATTTGTGTTGTTGGGCGACGCGTAAAATTTATCGTCCCAATCAATATCAGTCAAATCAGTGTATATAAACAAATCGTCCGATTTGTTTATAAATATTTATTTTTTTATCCACGTTAAAAATTATATTTTTAACTATAAAATATTTTCCACTATAAAATATTTTATTTCACTTCACATCACACAATTAAATTTCACAACACAACAATCAAACAAATAAGTCGTCTATGGTCTGTGGACGACAGGTGTCGGGTGCTACTAAACACCGTCTGCATTCTAGTATATATTTCAACTAGAATAAATTAAAAGTGAGGAGTTCTCACCGACTAGCTAAACCAAACGCCACGACCCTTCATATGTAGGAAATCTTCGCCGTGCTCGCCTTTTGTCACTTTCGTCGCCCGTATCCACTACATATATAAAAATCGCATTTTTATATTATCACTTAATGTATAAGAATTATATTTTTATTTCAACTTCATATATATATAAATCGGATTTTTATATTATGAAAAATCATATTTTTCTCGCCACTTCATATAAACAAAAATCACATTTTTCTTTGTTCTTTTTCAATATAAACATCACATTTTGATTTCAAATCTGTTCATATAAAAATCTAAACTTCCTTTGTATAAAAATTCAAAATTCTTTATAAAAAAATTCTATCTTCCTTTATATAAAAATGCCATCTTTCTTTATATAAAAATCATTACTTTCTTTATATAAAAATCTAACCCTTACATAATGAAAAATCCAACCTTTACATAAGGAAGAATCTAATCTTTACTTTCATAAAAATCCTGACTTTCCTAAACTAAAAATCGTATTTTTATTATTCCTATGATATAAAAATTATATTTTTAACCTTCTCTATTATATAAAAATTATATTTTTATACTCTACATTATGTAAAAATTATATTTTGAAACTATATACATAAAAACTACATTTTTCCTTAGCTACTCAAACAATAAAGATCCCATTTTTAATTTACTTCTATTAAAAATCACATTTTTATTAACTAATTTTCATTATATTAAAACCCGATTTTAAAGCTAAGTATTTAAATTAAATAAAAACAGAAAATTAACATAAAACTTACTGTCATTTTCTCAGGGCCTCGATCATTGGAGGGTAGGGGGGAGTGGGTTGGTGTCGCACTTCGTCGGAGGGGGGCTTCATGCGGAGGCGGGTTTTGGGGTGGTTAGGGTTTGGGGAGGTGCGCGTTGAAGGAGGAGGTCGGGGTAGAAGGAGGGGCGGAGAGGAAGAACGGAGGGTGGAGTAGAAGGGGGGGAGGGGGGCTAGGCCATCGCCGGCGTCGGCCTCGAGCAGCGGTGAGGGGTTGATCGATCCCCTGGATCGAGCAGCTTTCCTTCTTTTATTTTTTTTATTTTCTCAAGTTGAATTGATTTTGAACGGGGGGGGGGGGGGGGGGGGAGGGGCAGAGTGATAAAAGGGAGAGAGAGAAAGGTGTTATAATTTATATTATTTATTTATTTCAAAAAGGTACTTTTTATTTCGACCTCGAAATCAAGCCCACCGACTATCGTCCATAGCTAACTACCCCCATTCCGAACACAATGGGATATGTATCGTAAGCTGATTTGATCGTTTCGATCAGTTTTCCTCAAAGTCAACATATAACTCCATATATTGAATTTGAACGCGCATTTCAATTTACCGGGGTCATATACTAACTCGAAAAATTCCAGAAAAATATTTTCTAGCCTCATATTGACGATACGGTCCTAACAAAACTAATTTCATCAAATTCTGAGACCGTTTGAAAAATGGCCATTTTCCAGTCGATTAAAATCAACTAAAACTGTCAAAACACATTTTCCTTTGCCACGCTCACATATTGATTCGAAAAACTACAAATTTTGAAACCTAGCAATAACTTGACATCCCGGATCCAACAAAAGTGGTTACATCGAAAACCGAGGTCGTTTGCAAAATTTCCATTTTTAAGGGCCAGAATTCCATGGCGACTATTCTGAATTTTCAACTGGGCATATCTTTTTACCCCCGCTATGAAATTTGGATTTATCAGACTCCTTGGAAAGATATTCTCAATTAGATTCAAATATTTTTGGTTTCGCGAAAATCCGATTTATTTTACATCCTGTACGTTCATTTTCGAATTATCGAATTACTGCGCCATTTTCAATTCCTTTTATAATTATAAATAATTATTTATATTCTAACTTCGAGCTATATAAATATATACGTTCGAGTTCTATTCAAAATAAATTTCTCGTCGTTATTATTTAAAATAATTCATTTTAAATATTCAAAATTCACTAAAATTGCCAAAATAAAAATTTTAAATTGGCTCAGATTTCCGGGTTATTACAATCTCCCCTACTTAAAACTTTTCGTCCCCGTAAAGGAACGAAGCCAAAAGTTGTTTAACTAATCAAATCAACTTTCACTATTTTCTTTACGGCTTAAGTTCTTCAACTTTTCAGTTTCTAAGAACTTTTCAAATTTTTCAAAAATTTGGCTAACACCCTAAATTTTTGAAAAATTTCGCCATAACCTCCCCTGCACCGGGGACTTCGGGATATTTCATATAGCCTCCCATGGCCTTCTTCAATCTAAAAGAAAAAGAAAAATCCAAGCGGCTAGCCAATCGGCTCATAAAATCATCATCACCCAAACAAAACAGTAAATTATGGTAAACATGTACCTATTTGTCGGGCAAACAATTTTATTCTTCTGCTCTAGCCTCCTTGCTATGACCTGTTCAATAGATATACATGTACATGCATACAAATGCGATAAATTTTCAATACAATTTACTATTTGGTTCAAATTGTCTATATGGTTAAAATTTTAATTAATCAACCAATAATCAAACAACACAACCAGCAATCAATTAGTTGATTAGCTTTTCAAATTCATAATTTTGATATATAGTCAAAAATCACATTTTTGATGCCAAATCACAGCAATAAGCCCTATCTAGTTTTGGTTCTCACGCCAGTCAATTGGAAATATATAGAAATCCCACTTTCGTCATCTCGAACATATATCCACTGATGATGCAGCTGCTATCATCAGTGTCATCTCCGGGCGAATAGAGTGTGATTCTATATCTATCCAGTATATTAAAACTTCAAATACACGCGGATCAGACGTATACGCAAAATCTTTATATACTTAATTGTCCAAATCAATATAAAATAAATAATCAAATACAAATAATTGATTTAAATTTTCAAAACAAACTTTGTTTTCATTAAAAAAATATACTCTTCACACTCGTTCTAGGATACTACTGATCCCATTCTAACGAGTCATTCCCGTTGGATGTTACTAATCCAATTTCTGATGAATTCTTTTGTTTGGTTCCAATGTGTCTTGTTCTCTAAGCTTTGTAAACCAAAGCTCTGATACCAACTGTAGCGACCCGAACTTCCCCGGTAAGGAAAGCACGGATACTTCGAGAACAACACACAAAAGAACGCAGATAGAAGAACATTTCATTGCTTATCACAACAATTCCATCAGAATACAAGAATATACAGAGTATGAATAAATATTACACAGAAAATATCAGAGATTTAAAATACATTTAAATACATCGCAGCGAAAAAATAACACAATACACAACTGAAAGAGATATACGGATACAGAGCTTTCCGAGTATCGTTCCAGCTGTAAATCAGGAACCTATGAATATAAATCTGCAAAACCAAAACTACTAGCTTCCCGTGTCAAAATAAGGGCACCCAGAGTTTAGGTTAAAACAATAAACTCCAAGTCAGTCATGTGACTGGTGTGAGAAATAAAACAGTTATTAACTTTATTTTAAAGTTAGGAAAATCAAGGGACCACGCCGTATAACACGGAACGGGTTTCCTCCCAAGAATACCAGTGCATAAAACAAACAGCGCAATGCTAAATAAAGAACAATGAAACTACTATAAGACCCAGGTCCCATCACACAATGCAACGCAGGCCGGAGGATAGGGTTTTTACCTTATAATAGCCAAGAATGCTTGATACGTTTAAAACAAATCATTTGATACTATTATAAGTGCATAGTTTTCAAATCATAAGTATCAATCATAGACGGCATAAGCGCCCCATCCCACTATGTCGCCATATATAGGATTACAACTAAAATCAAAACGTCACGTATTGGAAGTTTGATTTCCTTCTATGAACCGACGCAAGGGATCGTCCTCCACCGAATTCAAGACGCTCTAGCCCGTGTCTCAGGCAAGCGCGCAGACAAGCCTTGGATAGTCAGGGCCAGCCCACCGATGTGGATTAAAATGCCTGAACACTATGTTTCCCCACCCTATGGGGTTTTAATAAGCCAAATGACTCCATCGGCTCCACACAGTCACCGATATATCCGAGGCGCCTCGCAACTGCAACAACCACATAAGTCAAACTCGTCAGGGCGTGTAAAACCACTGACGCCACTTCTAGATAGAAGGAAACGCATGCCCTCCCTGAAGTACTCTCCTGTTTCTAGTCCACTACCGGGGTGTGAGGCTCGCGAATCAACGTTACACAAAGCTATTCCACACAGGCCGTGCTTTGATCATCCACCACAAGACTCTGCTTTTCAACAGGAGCCCTGATCACATGGCTACTTAGGGATGCCACACAGGAAATTCACTCCATGCGTTTGATATCCATCAATATATAACCTCTGAGCTCGTACGTCTCAGAGAAGGGCGTTAAGCAAGAGAATAAATTCTCCGCCGCCAAACAGATATATATTTAATAGAAATCAATCACACAGAATAAAATCCAATGTCAGACACACAGTCCATTTACAAGTTCGTTCTGGGTCTGAACGAAACCGTAGGCACCTTATACCTCGCATATCCGTCGATCTCCAAGTACGTCTGGACGATCACTAACTGATTCCCTCCTTTTGGGGGTACGGCCCAATCAAGATCATCAGTAATTATCCAAACGACGTGAAGACCTCCGATCTTCAACCACCATCTTCATCTTCGACACCACGTCGAATTAGTTATTCGGAATGGGATAAACCCGGTCTTATTGAATAACTCGCGTATATAATAAACAAGTGTTACACAAACACAACATACGCCTCATTCCAATTCAGAATATTCTTTTATTCAAATATTCTTATACTTTGGGAAAGGTTCCCATTAATTTTATCAAAGATAAATTCTTTAAATTTATTCTTTAATCTTCTTTGAATATCAATTCAAACTAGTTGGGATTAGCGAACCACACCGGAGTAATCATTTATTTTATTTCCCAATCCCCACCTTTTCATCCCATAAAGCAAAACTGGTCATACTTCATATCTAACACCATGGTGTTATCGGTAAATTCAATTACCATTTCACGTTCAAATCTAATTAAAGATTTAACTATCGCTTGGAGAAAAACTGGTGATACTCCATTCTCGATCTTTTCAATCTAATTAAAGATTCATTAAAACTCCTCTTAGTTTTAATCTTTAACTGGGTTAAAGAATCAATGTCATTTAAAACACTGTTCACAATAAACCCAAACATCAATACCAATTCAATTCCAATTAAATATTATTTAGTTGGTACACATCATTAAATCTAAATAAAAAGATTTAATCTTTTTCTCAACTGGGCTTAAGAACAGTGTTAATAAAGACACCATTCACGACAAACCCAAATCACATTTGATATTAAATACAAGGCTCTGAATTGAAAATATATCGGCTTATATTCAATATCAAATTCTACGACCAAAAAATATCGTATTGGAAATAACGATATAAATATGTCTTTCAAATTCCCATAACAATACCTGTATCATAATGAAATCCAACATCGAAATATTCCAAAGACAATTTCGATTCAAATCCATTCCAATTCAAATATTGGAAATTTTGGTTAATTTTAAAACTCTTTTTAAATTCAATTTATTTATTTAAAAATAAATAGAATTATAATTCTAGTTCAAAACTAGTTCATTACGATAAAAATCTATTTTTATCTTTTCAAATATAGAGTTTTTCATCCCAATTCTTCCCAAATCATTTCTTATGATTTTACGCAAATTATTACTATTTTTAATAATTTTATCAAGGCCCGTACAGTCGATTTCCATCAACGGCCATTGAACTGCACTTACAGCGACCTTTTCCCAAATTTGATTTGGACATAATTCCAAATCCAACTGTTAGATTTCTAATTTCTAATATTCGTTAGAAAGCACTTTTCGATACGAATCAAACGGTTCCGGTTTTAGAGAATCCGACGGTCGGATCTCCCGCAATATCCATTTGAAGTCAATGGTCGAAATTCACGAACTACAGCAGCGCGGCGCGTTCTATTCAGGCCATTATATTATATATATAATATGTACACAATATATGTATAATATATATACTTCGTCGATTCTCTTTTAAAACGTATTTTATAAATCGTTTTAAATTCGTTTTCAAAACGATTTCAACTTCATTTTCAAATTCAAATCAAGATTGAATTTTCAATATAAATTCGTTTTAAATTCATCTCAAATTGATTTCAATTTAAATCGATTTTTAATTCAATTTCAGTTCGTTTTCAATTCAATTCAATTTCATTTCTATTCAATTTCAATTCGAATTCAATTCTATTCAATTTCAATTCGAATTCATTTCTATTCAATTTCAATTCGAATTCAATTTCAATTCGAATCCAATTCTATTCAATTTCAATTTGAATTCATTTCAAATTGATTTCCATTCAATTTCAATTCGATTCGAATTCATTTTCAAAATATTCGATTTTGAAATCACTTTTCAATATTCATTTAAAATTGAATAAAATCGATATAAATATTGTTCACGTCAAAATGGCGTCAATCTAATCAACATGGCTTCATATATTTCTATTTTCAAATATTCTATTTCAAATGTTTCTTATTCAAATATTTCTATTTCAAATATTTCTATTTCAAATATTCCATTTCAAAACTGGAATGAGGCCCAATCAATTACCATATAATGTTAATTATATGGATTTTCTACAACACATGTATAAAGTAACAATGATAAATAATCAACCATCATCCAGAGTGCACCACACAACTGCATAAGCATTAAATATAAATAATTAGCGCTTACACAGTCTGACAATCAATCGATCGACATACAACTAATTATTGGGATTAGTGTATGTCATATATCATCCCAATACCCGTGCGAGGTTTCACTCAATCAAACATAGATTTTATTTGTGTAGTTGGGCGACATGTAAAATTTATCGTCCCAATCAATATCAGTCAAATCAGTGCATATAAACAAATCGTCCGATTTGTTTATAAATATTTATTTTTTTATCCACGTTAAAAATTATATTTTTAACTATAAAATATTTTCCACTATAAAATATTTTATTTCACATCACACAATTAAATTTCACAACACAGCAATCAAACAAACAAGCCGTCTATGGTCTATGGACGACGAGTGTCGGGTGCTACTAAACACCGTTTGCATCCTAGTATATATTTCAACTAGAAATAAATTAAAAGTGAGGAGTTCTCACCGACTAGCTAAACCAAACGCCACGACTCTTCATATGTAGGAAATCTTTGTCGTGCTCGCCTTTTGTCACTTTCGTCGCCCGTATCCACTACATATATAAAAATCGCATTTTTATATTATCACTTGATGTATAAGAATTATATTTTTATTTCCACTTCATATATATATAAATCGAATTTTTATATTATGAAAAATCATATTTTTCTCGCCACTTCATATAAATAAAAATCACATTTTTCTTTGTTCACTTTCAATATAAACATCACATTTTGATTTCAAATCTGTTCATATAAAAATCTAAACTTCCTTTGTATGAAAATTCCAACTTCTTTATAAAAAAAATTCTATCTTCCTTTATATAAAAAATCCATCTTTCTTTATATAAAAATCATTACTTTCTTTATATAAAAAATCCAACCCTTACATAATGAAAAATCCAACCTTTACATAAGGAAAAGTTTAATCTTTACTTTCATAAAAATCCTGACTTTCCTAAACTAAAAATCGTATTTTTATTATTCCTTTGATATAAAAATTATATTTTTAACCTTCTCTATTATATAAAAATTATATTTTTATATTCTACATTATGTAAAAATTACATTTTGAAACTATATACATAAAAACTATATTTTCCTTAGCTACTCAAACAATAAAGATCCCATTTTTAATTTACTACTATTAAAAATCATATTTTTATTAACTAATTTTCATTATATTAAAACCCGAATTTAAAGCTAAGTATTTAAATTAAATAAAAACAGAAAAGTAAAATAAAACTTACTGTCATTTTCTCAGGGCCACGATCATTGGAGGGTGGGGGGGTTGGTGTCGCACTTCGTCGGAGGGGGGCTTCAGGCGGAGGCGGGTTTTGGGGTGGTTAGGGTTTGGGGAGGCGTGCGTTGAAGGAGGAGGTTGGGGTAGAAGGAGGGGCGGAGAGGAAGAACGGAGCGTGGAGGAGAAGGGGGGACGAGGCCATCGCCGGCGTCGGCCTCGAGCGGCGGTGAGGGGTTGATCGATCCCCTGGATTGAGCGAGTTTCCCTTTTTTTTCTCGAGCCGAATTGATTTTGAATGGTGGGGGGGGGGGCAGAGTGATAAACGGGAGAGAGAGAAAGGTATTATAATTTATATTATTTATTTATTTATTTCAAAAAGGTACTTTTTTTGACCTCGAAATCAAGCCTACCGACTGTTGTCTATAGCTAACTACCCCAATTCCGAATACAATGGGATATGTATCGTAAGCTGATTCGATCGTTCCGATCAGTTTTCATCAAAATCAACATATAACTCCATATATTGAATTTGAACGCGCATTTCAATTTACCGGGGTCACATACTAACTCGAAAATTTTTAGAAAAATATTTTCTAGCCTCATATTGACGATACGGTCCTAACAAAACTAATTTCGTCAAATTCTGAGACCGTTTAAAAAATGGCCATCTCCTAGTTGATTAAAATCAACTGAAACTGTCAAAACACGTTTTTCCTTTGCCACGCTCACATATTGATTCGAAAAACTACGAATTTTGAAACCTAGCAATAACTTGACATCCCGGATCCAACAAAAGTGGTTTCGTCGAAAATCGAGGTCGTTTACAAAATTTCCATTTTAAGGGCCAGAATTCCATAGCGACTATTCTGAATTTTCAACTGGGCATATCTTTTTACTCCCACTATGAAATTTGGATTTTTCGAATTCGTTGGAATGATATTCTCAATTAGATTCAAATATTTTTTGTTTTGCTAAAATCCGGTTTATTTTGCATCCTGTACGTTCGTTTGAAATTTGAAATCGAATTATCGAATTACCGCGCCATTTTCAATTCCTTTTATAATTATAAATAATTATTTATATTCTAACGTCGAGCTATATAAATATATACATTCGAATTTTATTCAAAATAAATTTCTCGTCGTTATTATTTAAAATAATTTATTTTAAATATTTAAAATTCACTAAAATTGCCAAAATAAAAATTTTAAATTGGCTCAGATTTTCGGGTTATTACAATTAAGTAAAGAAATATGCTAACTGGACCAACCTTAACTATGTGCTCATTTTGGGCTACAGAGAGATGGAATGATGATGTATTGTTGATATGGTTTTCCTTATTTGCATGGATCGAAAATATGCCAAAAAATATAACGAGCGTGTCAATAAAGTTTAGTAAACAGTGATTTTGTTGGATATAAATTTTGTCAATGTAAAAATATCCCAGATGGTTTGCAGTGACTCTTTTACTTTTACAATCAGTGACTTTTTTACTTTCTTAAATGTGTAATGGGAAAGTTATCGTGATTACTTTATAACATTAGATTTTCTTTTTAATCAACTTTGTTTCCTAATCAAAATATGTACTAATACGGGTAACTTTTGGAACATTATGGATTTCACTAATTTTGCATCATCATTTTTTTGTCAGCCGTGGTTGGATTGTTTATGTTGCAGTTTGCATATTTGAAATTTTAATTTAGTTACTTCCATAGTATTATATTGACCTGCTGTGTTTCATATATATATATATATATATCTATCTATATATATATATATATATCTATATATATATATGCTAACTTCAACATTTATTTGAAATTTCTTCTTTATTACTAAATGTGATTATTTCTTATGCTATATTTGATGCTTATTTTCGTTCGATTGAGGTTTGTATACTTCGTATTTAAATTATGCGAATAGACTTGCAACTGCAAACCTTCTGGTGTGTTTTTTTAAAAGCAGCGACTCTTTTACTTTCTAAAGTGTGTATCTAACATTAGTTCATTTTGCAGATTTTGTTCGGTTATACAGTTATGAATTGCATGGTTATAATGGTTAACCAATCGAACCTAGGAATTAGATTGCTGATGATAATTTTAGTGACATGGGAAAGGCAATAGACTTTAGGTAGGTTCTTTCTCCTGTAATGTCAACTAAAATGAATAGCTAATCATATATATTTTCACTTGAGTTTGGATATTGGCATTATTTTATTATTTTCCTAAGTTTTTAATGAATGTCATGCCTCATCTGTTAAAATAATATATTACTTTCCTTTTAATAAACAATGAATTTTTATATGTTGAGTTCTCAAACATTTGGTTATTTCGGCAGCATGAGTTGGATACAATGCATGCTAACTTTTTTTTTTACCAAGTGAAAATTTCTGCGAATAGCCTTGCAGCTGCTGGGATATTTTTGTACAAGCAGTGATTCTTTTACTTTCTTAAATGTGTATCTAACATTATTGAGAAAGTTATCATGATTACTTTATAAAATTAGATTTTCTTTCTAATCAACTCTTATGTTTCCTAATCAAAATACGTACTAATACCGAAAACTATTAAGATTTCTTTCTCTTGCCCTTCTTTACTTTATTACACTGTAAAATAACTTTTGAAACATTATGGATTTCACTAATTTTCCATCATCATTTTCTCTCTTGCTCTTCGTTATTTTATTACACAATAAAATAATTTTTGGAACATTATGGATTTCAATTCTCTTATTTCCATCATAGTTGTATCATGTTAAATGCTATTGTAAACAATTTTATTCTCTACGCAGATTGGAGAAGTTGAAATGGTTGAGGCAGAGTTTCTGGCCAAACATTCAACACAATACTCATGCTACTTCCACCGCATTTCCTTTGTTGCTCGCTGTTCAATTCTGTCTGTAATCTGAAATAACAAGTAACGGTTGTTTCTGATTTTTATTTGAAATAAACATACATTACAATGTTTTTTGTGTACTTATTACATTATGTAACTCTTATAACTGTAAAACAACCATATACAAAACTATGTTGCAAATTTTTCACAGTTGTACGTTGTTTACATGATATCCTGCAATTTTTATCATTCCAGTTTTTTTATGCTATTGGTATGACCAACATGAAACTATACACACTGTTTTTAACCCCATTCATTATTTTTAGCATGTTTAGTGGTCATAGCTCTCAGTTTTCCACCTTCCTTTTCGTGTAACCCACCTTTGCTTCAGCTGTTTATACACACTTCCAACGGACATGCCTTTGTACTGGTATAATTAAAATAAATCGAATAACGACGCTGCAGTTCGTATTTTGAAATCGTAACTTCAAACGATTGTACCGGGAGATCCGACTGCCGATTTTCACAAAACTGGAACCGTTGAGTCCGCTTTGAAATGAATTTTCCAATGATATAAAATATGTAAAGATCCAACATTAGATTTTCAGAAATGTGTAAAACAAATGAGAAGAAAAACAACGCCATGGCCACGTTATAGCCTGAAGCATCGTTTGAATAAATTGGCTATTTTTAAATAAATAAAAATAGCGATAAATTGTTATAAAATATTATAAATGACATGGAATGGAAATAAACTGAATTTACTTGGTTTATTGGATATTTTATGGTTGAATGCGTTTGACATGAAAATTACATTAATGAACTGAACAATGGATGTCGAATAATTTAACCAGGAATTAAATTGATTTGAATTCTAAATATACGTGAATTATTTGATAAGGACGAGTTAATTCTCATTTTTAATAATTGACCGACGGTTAGAAGTCGAAGATATGAAGACGGTGCAAGACCAATGATCTTCACATCGAATGGATGACTACTGATGCCTTTGATGGGAGTCGCTTCCCTAAAGGGGTTACAGTGGTGGTTGTCCGGACGTACTTGTTGATCGTTCGGATGTGCGAGGGCCTCTCTCCGGTATTGGACATACGGGAGAGGAATAAGGTGCCTCCGGTTTCGTTCAGACCTAGAACGGACTTGTAAATGGATGTGTGTCTGACGTTGTAGATCGACAACGTGGCCTGCAGAGATGTTGTGATCAAGGCTTTTGTTGAAAAGCAGATCCTTGTGGGTGATGATCAAAGCAGGGCTTTAAATAGCTAGCTTTGTGTTTTGACGTTAATTCGCGGGCCTCACACCCCAGTATGGACCAGAAATGGGAGAGGACATCAGGGAGAACATGCGTTTCTTTCTTGCTAGGAGTGGTGTTTTGGGTTTTACATGCCCTGGCGTTTTACTTATGTGGATGATGGATAGCGAGGCGCCTCGGTTATATCGGTCGTTCCGGGGCCGATAGTTTGGTCGGGATATGACCAGTTGACACCCCATAGGCGGGGAGACGCAGTGTTTAGGCATTTTAATCCACTCCATGTGGACCGACCTTGACGATCCAAGGCTTGCCTGCGCGCTTGCCTGAGACATGGGCTAGAGCGTCTCGAAGCGGTAAGGACGATCCCTTGCCTTGGTTCATGACGGAAATCCAATTTCCAAATACAACATTGTGCGGTTTTGATTGAAAACCTATATTTGGCGACATGATATATGGTACCCATGCCGTTATTTTGAAACATATAAACACTAGTAATAATGTCAAATGTTTTTTTATTCGTATCAAGCATATTTTCACCATTATAAGGTAAAACTTTATCCTCCGGTTTGCGTTGCATTGTGTGATGGGAACTGAGTCTTATAATGGCTTCATTTTTGTAAAAACAATTGCGATGTTTAAAAGATTTACTTGTTTTAACCACTGGCAATCCGATGGAGTAAACCCATTCCACATTAGCGGCATGGTCCTGTGATTGGCCTTATTATAAAATAAGTTAAGTATTTCTCATACCAGTCCCATGACTGACTCGTAGTTTGTTTCACTTGCAAACTCGGGTGCCCTATTTTCTACATGGGCAGTCTTGTATTTAGGTTTTAGCAGGCTCTATCTGGATAGCTATGGAGCTGAAGATGGATTCTATCACTTCTTTCTTTTTATGTTGTTCAACTCCTATTGTACATATTATGGTTTTACTCCGCTGTAGACATTTTATGTAAAGCTGAACTGTATTTTGTACTAAGTATGATCCTGTATAATGTGTAACTCTGATGATTATGTTTATCCAGTGCATTCTGTTGTATATTATCTGGTGTATTTATATATTTCTGTTCTACTGTTATCTGTTTATGTGTTATATTCTAAAGATTACCCTTGCCACCATGGAACGGGGGTTCGGGGTCATCACACTAAACGTATTGCATTGAGATTTACGTACGAATAACATTGGAATGATTGGGAAAAGGTTGGGAAATATGTAATAAAAATGAGATTTAGCATAAATTGTTGATGGCTATGGAAATTGGTTTGGGCATAAATTGGCATAACTTGTATGCATGAGATTATAGGCATAATTTGGGTTAAAATTATAAACATAATTTAGATTGGAAATTAAGAGTAATTGGAATATATTATAATCCAAGATTTGAAATTGGGACTTGAATCAAGAAAGTGATAATAAACGCCTAAGATACAGGGTTAGATTCAGATTGCGGTATAAGCCTGCACGAAACCGCCCGACATATCCAGCAATCGCAAAAGGTAATCTAATGTGAGAGGTCAAAGGCAGAAATTAGATGCGTAATAATGCAAAGACATGAGGTTAGATTCGGATTGCGGCATAAGCCTGCCCTAAACCACCCGGCATATCCAGCAACCGCAAAATGGTAATCTAATGTTATAGGCCTTGCAAGATTACGATTATAATGAATTAATGAACACTTAACCAAAATAAGACATGTGATTAGACATGGGGATAATAAAGGGTAAGTGGGTAACATAGGTAGCATGTGAAATATAATAAAAGCATTTAACCAAGATGAGACATGCGATTAGACATAGGGATAATAAAGGGTTAAGTGGGCAACATAGGTAGCATGTGAAACATAATAAAAGCACTTAACCAAGATGAGACATGTGATTAGACATGGGGATAAAGAGGGGTTAAGTGGGAATTTCTAGTGAGGACCAAGCTTAGGAGGGAAGCTTGATTCAAGTGGGTGGACTCTTTTCAACCAGTAACCCATTTTATTATCTATATAAGCTCGAACTAGGTCGAGGACAGGGACACGCTTAATGGGGTTGATTGTAAGAGGTCAATAAAGAGTTAGCGATGGTAGTGCAAGTCCAACGGAGTCATGTGCGTGCGTGGATCCAGGCTGGTAGGTAAGACGCTATTGCATCGTGTAGGTATAAGCTGTGCATTTCAGTAGTATCGGGGTTGCCACCTTAGGGAGTGATACACCCTATTGTGGGACCACCACAGGTATCTACGAGGTTAGGGAGCCGATCGAATGGGGGAGTTTAGTGGGTACAACTAATGGTGGTAGGAGCTAGTGGGCACCTACGAGAGCAGTTACGAGTACACGAAGCTACCATTATTATGATTAGTAGGGAGGGATCATCTTTTAGTATGTAACTAGTATGTTGGTACGGTGCAGAGCATATCTTATAGTGGCTAGGAGCGCATTCGATGTCCTATCTTTCTTACCTTGTTTACCTTGTCATATCTGCTTATGTTACAGTCATCTCTTATATCCAGTTTATGTTATTATCGTGTTAGTTTACTAATTATATTGTTAAAGTCACTAGACTCACCAGACCTATGTCTGACCCTTTTTATTTCACCTCTTTTCTTTCTTTCCCCCCTAGGTCCTCTGGGTAGGATTAGTGAAGATTGACTCCGATCTCTTTCTTCTTGAAGTGCTTGGAAGTGTTGAAAGTAATGCTCAGCTTTATCTCTTTTTCATTATGGCTATTTGGAGTGGGATTATGGTTTTGCTTTTATGTACTCTGATAATAATTTTGTTCAAGATGGATATTTGTGTACTTGGCTTTAGTATATGGTTTTGATGTTGTAACCAGACATGTTTTGCTTTCCGCTGCAATGAATAAATTTTGAATTTTTAAGTACTATTTTACATATTTTTCTTGTGATGTTCTGTTCTATACTCTTATAATGCTCCATGAAAGTTAATGCACTCCCTTAGTGAGTGACATTAACGGACGTAGGGTGTTACAAGTGGTATCAGAGCTGAAGGTTACCAGAACAGATAAAATATTTTGAAAACTGTTTTCAAAAGCATTTTTAGAAAGAAGTATTTTCAAAAACATGTTTTAAAGAAGGTATTTTCAAGAGACAGGTTTGTTATGAAAAACATAATCCCCAAAAGCCGTATATCTTTCCTCGATTCTATGTTTAAATCTCTTCCTTTTTCCTTTTAGCATGTCTGGGGAACCCAATATACCTGAGGGCATACAGATACCATGTTGGTTCAAAAGGTATCTGGAGGCTAAGGATACTGTGGCAGGCCCAACAAACGTTCCTCCCCCCAGCTGCAGCCGCTCCTCCTCCTCGTGTAGACACATTTTCTAAGATATGCAAAGACTTCCATGCGATGGGAGGAAAACCATTTTATGGAACTGAGACATTTGTTGATGCTCGGAATTGGCTCAAGGAAGTGGAGGACTTGTTTGGTGTTTTTGAGATAGACGATGGAAGGAAGGTTCAGCTTGCTGCTTGGTTGATGAAGGATGAAGCTTCATTTTGGTGGGAAGTGACTAATGGAGGATGTGCAGTGGAGACGTGGATGAATTTTAGACAAAGGTTCGAGTTGAAATTTCTTTCACAAGCAGTGGAGAGTTTATACATGGAGATGTTCTTGGCTTTGAAACAAGGGAGTTTGTCTGTGAAAGAGTATGTTAACAAGTTTAACCAGTTAGCAAGATTTGGAATGGAATTAGTTAATACACCACATAAGAAGGCCTTGAGATTTTCCAAGGGTCTGAATGAACTATTACACGAGTTGACTATGTCCGACATTCCTATGGGGGCTACTTTCGAGAATCTTGTTGACGTGGCATTGATACAGAAGAGGATAAAGGTGCTAGCTTAGATAAGGCACAGGATAAGAAAGGGGATCCAAAGAAGGCACATCAACAACAAAAGAAGGGCGGTAAAGATAACAAGGGTTCAGAGAAAAGAAAGTGTCACAATTGTGGAATACCTGACCATTTGAAGAAGGACTGTAGGAAGAAGAAGAGGACCAATTGCTTCCAATGTGGTGAGGCAGGACATATGATTAAAGACTACCCAAAAAGGCAAGGACAAGGGCAAGGACAGAGGATAGGATCTACTTCTGGAGGGCAGGTTCATGCTCTCATGGCAGCTACGCAAGAGAGAGGTAAAAACATTTCTGTTGAAAGTTTGATTTTCCTTTTCGATCATCCTATACGTACTTTGTTTGATTCTAGCGCTTCACATTCGTTTATATTTGCTTCTGTTGTTGAGTCTCTGCACCTAGATACTAGTATAGTAGTGGATCCCGTTGTTTTCTCCAATCCTATTAGGGGTACAGCTCATATGTCTATGTTATGTCGAGATTTGAGAATATCTGTGTATGGCGTTGAGTTCAAATGCAACGCTTATGTGCTTAGTTTCATGGGCTATGGGTTGATTCTGGGAATGGATTGGCTAGCCAGGTATGGTGCCATTCTCGACTATGAAAAGAGGGTAATTTTACTGTTGACTAATTTGGGGAATACTCTCGATATCTCATGCGACCCTAAGGGTTCTGTTATGCTTAGCTACCTATAATCTCTTGACACATCTACTGATGATTTGCAATGAGTTTGAGTAGTCCATGAGTATGCAGATGTCTTTGAGGAGGTTAGGGGCTTACCTCCAAAATGCGAGATAGATTTTCGTATATAGTGGACAATGCAAAGCCAGTTGCATTGCCTGTGTGCCACATGGCTCCAAGAGAAAGGAGGGAGCTTAGTAAACAAGTGAAAGAGTTTCTTGAGAAAGGGTTCATAAGAAGAAGTATCTCGGAGTGGGGTGCTCCAGTTGTTTTTTCCACGAAGGCCGATGGTTCGCTTAGATTGTGCGTGGACTATAGGGAGCTGAATAAGCTCATGAAGAAGAACAGACACTCATTACCGAGGATAGATAACTTGTTCGATCAGTTAGTTGGTGCTTCAGTTTTCTCGTAGTTGGATTTAGCTATAGGATTTCATCAGCTAAGGGTGGCTAAGGACAACATAGATAAGACTGCATTTAGAACTCCAGATGGGTTCTTTGAATGGCTCGTCATGCCTTTTGGATTGACTAATGCAACTGCATATTTCGTGGACTTGATGAGTAGGGTGTTTAGGGAGTTTCTAAACAAATTCGTGGTAGTCTTTGCGAATGATATCCTGATCTTCTATAGAAGCGAGGAAGAACATGCCTTACATCTTAAGGAAGTCTTAGAGACCCTTCGAGCACATAAACTCAAGGCTAAGTACTCCAAATGTCATTTTTGGAGGAAGAAGTGAGGTTCTTAGGGCACGTGGTCTGTAAAGAAGGGATAGCAGTGGATTCCGCGAAGGTAGTGGCAATCCAAGATTGGAAGATTCCTAAAAATGCAACGGAAGTACGAAGTTTTATTGGTTTGGCGGGCTATTATAGGAAGTTCATTAAGGACTTTGCTAAGATATCAGCCCCACTTACTCGGTTAACGAAAAAGAATTTGACGTTTTCTTGGGATGTTGAATGTGATTATGCTTTTCAATGATTGAAGAGGGCATTGACGACAACTCCAGTTTTAGTTTTCCCAGATGGGAGTAAACCGTTCACAGTGTATACCGATGCTTGCGGGATAGGGCTTGGCACAGTTTTGATGCAATAGGGAAGGGTGATATGTTATGGTGGAAGGTAGTTGAAGGTTCATGAGAAGAATTACCCTACCCACGACTTAGAATTAGCTGCCATAGTTTTTGCGCTTAAGTTTTAGCACCATTACTTTCTTGGTGAGAGGATTGAGTTGTATACGAATCATAAGTCATTAAAGTACTTGTTCTCTCAAAAGGATTTACACTTAAGACAACAAAGGTGGATGGAGTTCTTAGCATCCTACAATTCTGAGATTGCATATACCCCTGGTAAGGGTAACATTGCAGTTGACGCCTTGAGTAGAAAGAGGTTGACTTTGAGTCCTTTGTTTGTCGAGCAGCAGGGTTTAGAGTATATATCTACATTTGACTTTAGACCCTCTATCGATTATGTACCCGGTTTAGTGGCATCATTAAAGGCGTGACCAACGCTTTTGGGACAGATAAGTGCGGCATAGCGAGATGACCCACAACTGATAGAGATAGTAGGCAAGCTCATAAGAGGGGATTTTTCGAACCATCTTAGTGGGTATACTATAGATGAAAAAAGGTTGGTTGCGTAGGGATGCGAGACTTTGCGTATCACAAGACGAGAGTTTGAGAAGGACCATCCTTGAAGAAGCACATCGTTCTAAGATGACCATACATTCCGGTGGTGATAATGTGTATAGGGACATGAAGCAAGTTTTCTTTTGGGCCGGAATGAAGAAGGATGTGGCTAAGTTCGTTTCTAGATGCTTAGTGTTCCAGCAAGTCAAGGCTGAGCAAAAGAAGCCTGGGGGTTTGCTTCACCATTTAGAAGTTCCACAGTGAAAATGGGAACGTGTTTCCGTGGATTTCGTTGATGGGTTGCCGAGGTCAAGGAAGGTTAATACGGGGATTTGGTAGTAGTAGATAGAATTACCAAGAGCGCCCATTTCATTCTCGTTAAGAGTAAAAGAACAGTGGCATGGTTAGCGTCTGTTTATCTCCGAAAGATAGTTCATCTACACGACATACCTTCTAGTATTGTAAGCGATCGAGATCCCATTTTCACTAGTGAGTTTTGGAAGAGCTTGCAAGAGGCGGTAGGAACGCAATTGTGTTTTAGCACCACTTATCACCCTTAGACGGACAGCCAAACAGAAAGAGTGAATCGGATTCTAGAAGATCTTTTGAGGTTATGCATCTCGGACTTTGGAGGAACATGGGAAGAACACCTTCCATTAGTAAAGTTCGCCTACAACAACAGCTATCAGACTAGTATTGGCATGACACCTTTTGAAGCTCTACATGGACGACCTGACCGATCACCGACTTATTGGTGGGAATTTACGGATAAAATTTTTCTTTGGCCCAAGATGGTTAGAGAAACTTCGAAGAAGATAGACTTGATTCAAAGATGCATGAAGACGACACAAGACCGACAAAAGTCATACGCTGATAAGAGACGAAACGATCTTGAGTTTGATGTTGGAGACATGGTTTTTATTAAAGTATCACCATTGAGGAATGTAGTTCGTTTTGGATCTGTAGGGAAATTGGTACCAAGGTTCATAGGGCCATTCCCCATTATAGAAAGAATTGGACAGTTGTCCTACAGAGTGAAGTTGCCTGAGAAGCTTAGTGGTGTTCATGATGTATTTCATGTGTCGCATTTGAGGAAGTGTTTACACAATACCACGGAAGTAGTAGATCCGAGCATGCTTAGAGAAGTGGAAGTTGAGCGAGATGCCATGGTTATACGAGTTCCTACATGCATCCTTGGATTGGAGGTCAAGAAATTGCATAACCAAGAGGTCAAGTTGGTTAAAGTCCAATGGGGAGATGATCAAGGAGACGCGACTTGGGAAACGGAAGACAAGATCTGTGCATCGTACCCTTTCCTTTTTGAGGTCATGTTCTTAACTTCTCCTTTTTCTACCGCTTTGTTTATACTTGTTCTATAGTTTAGTGTATCCTATCGATTATATCTTCGATCTTTAGGTAGAAAATCCTATGGTTGTAAACATGTTTGGGACATGTTATGTTTGGTGGATGCAAGTGGATGTAAGTGTTTGCTAGTGGTTGCTTGTGGATCCATTTACACACACATTAGGTGAAACACCCCACCTCCGTTAGGGTCACTCTCAAAGGGAATGCCCTAATTTTGGTGGAGGTTTATAAGTATAAGTCACAGATATACAAGACAGATATAAGAACACATATTTGTAAACAGCGGAAAAACAACAAACTTTATTTCATAAAGTCAAATACGTGTTACAACAACATCCTTTCCAAAAACATAACATAACACTTCATAATCTGTCTTGAGTACATTATTTTTAAAGAAGCATAAATAAAACATAGACAAACTGCCAAAGCCCCATAGTGGATTGTCCAAAGCCATAGTTCAAAACAGGAAAGTCCAAGCAATACATTTCTCTTCTTCAAGCTGGATGTTGAGGTAGGTCAAGCTGCTGTGTTCCCTCCCTGAGGACCTGGGGGGGGGGGGGGAAACGGAAGAAAGAAGACGAAAGAAAAATAGAGTCAGACATAAAGCCTGAGTAAGTCTAGTACTACTTTGTCTATGAATAAAGAACTGGGTATGATAAGTAAAACAGGAAGTGGGCAACATCATAAACTTGGTCAAGTTATCTAGGGTCGAATATACTATCGTACCCCGAATTAATCTCTGAACCCATATAAACTAGTTTCCAATTTGCACCCCAAAATCAGGGTGAGGTGATCCATTCTACGATGATCGGCTCCTACTCGCATAGTTACATGTGTCTTACGGCCCCCGATGTCTGTAGTTACCTATGCTGGTCCCACCATGGGGTGTATCAAGTCCCATAGTGGCAACCCGACACAACCTTAGAGTGCAAAGGTATGCTACTGGTGTCCAGTGCTTTATTTTTCTGCGCCGGAGTGCGTGCACGCCCGCACACCGTTAGAACCTACACTGCTACACCACCGCCGTCGATTTGACCTCTTACAATCAGCCCAGTAATCGTGCCCCACCCTGCCTAATTTCAGGGTATCCTGATACACCTTCTAGGGTTACTGCTGAAAAGGGTCCCCCGTTACTAGGTTTTCTATCTCTAGCCAACATGCTAAGTTGGTTAAGTGTTTCCTAACCTAACCCCACCAGTCCGTTTAGTTTAGCATGTTCCATTTTGATTAAGTCTTTAGTTCACTTAATCCTAACAATCCTGACTCAGCCTTAATTTTCTTATTAAGGCCCTGACCTCTCACATTAGACAGGTATTGTTGTGGCTGCCTGTTGCCGGTTGGTTCCGGGCAGTCTTACGCCACAACTCAGTCTAACCTCGGGTCCTTGCTGGGCTCCATGTTTAACCTCCCACATTGGATAGGTATTGTTGTGACTACTGGACAGCCGGGCGGTTCCGGGCAGGTTTACATCACAACTCAATCCAACCTCGGGTTAAACACATCGTCTTTTCTACATTTACATATTTTGTCATTCTTCTTTATTTCTTATATGTAAATATTTGCGGCCCATTATTATGTTAATGGTGTAAAGGGTACACCAACCATGGGCCCAACCCATCTTGACTTTGGGCCCTTCTATTTCATATTTTCATTCATTAATTAATTTTTAACCCAACGTTATTTTCCCCCGTTTTACACGTCCGTTTATATATATTGGGCTTAGCCTTTTAAAGCCCAATTTAGCCATGCGAAAAGGGGAGGCTTATGGCGTATACACAAAGAGGGGAAAGTGAGCGCATGAACTTGCATATGACGTTGGAAAATACATAATAGAAATTGGTGTACTTGCATAGTGGTGACATGTATCTTGGTCATAAAACATAGGTGACATAAATCAAGGCATGTAAACTTGCATAGGTTTAACATGAACCTATATTCTTATTTAGGCATAATGTCAAACATAAGCATGGCCTAAATACTTCTAGCATAAACATGGCATATTGTCAAACATAAGCATGGCATAAAATACTTCTAGCATAGGCATGGCATATGGTCAAACATAAGCATGGCATAAATACTTCTAGCATGAACATAGCATAATTCAACTTAATCATGATTTAAGCCTAATCACATAACGATGGTATAAACATACTTATGCATAAATATTCCTAAACATGGTGTTTGCTTTAAACTTGCAAAAAAAAAAGGATTTTTGAGTCCAACCTAGCCATGTCATCATATAATCCTTTGAAACAAGATAGACTTAATAACGGATTTCAATTATGCCAAATATCATTCCTAGCCATATTCATAAGTTTGCAAAAGCATGACTTAATACATGGATTATGGTGTCAAAATTCCACATAGTTTCATATGAACTATAATAACCAAACTTGTTTCAATTACTTGCAAAACGATTTATGCACAAAAATATACATCATAATGGCATAATAACAAAGCCCCAAACTTGCATGAATTTCAATTAACTACATACATGTAGCTTCAATATAGATTACACAATTTGCGCAATATTCCAAACGTATACTTGCATAGAACTACCGCATGTAGTTCTTTATAATGAATAACATAATTTTGCACAAATATGAATTACTTCCATTGCCACAATTCAAGCATACACATCAACACAGTTGTTTATTAATACCAAAGTAATACTCTACTTACAATGGTTTGATGAATTCTCTAGTTTAGGGATTGAAGACGCAAATTCCTTTGTTGAATTGATTAGCTTTAGGTTGCTTTGAATTGCTTTAGGCCTTAGAACTTTCTTCCTAATCCTCTCTTTAGTTGGCGGCTATTCTTTGTCGTTCCTCAGCAACATGGCGGCTATAATCTTATTTTGAATGAATAGATTAGGGTTTAGTCTAGGGTTGTTTATATAGAGGTTAGGAATTGATTAGGACCCTTGATGTTGCTAGGTTAGATCATAGCCATTCATTAGGAAGAGAGACCAATAAAAACCCGCCACCTAGCCCTAATGACAAAGCAGACCACTGAGATTCGACCAAACACAGACCTGGCCAGCCAGGTTAACTGGGCTCGACCAGGTCGACACCCCTGTCGACAGGGCTGTCGACAGCCCTGTCGACATGGGTAGCCCAGGTCGACAGCCCAGTCGACCTGGGTGGCTAGGCGGGTGTTTTCTCCGCCTGGCCCACTGGGCCCCATTTCAAAATTATTATTTTATTCTGTTTGAATTTTAAATTTAATCCAAAACTTCCGAAGGCCATATCTTCTTCATACGGACTCCGTTTTTCGAAAACTCGGACTCTATTTCGCGTATTTTTCCGAGACGAACGCAATGGCGTATCCCGTTTCCCTTAGTTCCTTGATTTGAATTTGATTATACTCTAATTCAGGAATTCCACAGTTATAGAATTTTCGGGGTGTTACATTCTCCCCCACTTAAAAGGATTTCGTCCCCGAAATCTTCAAGTTAGGAGGAATGTAAATCCTAACATCCAATAATCCATCTACTCATCCATCAAACACGAGCATCCATTGTCCTTAAAAGACTTCTAATGCTTCATGATCATATGCGAAGTGTGTGTGTACATGAACTTATCTAATGCAAAATCAGGCGGTCTACTGATTCAGTTGACCTCCTTAATGCGAATTATGTAAGTGCCATGAATCCATTATGTATGCAAATTTCCCTATTCTTGATTCTACATGAGTGCTCAATCATTCAATACAAATGCAGCATCCACATGACAACACATTAAAGTTCAACCACATACGAATACAAACATATATGCATATGCAATATGAAGTGACTGAGCCGATCTAAAACCTAGATTGTGTGTGTATATGCAACCACGAGCAACCACTAGCAATCACTTGCAACCACTTGCAACCATTCATACATAACATGTTTCAACCACATGTTTTCATCCAAAGGTTTTCTACCTAAAAGATACGGTCGAGGAAATATACCTAAAAAGATAGATAGATAAAAGCGCAACTTAAGGAAAAGAAAGATCAAGGATATACCCTCGAACAGAAAAGGGTAGGCAGTACGGATTCTAGCTTCAGTTTCCCAAGTCGCGTCTCCCTTGGCGTCGCTCCACTGAACTTTGACGAGCTTGACTTCGCGGTTGCGTAGCCTCTTCACTTCCGTTCCTAAGATGCGGGTAGGAACTCTCCTTATGGTTGCTTCGCGTTCCACTTCGGCCTCTTCGAGGATGTTTGGCTCTACCACTTCAGCTGACTCATGCAGACATTTTCGGAGATGTGAAACGTGAAAAACGTTGTGGACTCCAGCCAACTTCTCGGGTAGCTCTAATCTATAGGCCATTTTCCCAATCTTCTCGATGATAGGGAATGGCCCTACGAACCTTGGTGCTAGCTTCCCTGTGGTTCCAAAACGAACAATGTTCCTTAGCGGTGATACCTTGAGAAAAACTCTGTCTCCAACTTCAAATTCAAGGTCGGTCCTCCTCTTGTCGGCATAGGACTTTTGTCTGTCTTGGGCCGTCTTCATCCTTCTTCGTATTAAGTCTACTTTCTCTGAGGTCTCTCGGATCATGTCTGGTCCAAGTATGAGCTTATCCGTGGACTCCCACCAACAAGTGGGCGATCGACACGGTCTTCCGTATAAAGCTTCGAAGGGCGCCATTCCGATGGTTGCTTGATAGCTGTTGTTGTAGGCAAATTCCACCAAAGGGAGGTGGTCTTCCCATGTCCCTTCGAAGTCAAGGACGCATAGTCTTAGAAGGTCTTCCAAAACTCTGTTCACTCTCTCTGTTTGGCCGTCGGTTTGGGGATGATAGGCTGTGCTTAAGCATAACTGCGTTCCTACTGCTTCTTGCAGACTCCGCCAAAACTCGCTGGTGAAAATGGGGTCTCGGTCACTAACAATGCTAGATGGTATTCCATGGAGTCGAACGATTTCCTTGAGGTAAAGTGATGCTAGGGATGAGGCAGTTCTCTTACTTTTGACAGGTAAAAAGTGGGCGCTTTTAGTAAGCCTATCCACTATTACCCAAATGCTAGTGTTGCCTCTCCTAGATCTAGGCAGCCCATCGATGAAGTCCATTGAGATGCTATCCCACTTCCACTGCGGGACCTCCAGAGGATGTAGCAGTCCGCCAGGCTTTTTCTGTTCCGCCTTAACCTGTTGGCACACCATACACTTAGAAACGAATTCTGCCACGTCCTTTTTCATGCCGTTCCAGAAGAACGTCCTTTTTATGTCTTTGTACATTTTATCTCCGCCTGGGTGTATCGTCATCTTGGAGTGATGTGCTTCCTCGAGAACCTTCTTTATTAAATCTTTTGTCTGTGGGACGCATAGTCTTCCGTCTCGCCTTAGTACACCCTTATCGTCAATGGAGTATCTGTTGAGGTGACTTGAAGTCTCACCCCTAATTATCCTATCAATTATTTCCACAAGTTGAGGGTCTTCACGTTGTGCTGTCCCTACTGAATCCACTAAAGTTGGGCGCACTTCGAGAGATGCAAGCAAGCCCGGTACGAAATCGGAGGAGGGCCTAAAGTCGAAGCTAGCTATAAACTCTAGGTTTTGTCTTTCAACAAACAACGGGCTTAGGGTCAATTTCTTTCGGCTCAACGCGTCTGCCACTACGTTGCCTTTGCCCGGAGTATAGGAGATTTCGAAATCGTACGAGGCAAGAAACTCCATCCATCTTTGTTGCCTCAAGTTAAGATCTTTCTGCGAGAAAAGATATTTCAACGACTTATGGTCAGTGTAAAGTTCGAACTTCTCACCTAGGAGATAGTGTCGCCAAGACTTGAGTGCAAAGACGATGGCGGCTAACTCAAGATCGTGGGTTGGGTAGTTCTTTTCGTGCACCTTCAACTGCCTCCCGCCATAAGCTACTACCCTTCCTTCTTGCATTAAGACGGCGCCTAGCCCTGTCCCACATGCATCCGTATAAACAGTGAACATCTTGCTCCCATCTGGCAGCGTCAAAACTGGGGCTGTTGTAAGAGCCCTTTTCAGTCGTTGGAAAGCAAACTCGCAATCCAAATCCCAATTGAACACTAGATTCTTCTTAGTCAATTTCGTGAGCGGAGCTGAGATTTTCGCAAAATCCCTTATGAACTTTCGATAGAAACCTGCTAGTCCTAGAAAGCTTCGGACCTCAGTCGCATTCCTTGGTGTTTTCCAATCTTGTACCGCCACTACCTTAGCAGGGTCCACCGCTAACCCTTGTTTGGATACTATGTGCCCAAGGAACCTCACCTCTTCTCTCCAAAAGTGGCATTTGGAGAATTTGGCTTTTAGTTGATGGACTCGCAAAGTTTCCATGATTGCCCTTAAGTGCTGAGCATGTTCCTCTTCACTCTTTGAGAAGATAAGGATATCATCTACGAAGACCACTACGAATTTGTTGAGGAAATCTCTAAATACCCTACTCATTAGGTCCACGAAGTACGCAGGTGCATTTGTCAAGCCGAAAGGCATGACAAGCCATTCAAAGAAGCCGTCTGGGGTTCTGAAAGCCGTTTTATCAATGCTATCTTCAGCCACCCTTAGCTGATGAAAACCAGTTGCTAAATCGAGTTGGGAGAAAACAGACGCTCCTACAAGCTGGTCAAATAAATCGTCAATTCTAGGGAGAGGGTGCCTATTCTTTTTCGTTAGCTTGTTGAGCTCCCTATAGTCAACACATAGACGGAGTGAACCATCCGCCTTTGTAGCGAACACCACTGGAGCGCCCCATTCTGAAATGCTCCTCCTAATGAACCCCTTTTCTAGAAGCTCTTTAATCTGTTTACTGAGCTCTTTCCTTTCTCGTGGAGCCATATGTCTAACGGGCAACGCAACGGGCTTTGCATTATCTACCAGATATATGCGGAAGTCTATTTCCCGCTTCGGAGGTAAGCCCTTCACCTCTTCGAAGACATCCGGATATTCCCGGACCACTCTAACTGATTTCAAATTTTCAACAGAGGCATCTAGCGATTCAAGATAACTAAGCATAACCGCATACGAGGGATTACAAGAAATTTCCAAAGTATTACCGAGCTGGGTTAGGAGCCTAACAACCCTTTTCTCACAATCAAGGATGGCCCCATTACTGGACAGCCAATCCATACCCAAAATCAAACCATAACCCGAAAAGCCCAAAACAAAGGCACTACATAGAAATTCAACACTTAGGATAGAAATTTTCAATCCCACACAGATCATAGACAAATGAGCTGGGCCCCCAATTGGGTTTGAAACAATTAAGGGGTCCTCTACCATACTAGTTTTTAGGTGCAGAGATTCTACTAAAGCAGACGAGATAAAGGAGTGTGATGCGCCGGAATCAAATAAAGTGCGAACGGGGTGATCATAAAGATAAACTACACTTTCTACAGAAGTATTTATACCTCGCTGTTGCAATGGTGGCGCTTCTAGCACATGAACCTGTGCCCCTGGGGTGGATCCAGTGCCCTGCCCCTGTCCTCGTTTCCTTGGGCAGTCCTTAGCCCTGTGGCCTGTCTGACCGCACGAAAAGCACCCACCATTCTCCTTAGCCTTCTTTTTCCGGCAGTCCTTTACTAAGTGCCCCACTTTGCCACAGAAATTACACTTCCTCTTCTCTTTGTTTCCTTTTCCGCCCTTCTTAAAGTCTGTCTTCTTAGGCTGCAAACCCTCTTTCTTCCCTTGAGAGCTTTCTGCCTTTGTCTCCTTCTTGCCCTTGTCCTCTTCGTTCAGCAATGCCATTTGCACCAATCTTTCATACGTGGCTCCCATGGGTATATGGGTCATGGCCAAACTGTGTAATGGCTCATTTAACCCTTTGACGAAACGGAGAGCCTTCTTGTGCGGGGTGTTGACTAGGTCAAGCCCAAACCTAGCCAGCTCATCGAACTGATTCACATACTCTCTGACAGTCTTGTCTCCTTGCTTAAGAAATAAGAATTTTTCCAACTGCAAACTTCTTTCTGCATCTGAGAGAAACTTAGTCTCAAACCTTGCCCTAAAGTCCTCCCATGTCTCCACTGGTCTTTCAGCATTAGTGACTTCCCACCAGTAGGAAGCCTCGCCCTTCAATAGCCACACTGCCAACTGTACTTTTTGTCTATCTTCTACCTCAAAGATGATGAATAGGTCTTCAGTCTCTTTCAGCCAATTCCTAGCTGCCACGAAGGACTCAGTTCCATGGAAATCCCTTCCTCCCATAGCTTTAAAATCTTTACATATCTTAGCGAATGTGTTTCCCCGTGGAGGAGGTGGAGGAAAAGGTGCTGCTGCGGCTGGATGATTCCCTTCAGCTGGAGGAGGAGGAACGGTAGGACCTGGCTGAGTGGCCCTTGCTTCTAAGAAACGTCTAAACCAACCAGGTATGGGTACTCCTTCCGGCAAGTTAAGATCTTCGGACATGCTGAAACAAAAAGGATAGATTCAAAACGAAGGATAAGAGATAGTTCCTATGGCTTTGGGGAGTGGACTTTTGCCTTTTAAAAATAAAATAATATTTTTCTTTTAAAAATGCTTCTTTAAATTTCTTTTTTGAAAATAATTTTTTTCAAAACTTTTTATCTTATCTGGTAAACCTATGCTCTGATACCAAGTGAAACACCCCACCTCCGTTAGGGTCACTCTCAAAGGGAATGCCCTAATTTTGGTGGAGGTTTATAAGTATAAGTCACAGATATACAAGACAGATATAAGAACACATATTTGTAAACAGCGGAAAAACAACAAACTTTATTTCATAAAGTCAAATACGTGTTACAACAACATCCTTTCCAAAAACATAACATAACACTTCATAATCTGTCTTGAGTACATTATTTTTAAAGAAGCATAAATAAAACATAGACAAACTGCCAAAGCCCCATAGTGGATTGTCCAAAGCCATAGTTCAAAACAGGAAAGTCCAAGCAATACATTTCTCTTCTTCAAGCTGGATGTTGAGGTAGGTCAAGCTGCTGTGTTCCCTCCCTGAGGACCTGGGGGGGGGGGGGAAACGGAAGAAAGAAGACGAAAGAAAAATAGAGTCAGACATAAAGCCTGAGTAAGTCTAGTACTACTTTGTCTATGAATAAAGAACTGGGTATGATAAGTAAAACAGGAAGTGGGCAACATCATAAACTTGGTCAAGTTATCTAGGGTCGAATATACTATCGTACCCCGAATTAATCTCTGAACCCATATAAACTAGTTTCCAATTTGCACCCCAAAATCAGGGTGAGGTGATCCATTCTACGATGATCGGCTCCTACTCGCATAGTTACATGTGTCTTACGGCCCCCGATGTCTGTAGTTACCTATGCTGGTCCCACCATGGGGTGTATCAAGTCCCATAGTGGCAACCCGACACAACCTTAGAGTGCAAAGGTATGCTACTGGTGTCCAGTGCTTTATTTTTCTGCGCCGGAGTGCGTGCACGCCCGCACACCGTTAGAACCTACACTGCTACACCACCGCCGTCGATTTGACCTCTTACAATCAGCCCAGTAATCGTGCCCCACCCTGCCTAATTTCAGGGTATCCTGATACACCTTCTAGGGTTACTGCTGAAAAGGGTCCCCCGTTACTAGGTTTTCTATCTCTAGCCAACATGCTAAGTTGGTTAAGTGTTTCCTAACCTAACCCCACCAGTCCGTTTAGTTTAGCATGTTCCATTTTGATTAAGTCTTTAGTTCACTTAATCCTAACAATCCTGACTCAGCCTTAATTTTCTTATTAAGGCCCTGACCTCTCACATTAGACAGGTATTGTTGTGGCTGCCTGTTGCCGGTTGGTTCCGGGCAGTCTTACGCCACAACTCAGTCTAACCTCGGGTCCTTGCTGGGCTCCATGTTTAACCTCCCACATTGGATAGGTATTGTTGTGACTACTGGACAGCCGGGCGGTTCCGGGCAGGTTTACATCACAACTCAATCCAACCTCGGGTTAAACACATCGTCTTTTCTACATTTACATATTTTGTCATTCTTCTTTATTTCTTATATGTAAATATTTGCGGCCCATTATTATGTTAATGGTGTAAAGGGTACACCAACCATGGGCCCAACCCATACTTGACTTTGGGCCCTTCTATTTCATATTTTCATTCATTAATTAATTTTTAACCCAACGTTATTTTCCCCCGTTTTACACGTCCGTTTATATATATTGGGCTTAGCCTTTTAAAGCCCAATTTAGCCATGCGAAAAGGGGAGGCTTATGGCGTATACACAAAGAGGGGAAAGTGAGCGCATGAACTTGCATATGACGTTGGAAAATACATAATAGAAATTGGTGTACTTGCATAGTGGTGACATGTATCTTGGTCATAAAACATAGGTGACATAAATCAAGGCATGTAAACTTGCATAGGTTTAACATGAACCTATATTCTTATTTAGGCATAATGTCAAACATAAGCATGGCCTAAATACTTCTAGCATAAACATGGCATATTGTCAAACATAAGCATGGCATAAAATACTTCTAGCATAGGCATGGCATATGGTCAAACATAAGCATGGCATAAATACTTCTAGCATGAACATAGCATAATTCAACTTAATCATGATTTAAGCCTAATCACATAACGATGGTATAAACATACTTATGCATAAATATTCCTAAACATGGTGTTTGCTTTAAACTTGCAAAAAAAAGGATTTTTGAGTCCAACCTAGCCATGTCATCATATAATCCTTTGAAACAAGATAGACTTAATAACGGATTTCAATTATGCCAAATATCATTCCTAGCCATATTCATAAGTTTGCAAAAGCATGACTTAATACATGGATTATGGTGTCAAAATTCCACATAGTTTCATATGAACTATAATAACCAAACTTGTTTCAATTACTTGCAAAACGATTTATGCACAAAAATATACATCATAATGGCATAATAACAAAGCCCCAAACTTGCATGAATTTCAATTAACTACATACATGTAGCTTCAATATAGATTACACAATTTGCGCAATATTCCAAACGTATACTTGCATAGAACTACCGCATGTAGTTCTTTATAATGAATAACATAATTTTGCACAAATATGAATTACTTCCATTGCCACAATTCAAGCATACACATCAACACAGTTGTTTATTAATACCAAAGTAATACTCTACTTACAATGGTTTGATGAATTCTCTAGTTTAGGGATTGAAGACGCAAATTCCTTTGTTGAATTGATTAGCTTTAGGTTGCTTTGAATTGCTTTAGGCCTTAGAACTTTCTTCCTAATCCTCTCTTTAGTTGGCGGCTATTCTTTGTCGTTCCTCAGCAACATGGCGGCTATAATCTTATTTTGAATGAATAGATTAGGGTTTAGTCTAGGGTTGTTTATATAGAGGTTAGGAATTGATTAGGACCCTTGATGTTGCTAGGTTAGATCATAGCCATTCATTAGGAAGAGAGACCAATAAAAACCCGCCACCTAGCCCTAATGACAAAGCAGACCACTGAGATTCGACCAAACACAGACCTGGCCAGCCAGGTTAACTGGGCTCGACCAGGTCGACATGGGTAGCCCAGGTCGACAGCCCAGTCGACCTGGGTGGCTAGGCGGGTGTTTTCTCCGCCTGGCCCACTGGGCCCCATTTCAAAATTATTATTTTATTCTGTTTGAATTTTAAATTTAATCCAAAACTTCCGAAGGCCATATCTTCTTCATACGGACTCCGTTTTTCGAAAACTCGGACTCTATTTCGCGTATTTTTCCGAGACGAACGCAATGGCGTATCCCGTTTCCCTTAGTTCCTTGATTTGAATTTGATTATACTCTAATTCAGGAATTCCACAGTTATAGAATTTTCGGGGTGTTACATTAGGCACTAGATCAGCTCAATCACTTTCATATGCATATGGGTGAGTGTGCATATTTAAATTAATGGATGTATATTGAATGTGTTATCATATGGATGTTGCATTTGGATGAATGGTTGTGCACTCATATAGAAATGATATGTATCATTAGGATTCTTTTGCATACATAATGGACGCATGGCACTATCATGTTTAGCATTAAGGAGGTCGACTGAATCAGTAGATCGTCTGATTTTGCATTAGGATAAGGACATATACACACACTTTGCATATGTTCATGAAAGTACTAGAAATCTTTTAAGGATAATGGACGCCCATGATTGATGGATGAATAGATGGACGATGGATGGTAGGACATACATTCCTTTCAGCTTCAAGGTTTCGGGGATGAAATACTTTAAGTTGGGGGGAATGTAACACCCCATAATTTTAAAACATGACATAAGGGATAATTAAAGAATAATTAATTCTTAGATGAAAAATTAAGTGGAACGGGTTACGCCATTGCGTTCGTCTCGGAATTGTACTTGAGATAGAGTCCAAGTTTCCGTAAAACTGATACCATATGAAGGAGTAATGGACGATGGAAGTTTGGCAGAACAATCAGGAAACAGGCCAGGATAAATAGCGCACTTGTGAAGTGCGCCAGAACAAAATTGCATTGGCGCACCTGGGAAGTGCGCCCAAGCCGAGCCCAGATCTGCAGAATTCTGGAGAGTTCCATGATGACGTGTCTTTTTAATCTGAGTGGTTCTGATCGTCTCTAATCTAAAGGTCCTAATTCACCTAATACATCTATAAATAAACACATAAACCTAACCCTAATCTCATTGTTACCATCCATGGCGCCTCCATGTTGCTCTAATCTAAATTAAAACAAGCCTTTCTTCTCTATCAAGTAAAATTAGATGATCAGATCTACAAATCAAAATAGGAGTATTCTAAGATCAAGATCTACTACAACGAAGCCTAATTCTCTTCTTTTAGATCCTATCGCTGTGAGTTTATGTTACTTTCACATATAATTAAATTAAAAAGTAATTTTGGTAGGATTGTAAATTGGATCTAATTTATATGCCTGTAAATAAGATGAATCATATCAAGTTTTGTAATTTATCCTTCAGATTCATACCCAATTGCTATTATCATATGCCTGTCTGATCTATTTTGTCGTTATTCTTTCACATGCCTATTTATATGTTTTTGCCAATTTTGATGTTTTGATTCTCTCCCATTATTCTTTTCCTTTTTCCTTTTTGATATTAGTCTAAATTCAAGCCTAAACATACTGCATTGAGATTGACGTACGAATAACGTTGGAATGATTGGGAAAAGTTTGGGAAATATGTAATAAAATGAGATTTGGCATAAATTGTTGATGGTTATGGAAATTGGTTTGGGCATAATTTGGCATAACTTGTATGCATGAGATTATAGGCATAATTTGGGTTAAAATTATAAATATAATTTAGATTGGGAATTATGGGTAATTGGAATATATTATAATCCAAGATTTGAAATTGGGACTTGGATCAAGAAAGTGATAATAAACGCCTAAGACGCGAGGTTAGATTCAGATTGCGGTATAAGCCTGCCCGGAACTGCCCGGCATATCCAGCAACCACAAACGGTAATCTAATGTGAGAGGTCAAAGACAGAAATTAGATGCATAATAATGCAAAGACACGTGGTTAGATTCGGATTGCGGTATAAGTCAGCCCGGAACTGCCCGACATATCCAATAATCGCAAAATGGTAATCTAACGTGGGAGGTCTTGCAAGATTACAGTTATAATGAATTAATGAACACTTAACCAAGATAAGACATGTGATTAGACATAGGGATAATAAAGCGTTAAGTGGGTAACATGTGAAACATAATAAAAGCACTTGACCAAGACGAGACATATATTTAGACATGGGGATAATAAAGGATAAAGTGGGTAACATGGGTAGCATGTGAAACATAATAAAAGCACTTAACCAAAATGAGACATGTGATTAGACATGGGGATAAAGAGGGGTTAAGTGGGATTCCTAGTGGGCATCATGCTTAGGAGGGAAACTTGTGTCAAGTGGGTGGACCCTTTTTAACTAGTTACCGATTTTAGTATTTATATGAGCTCGAACTAGGTGAAGGACAGGGACACGCTTACTGGGGTTGATTGTAAGAGGTCAATAAAGAGTTAGCGATGGTAGTGCAAGTCCAACGGAGTCACGTGCGTGCATGGGTCCGGGCTGGTAGGTAAGGCGCTGTTACATCGTGTTGGTATAAGCTGTGCATTTCAGTAGTATCAGGGTTGCCACCTTAGGGAGTGATACACCCTATTGTGGGACCACCACAGGTATCTATGAGGTTAGGGAGCCGATCGAATGGGGAGGGTAGTGGATACAATAGTGGTGGTAGGAGAAAGTGGGCACCTACGAGAGCAGCTAGGAGTACACGAAGCTACCATTATTATGGTTAGTAGGGAGGGATCATCTTTTAGTATGTAACTTGTATGTTGGTATGGTGCATAGCATATCTTATAGTGGCTAGAAGCGCAGTCGATGTCCTATCTTGCTTACCTTGTTTACCTTGTCGTATCTGCTTATGTTACAGTCGTCTCTTATATCCAGTTTATGTTCTTATCCTATTACTTTACTGATTATATTGTTAAAGTCACTAGAGTCGCCCGACTTATGTCTAACCCTTTTTGTTTCGCCTCTTTTCTTTCTCCCCCCCTAGATCCTCAGGGCGGATTGGTGAAGCTTGACTTGGACCTCTTTCTTCTTGAAGTGCTCAGAAGTGTTGAAAGTAATGCTCAACTTTATCTCTTTTTCATTATGGCTAGTTGGAGTGGGATTAAGGTTTTGCTTTTATGTACTCTGATAATAATTTGGTTAAAGATGGATATTTGCGTACTTGGCTTTAGTATATGGTTTTGATGTTGTAACCAGACATGTTTTGCTTTCCGCTACAACGAATAAATTTTGAATTTTTAAGTACCATTTTACATATCTGTCTTGTGATGTTCTGTTCTATACTCTTATAACGCTCCATGAAAGTTAATGCAATTCCTTAGTGAGTGACATTAACGGACGTGGGGTGTTACAAACTACACAGTATTTAGGGAGAAATTCAAAATATACATTATTACCTTTAGAAAACTGAGACATTGGTTTTTCTTGATTGTGGGTACTTTTCGTAAATTATGAAAAAATAACTGCCTATTACCAATGATACTACCAGTGCCAGTATGAGATATTTTGACACACTTACCATTACAATTGCTTATAGTTTGATTACCATTGTATTCTTTGTTCCTAAGATTTAGGTTGTTTAGATTGTTAGTGATATGATGGCTAGCTCCTGAGTCTGGGTACCATGATTCATCTTGAATATGATCATCTCTGGCTTGTTCATTGTGATTCTTTGTGTTGTCGGCATGATTAGTTGCATCTCCCTATCCTTGTACTAAATTGGCAGTGAAATTGGTGTTTTTTCTATTGTTGCTGGCTTGGCCTGCTGAGTAGTTTGAATTGTATATGAAATAGCACTTGATTTTAGTATGGCCAATCTTCTTACATATTTGACACTTTGGTCAATTGTTGTTGTTACTCCAGTGTCCTCTTCCTCTACCACCTCTGCGTCTAGTAGTGGGGTTGCACCTCTGAAAGGTTTGCTCATTTATGTAATTATTACATATCTGATTTCTGTTATTGTGATAACTTTTATTAACAGCATACTCAATAGAGAAGTCACTTTCTTGAGCTTTCTTGAATTCAAGCCTAACTTCATGTGCTAATAAAAGAGATTGAACATCATCAAGAGATGAGAATTCCTTTTGTGAGGAAATTATGGCTTCTACATCCTCATATTCTTTACTTAAGCCATTAAGAATAGTCAAGATTTGTTCAGAATCTTGCACTTCATGGCCATTAGCTTCTAACATGTCACAAATAGATTTAATTTTGCTTAAGTACTCTCTTATGGTGATGTTGTCCTTGTTTATTTTTTGTAATTCTCTTTTATAAAACATGACTTTAACAACTGACTGCTTGTTGAAGGATTTTTCTATTGTTGTCCATATCTCGTTAGCACTTTTGCAGCCAATCACTTGTGGTAATAAAATTTGATTGATAGAGGATAGTAGTCATGAACTGATTAAATGATCTTTCTTGTGGTATTTCATGTGTTCTTTATTACTGACTATTTTATTCTCTTGATCAGTAATGAATTTTGGTGGAATGATAAAGTCCCATGATGAAGCCTTCAAGGCCATAACCTTATATTGCAGTCTCGATCTGAAGTTTCCAAAATAAGTAATTGTTTTCGTCCAATTGCACTGTAATTAATTGTGATTGAGGACTAATTACAGTTTTGGTGAGTTTATCAACAACAATGAGGCTTTCAATCGTTCCAGTAGCATTGTCAGAAGATGATGAAGCAGTATCATTGGCCATGATGACGAAACAATGAATATGGATCGATGGTTGTGAAGCCTTAATGATGCTCTGATACCATGATAGAAAAACAGAATTGAGATGAAACAACAGTTTATTATTGAATAATTGTAATACAAGATGATACAAATTGTATAGGGGAGTCCTCTATTTATAATACAAGAAATAAATGTAAATGTCTTGAATCATGGGCATGTGACCATTGCTTAAATAATGGGCATGTGACTGTTGCTTTGTTATATGCAGAAGTTTACATTTGGATATGGATAGAATACCATATACGAAAATGTACAGCTACATATGGATATAATACCATATACGAAAACTTTCCCATTATTCTTTCTTTCCTTTATTAGAACGTGATGGGTACTTTCCAAAAATGTGGTGCAATTGTTCAAATCTGATGGCAGGTGAAGAACCGTTAGTGAAGTAGTTGTCAATTGAAACAAAGGTGGTGAGATTACTACCGTTGATACGCTTGCTAACGTTGCACTGGCTGCTCAGAAGAGCGGTAAGGGGCCACACTTGATCCATTCTCAATACAGAGATGATGCTTTCTATATAAGAATAAGGAGATTGGGATCTTAAATTCAGTTAGTCTTCTGTCACTTAAGCATTTTTTTCTTGTTAAAAGAAGTATTTATCTTTTTACTAAATTGTTGTTCCATTATTATGTGTAGGGACTGCAAAAAGAAAGTCTATTTTGACACTTTAAATCTTTTACGCATTTGTAGACATTGGTCTTTGTTAATTTTCATGTATGTAAAATTTCAAATTATGTTTAGCAAGTTTCTTCTCTCTATTTGATGCAAAAACGTTAATTTCAATTTGAATGTTTATATGATTACATTTCTTTTTATTTTACAGAACATTCATCTCTATAGATGCCGAGGAATACACAATCATGGAAGAATTGGATCCTGAAATACTCGGATACATGGAGGTAAACATATTGATTATCTATTGGCCAATGTAAATACATGTTGAAATACTTACATTTATGTTAAAACTTACTCTCATTCGTGTTTGGGCATAATTTGTATTCTTATTACGAATTTATTTAATGTTATAGTGATTAAATTGTCATAATTGAAACTAGTACATAGCCTCTGCAATAATTTTATGGTTCATTTGAGTGTAACAAAAGAATGAAAAAATGAAGAAGCCTTAAATCTTTATAATGGACAGGTTTATTTGTTGCATGTATGCTAATTTTATGTTTTGTATTATTTTGTTTGATGGTTTATGTGTATTGGTTTTGAGTTATAACAGTTCAAATTTTGTACAGGAAACCACAAGTCTAGTAAGGGTAAATGACAAGCTACGAAGTGAATAAGCAATTGCACATTGCATGTAGAATATAGGAGCATTGGAATGCTTATCTTTACCGAATGAATGCAAATACATTTAGCAACAAAACAGATTTAACAGGCAAAAAAATCCGATCAAGTCAAAATTTTACCTTGACCCATGCTTTTTCAAAAACTTCCATGTATATATTGTGCTCCTTCTCTCCTTTGAATGATTATGTTTATTTTATATATGATTGTAAAAAACATGGTATTTTGTTTCATGCGGCTGCACTTAACTGTCAAGGAACGGGTACAGTAGGTGGCCTTGACGTACTTTCTAAATTACCGATGCAGTGGATGGTAAAATCCTAAATTTACTCAGTTGTTCCTCTTTTGCTCTTCGCTGGCAAGTTAAATATTGGAATAATGGAAATGCAGGATCCTCTTAATTATAAGTTAAATAATGGGATGTAGGGATGTTCTAGAGTCCTAGACTAGGCAGTGGTGAAGTAAGGTGTGAATCTCTGCTCATGACATTATGTTGGGTACATGTTTCTAGAATTTGTTTTAATCTTTCATTCTTTTCTTATCGTTTTTAATGTGTACATTATTATATTACTTTGCTATATTGATCAGTAATGTTGTAATATTTGATAGATGATGGTCTCATTCTTTATCTATTTTACCACAATATTGAAGTTGTAAGATTCTATACATACGGTGAAAGCCTTTTGAGTTCAATAATTAAGTTGATGAAAAGAGTAAGCAAACCCAACCCCAGTCACTTAGCGTGTTAGCAATATGTGTGCGCGTGTGTAATCCACACGTTGCTTTAATGTTAAAACTCATTTACGCATGAATGAATAAAATTTGCATAAAGGATTAATCAGTTGGTACAAAATAGTTTGTAATTAACATGTCAGTGGTTGTGAATTTTGATTTGATGTTACTTACAAGGATATGCGATATTGATTTTCTGGATGTTGATAAGTTTAAAGCTTAAACATTTGGAGCAATTTTGTAGCATGTTGTTACTAATTTACTCATGAACATTAGATTTAGTGGAACCCCTTTTTTTTAATGCATGATGTTATCAGTATATAGAAAATTCTATTTAGTTTGTACTGTTAAATTTAAATGTTTTGAAGGTAAGATGAATAGTTCAAAGATAATTTTGCTTTTGCTTCTTGAAATTTTTAAGAAGCCAAAATTATGTAGTTTTCTTTCAACATCCTTCACTATTATTTGATTTAAATTCTATATTCGTTTGTCTTTGTGGTGTTCTAATTAATGGCAAGAGAAAAAAAATAGTCGACACTGTTTAGTTTCTACACGAAAGTTAATATGCTAAGTTTGAAGCCGTAGAATTCTATGCATTTGACTTCCTTTTCAGTATCTCTTATGCTTTCATCATTCCAATTAATATTGTTTTTTTATAGTTGACATATGTACAATAACAAAAAATATATACAGTCTGATTATCTTTATATCAGAATGATACATTATCCATATATTTGAACGATTACATTTATTGGAATTCTTTTCTTCTCTAAGATTTTTTTTAGTGATTTTTTCTAGATTATGTATGAATTTTTCTTACATATTTGCTACTCTTCTCACAGAGCACAACTATTTTTTGATGGAAGCTACAAAGTTGATCAGCTACTTCCAAAATAAAAATGAAGCTCTAATATAGCTGTTATCAAGTGGAACACCACTTGATTCTCTTACAATCCAATAGCAAAATCAGTTATGTAAGTTCATTGGCTCTCTTACGCTCCAATAGCGAAATGTAACTAAATTTTATGGAGGCCTATGCTAATGATATGTTTTTGATTATTTTATAAAGATATACTTCTATAGGAAAGGGAAGGGCTGCAATAAATATCTTGCAGATAACATCCCGTCATCGATAGGGTCTTAACCATGTTACTTGCTTTGGCGCTTGATCCCATTCTGTGATCAATAACATAAATAGTTGTTTTGGAATAAATGGTTGGCCTAATATACTAATGTGTTGCACTGCATCTAGATCTTCTTCTATTTGATACATTTATACATTTCCAGGTTATTATAAAAAGGGGATGAGTTAAGAACATTAGTCAATTAAACTGGCAAGTAAATGCATTGATATTCTACGAGAAAATGCTGATTGTTAAACACTAAACGGATGGGGTCCATAGTTCTACAACATATAACAAATATTATACATAACTCTATTTACCCAATCTTTGATTTTTTTGTTGTTTAACAAGCATATTGTAGCTTAGTTCAAACAGTTTCAAAATTGAATATGTTATTTCAGTAGAAATAATTCTTGGATGTATGACTACATCTATTTATGAAATTACTAGAGAAGATGCAAATGGTTCTAATAGTAATGAAGCAGAAAATGCTATTGCATAACGACGATGAAGAATGGGCATGGAAGGGTTGACTTAAATGTCTCAAACCACATAATCTTGAGTATGTTTGCAAAGTTCACATTTTCAGTTTTGATCATATTTATCTATGCACACATCCATCGGACGTGTCTCTATACCAGTGTGGGGGGTGTGTGTGTTATAAGGCACATAATGGAAGCCACTTATAGAGAGAACCCAAACCCTAACAAGTTGGAGAAAACTGCAGATCTAGGGTGGAAAAAGGTCAGGAAGAAAAGGCCAAGCTTTGCCCAGGCATTGGCAGGAGGACGCGCCACCACGTCGGTTGGAAACAGTGGTATATGGGATAAAAATCTCAACTTTAAGGCGTAAGAATTTGGAGTGACATTCTGGAAGGGAACATGAGAATAGAAGGGGATGTGCAAAAGTTTGATGCACAATAGGATGAAGACAGTGACTATGCAGAACTGGACGTTGAGGTCTATTCAGAAGCGGTCAATATGTGGACAAACTCGATCTACATCTACTTGATAGGTAAAAGGCCTTATTATGTTCATTTAAACACATACATTAGAAGGGAATGGAAACCAAAAGGGAGCTGGAATGTATTCGCCAGAGAAAATGGCTTCTATTTGATCAATTTACTAATGCTGAAGACTGCTCCGCGGTACTTGATAATGGACCATGGTTCATGGATAGCAAGTTTATCTTCACTAAAAGATGGGAACCGAATCTCAAACTGGAGCGAGACAGCTTGAAACACATCCAGTTTGGATTCGATTGCATAACCTAGATCTAGCGTTATGGAACACCCGAGGCATTAGAAAAATTGCTAGCCTTGTAGGCAATCCTTTAACACTTGATGACTGCACTAAATGTGTAACAAGACTCAAATACGCTAGAGTTCTAGTTGAAATTCGAGCAGACAGTGATGTCAAAAAGAAGGTAAGAGCTAAAGATAAGCATGAGAATTTTTACATCCAAAGCGTAGAGTATGAGAACTTAACCCCATCTGCAGCACATGTAAGTGCTTTTGGCATACAGATGGCCAGTGCACCACCACTTTCCAGCAAGTATGGCAAAAAAAAAAAAAACTGTGGAGGATGTGACAGTGGAGCACAACAAAACGACAAGCGATACAACGCTTGATCCTAAGATACCTACTAGGGCAGTTTATATACAAATATCTACAAACACTTCAACTACATCAACTAGTTGTGAGGAAAACTAGACCCATGCAACCCTGCCTGAAAAGGAGGTGCAGCAGCTGGACGAGAAGTCACAGGAGGTGCGCAGCTGGAGAAGCAGTCACAGGAGGTGTCAGATCAGGAAGAAACCCCTGGCACTTTGTCTAATCCACTGGACCGGGTTCCTGAAACGTTAGCAGATTCAAGGGGGTTAGATGTAAACCTCAGTATTCCAAAAGAAGAAGGTAGCACTGCTAACAGTGGCAATCTCACAAAACAAAATAAAAAATATGAAGAACGTTTCAAGAAAGTGGGCAAGAAGGGTAAGAACTTGTGTACACAAGTAGTTTCTCCTAAGATCTTGTGGAGCAATGCCCTCAAGCCTTAATGTCCATAATAAGCTGGAATGTAAGAGCTCTAAATAACAATACCTGAGCTTTAGACCTCTATAGTCTTAGAAGGACACTTGAACCTTCTATAATGGGTATACTTGAAAGTAAAATGAATGAAGAAAATGCTAACTACTTTAAAGAACAATCGGGAGGTGAATGGTCACTCATGAATAATAATGACACTGGTTCAAAACGCAGAATTATTTTACCTTGAATCAAAGTAATTTTGAGCATGAGTTTGGTGGATAAAGATGAACAACAGCTAACTGTTAAAGCGATTAATGTTGGGGGTTTAATTATTTACATCACTGCAGTTTGTGCCAGTAATTTTGCTAGTCAAAGAGTGTCATTGTAGGAGAAGATCATCAAAATATCTATAGACATAAAAGATCCTTGGATGATTATACGGGATTTCAATGCAGTTTTACGCACTGAAGAGAAATAAGGGGTTTACCTTGAGAGTAATGCAGCTGTCTGAGTTTAACAACTGCTTGGTGGATACAGGGCTAATTGAACAAATCCATGGAGGCCTGAAATTCACATGGAAAAGTGGAGAAGTTAGGAAGATAATGTGTAAACTAGACAGAGCATTAATCAATATTCAAAATTTTCTAATATCAAAGTTAATATTCTGCATAACTCGACCAGTGATCATTGCCCATTGCATATTCAGCTCAAGGAAACAGACAAGAATAGGAAGGGTAAGCCATTTCGATACTCGAATGATCGACATTTGATTGAAGGGTATCATGATGCAGTTAACATAACATACTTAGTGCAATATGGGGAAAGTCATTTATATCAATTAGTGAAATTCCTCAAACGGGCCAAGGATAGGCTTAAAAATTGGAATAAAACTTAGCCCAAGGCACAAGATGATCTCATTAACCTTTAAAAGCTTAATGAGGAGCTACCAAAAAAATAGATGAAGGGTACAACTCAGATGACACATGGAATCAATACTATGCAACCCAAACTAATCTGAAAGACCTTTTGCATATAAAAGCTATTGAACTCAAGCAGAAAGCCAAGGAGAAATGGTTAACAGAAGGGGATGAGTGTAAGAAATTTTTCCACACTAAAATGTCTGTCAGGAAGAATACCAATTACAATATGCAAATGTACGATCAAAGTGGTAGTAATTGTATTGACCTGAACAAATTTGAAGAAGATGCCATTACATATTTTCAAGCATTGTACAATGGCAGTACTGAAGAAGACAACTTACCGCATATTGTTGCTCAACGACTGGTTAACTCCCGAGGCAGAAGACAGTTGCTTATTACTGTCAGTGAAAAAGAAGTTTAGGATGTGATAAGCACCATCCACATTGATTCTTCCCCGGCTTCCGATGGACTTGGCTCTGAGTTCTTCATAATCCTTTCAGATGACCTGAAAGGTAAAATTACTTTAGACATTCAAGAAACTTTCAATTCTGGTTTGTTTTTGAAGTAAATAAATCACACTTTCATATGCTTTATCCCCAAATGTGATAAACCTACTAGTATTGTAGACTATAGACCCATAGCATGCTGCAATGTGATATACAAGGTCCTTAGCAAAGTGTTGTGTAACAGATTGAAAATGATACTCCTAGATTTAATTGCTGAATGCCAAAGTGCATTCATCAAAGGTAGACGTTTATCAATAAACTCTCTCCTAGCCCATGAGCTTATTAGAAACTTCAACAAACAAGGGGCAGATCGTATGTGTATGAAAGTCGATTTACAAAAAGCTTATGACAAGATCAATATGGAATTTATTCTACACATGTTAAGGTGTATGGAATTTCCAGATCAAACTGTAAAACTCATTAGTGAATGCCTAAACACCCCTAACATTCTCTACATTAATTAATGGCATTCCTAAAGGCTTTATTAACAGTAATAGGGGGAATAGGCAAGGGGATCCCCTTTCACCTTATTTATTTGCAGTGGCCATGAAAATTTTCACACTATAGATGGAAATTGCTGCACATAATCACTTGATTCAGACATTTCACAATTTCCTGCCAAGAATAAGCCATCCACGTATGCAGATGACTTACTCATATCTATTAAAGCAAACAGTGGATCAGCAAGAGAAGCCAAGGATATTTTTGGCAAGTTGGAGAAATATTGTGGTCTAAAAGTTAATGAAATGAAGACCAAATGTTACTTCAATAAAACATGCAGAAATAAGACTAATATTCTGGAAGTGCTACAGGTTCAAGAGGGTGAACATCCAGTGAAATACCTAGGTGTACCACTGTCATCTAATAAAATAACTGATAAGGAGTGCACTAGTCTCATTTCAAGCATTAGGGACAGGCTCTATGGATGGAGCTCAAGATTGTTATCTTTTACTGGACGTATTGAACTTGTACATACAGTCATCCATGCAAAGGTTAACTTTTGGTTATAGATATTCCAATTACCAGATGCATTAATAGAGAAAATTGAGAAAGTATGTGATGATTTCATATGGAGAGGTGGATTACATAAAGTAAATTTTAAAGACTTGTGTAAGCCCAAGGAGGAAGGTGGTGTAGGTTTAAGAAGCATAAAGGTCATGAGAGAAGCTTTTACCCTGAAGGAAGAGTAGAAAATCATAAACAATGAGGGGCTATGGGCTAGATGGATGAATGGGAGATACAAGAGAGACAATTTCTGGACAATGGGAGAGGATAACAATGCATCATCTACGTGGAAGGCTATTCTACGTGTAAGAGACGTGTTAGCGAAGCATTGCAGAAGGGAAATTGCTAAAGGAAATGAAACTAATTTATGGAAAGACCCATGGGTAGAAGGAAAATCATTCATTGATATGATGGGGGTGGGATGCATACTCTGCTTATGGGTGCCCTAGCAACAAGGTCAGTGACATTATTGATAACAATCAATGGAATCTGAATATTTCATGCAATCAGGAATAAAGAAGAATTATTGAAAACACCCTCATACATGATGACCAATAGTATGACATATGGATTTGACAGGGAGTAATTTCTGTATTAAGCAAGTTTGGGAAGACATTAGACCCAAAAACCCTACAAATCCTAGAGCAAAATCATTTGTTGTAATCTTAATGTCCTAAAATGGCATGCTGTACCTACAAGGTAAATTTGGGTAGACTAACGACCAAAGATCGACTTTCTAAATGGGGAATTACTGGAGAAGTCACATGAATGCTATGTAAAGCTACAGTGGACTCACAAACACATTTTTTTCAAATGCCCCTTTTCAAAGAGAATATGGGAGGACTGCGGTAATACTATCAATTACAACACCACAGAACACAGATTCAATAGATTGTAGCTCACCTTGAAGTCGTCAGGCAGAGCATAGGTAAGATATCCGAAGTGAATGGCGTCTCTCTTACCATTGTTGTTTGGAGCATTTGGAAGGAGATAAATAACAGAGTATTCCAGAAATAGGAAAAGCCAGTAGAGTTGGTCAGTAAACTTGCGATTCAGAACTTGAAACTGGCGTTAATGAGAAACAGGAAGATACCAACAAATAGAAAGGGACCTGCAGCAGATGAAAGGCAAGCCGAGGGTTAGTTGCTACCATTGGCTCCGCTCCAAGGAACAGGCACAAGCTTTTACGCTTTCCAGCCGCCATTGTTTGGAAGATAAAGAAGACGAGAGGGTTTGGATTTGAGAAATGTTTTACTTTTCAAGAATATTCTCGCTTTTGTTTGTAAAGTGATGTTATGTTGGAATGCGGAATCGACATGCAACATTGTCTTAGGCCAACATTCTCTTTTGGGCTGAAATGCCTTGAATAAAATCTAAACCCAATTTCATATATATATATATATATATATATATATATATATATATATATATATATAAGGCACGCTCCGGGACACCCCTATTTGGTAGCACCCCTTTTGTACCCATTTTAGGTCACTCACTTATAATTTAGTTAATTAGTGAGAAGTGAGGGAAACAGAAATAAATGATGAAAACCAAGGGTTACAAGGGTGCTACAGTATTTGGGGTGCTCCAGATCCTATCTCATATAAGATACTTGTGTATATGTATAAACTATATCTAATCAAATCCATTTTATACTGAAAGATTTGAATTTCAATAAAACATCTGATTTTATTTAAAATGATTTGGAAACGTTCTAAATAAATTAGATGTCATAGGCCTATACAATGCGGTAAATTTTTTGAAATTCACATGTAACTTCCGTTGTTGGTTAGCCTAGTTCCAACAATGATTTCAAAGCTAAATAACATATATGCAGTCTGGTTAGTCATGATAGGGTTAACTAGTTAAGCTCATAACGCAGTAGTAGGGTATCTAGTAAGGTAGTATCGAGGATTGAATTTATGTAATTAGGTACCCTGGGCAACCTGGTTGCCAGCCTAACTAGAATAGATATGTGAGCTCTAAAGGTTGCCTCTAAGAGAAAAGACTGTTAAATTTAGCCGTTATGGTAATTTTAAAAATAGTTTGAAATAAAATCTAAAATTTTAATTTTGAAATAAGAAAAATATTATTAATTTACAATATAGAAGTATCTAATTGTTTTTTAAAAAAAATACAAAATTTTTAATTTAAAAATTAAGTTAAAAAATAAAATACATATTATAAATATTACAATATGATATAATTTTTAAAATATTTGAAAATTAGTCTTAAAATGTATAAGTTATTAATGAGAACAACAAAATTAAGTTAATAAAATATGTTAACTGAATAAATTAAAAGTTAATTGTATTAATGAATTAATTAAAAGTTGACTAATTGAATAATATACATATGTATATGATATATGTGTTATACTTTAAAGGTTTAAGTGCATAGACGACATTTAATGTAAATATTATATTATGGTAATTTAAAAAAAGTAAAATGTTAATCAATTAAATAGTATTCAATTAAAGTAAAGATAAGGATAAACAATTTTATAGGTAATATAAAATATAAAAATTATATAATAATAAAGCTTTTATAATATGAACATATAAATTGAACGTGGAACATCAAACAAATGCTAGTAGACTTAAGGAATAAAACATATGTAAACATACTTTACCATGATTTTAGATATGTCTGGCACTTGAATTTCAAGGGTATTTCATAAAAAAAATACATTATTTCATAGGTCGATATCACTCAACATAATATACAAAAGATTATGGATCTTTAATATAATGTTGTCATCCACTATGTGTGTGTATGTATGGAGCGACTATTTGGACACAAAATTTTAACACAAATTGAGGGACACAAAATCTCAACCATTGAATTAGTTTGTTTTTAAATATGTGGTGGAAATTCTCGAACTATCGTAGCGCGAGCAGTCCTATTCAGAACATAATTTAATTCAAATTCAAAACTCATCTGATTTACTTCAAATATGATTATAATCGTTATAAAACATATTTAAACTCATTTGAAGACAATATTTCAAAATTTAATCCTAAAATTCAAAATATTCATATTAAAAGAATATTATATTATCATTTTATTAGTAAAATAATATTATTTTTCAAAATTAATCCTTTCAAACCTATTTTTTCCTGAAATCCATTTAAAAATAATATATGATTAGAACAGTAAATTTGAATTTTCAACATCATTTATATATCAAACTCAACTTCAATTTTCGAATTTAGTATTCACAATTGATTTCAAATTTGAATATGCCATATACACTTGAAATCCTTTTCAGTTAAACTTCTATCTTTACGAAAGTTACTCATAGTGACACGACCCAAACTTGCCTTATGGGAACACGTGGATTGAGTTAAGAACACGAAAAATCAGAACATAAACGACAGAACATTTCATTGCTATTACTTCATTTACATAAGAGTACAAGAATATAACAGAATATGAATAAATAATATATAGCAGAAAACTATCTGAGATTTAAATTGCAAAGCAACGGAAAAATAATACATAACATAGCTGAAAGAAATATATGGATACAGAGCTTTCCGAATATAGCTTCAGCTGTAAATCCAGGATCCTATATAAGGAGATCTGCAAATCCAAAACTAATAGCTGCTTGTGTGAAAAATAGGGGCACCCAGAGTTTTGGTTAAAACAATAAACTCCAGGTTAGTCATGGGACTGGTATGAGAACTAAAACAGTTATTTAAAACTTTACTTTAAATAGAGTAAATCAAGGGACCACGCCGTATAACACGGAATGGGTTTCCTCCCAAGAATACCAGTGCATAAACAAATAACGCAATGCTTTTTGAAAAATGAAACCATTATAAGACTCAGGTCCCATCACACAATGCAACACAAGCCGGAGGGTAGAGTGTTCCCTTATAATAGCCAAACATGCTTGGTACGTTTAAAACAAATCATTTTGATATTATTATAAGTGTATAGTGTATAAAACACTTCAAATATAAATGTATCAATCATAGACGACATAGTACCCCATCCTACTATGTCGCCATACCAGGCTCTACAATCAAAACCGAAATGTTACGTATTGGAAATTGGAATTTCGTTTGTGAACCAAGGCAAGGGATAATCCTTACCGAATTCAAGACAATCTAGCCTACCATGTCTCAGAATACGACCACAATTGCACTTGAAGCGTCCGGGCTGGTCCACACTTACTCTAGTGGATTATAATTCCCGAACAATGCGTTTCCCCGCCCAATGGGGCGTAATGGTCAGTATGTCGATCATAACATCCATCGGCCTCGTAGTGACTGATATATCCGAGGTGCCTCGCTATCCATCAAATAATATGCAACATTCACATGAGTAAAATGTCTGGGCTCCATACAAATATACCACTCCTAGCAAGAAAGAAACGCATGTCCTCCCTGAGGTCCTCTCCCATTTCTGGTTCACACCGGGGTGTGAGACTCACGAATTAACGTTGTACACAAAGCTGTTTTATTTAAAGCTATGCTTTAATCATCAACCACAAGGCTTTGCTTTTCAACCAAAGCCTTGATCATTTTCATCTTAGCATGCCACACTGATAATTCATGCCACGCGATTGATGTCTATCGATATATAACCTCTAAGCTCGTACGTCTCAGAGAAGGGTGTTAAGAAAGAGAATAAATTTTTGAATTTGATTTGGACATAATTTCAAATCCAACCATTAGATTTCAAATCTCTTATATTCATTGGAAAGCACTTTTCGATACAAACCCAATGATTCCGGTTTTAGGAGAATCCGACAGTCAGATCTCCCGTACTATCAATTCAAAATCAATGGTCGAAATTCGGGAACGGTCGTGGCACTGCGCGTTATATTCAGGCCATTTAATATACATAATATATATTATATATATTTCGTCGATTTCCATTTAAAATGTATTTTATATATTCGTTTATAAATGCATTTCAAAACGATTTCAATTTCAATTTTCAAATCAAATTTGAATATTCCTTAATAGGTTCGTTTTAAATTCATTTTAAAAAGATTTCTACTTCATTTCAATTTTCAAATCGAATTTTGAATATTCCTTAATAAATTCATTTTAAAATGATTTCAATTTCATTTCAATTTTCAAATCAAAACTGAATATTCCTTAATAAATTCGTTCTAAATTCATTTTAAAACGATTTCAATTCCATTTCAATTTTCAAATCAAAATTGAATTTTCCTTAATAAATTCGTTTTAAATTCATTATAATACGATTTCAATTCCATTTCAATTTTCAAATCGAAATTGAAAATTCCTTAATAAATTCGTTTTAAATTCATTTTAAAACGATTTCAATTCCATTTCAAATCAAAATTGAATATTCCTTAATAAATTCGTTTTAAATTCATTTTAGAACGATTTCAATTCCATTTCAATTTTCAAATCAAAATTGATTATTCCTTAATAAATTCATTTTAAAACGATTTCAATTCCATTTCAATTTTCAAATCAAAATTGAATATTCTTAATAAATTCATTTTAAATTCATTTTAAAACGATTTTAATTCCATTTCAATTTTCAAATCAAAATTGAATATTCCTTATCATTATAATATTAAATTGATAATATTTTCAAAATATCAGATTTTGAATTCACCTTTTGATATTCATTATAATATAAATAAATTCTATCGAAACCCGTTCAGGTTAAAAATAGCGTTCACTACATAAATCGACTTCATATATTTCAATATTTTCATGTCCATCCAAAATCGGACATCAAAATCATATTTCGATTATTCACTGAATATTATTCTAAAATATTCGTTCATTAATTTAATTCTTCACTAAATATTATTTTAAAATATTCTTCATTTTCTGAATTGGAATGTGACTCAATCAATTAACATATATTTTCAATTATATGGATTTCATACATCACATGTATTCAACAATAATGATAAATAACCATTCAACATGCAAACATCACCCAAAGTGCAATTTAAAATTGTATAAACATTAAAAATAAATAATTAATGCTCATCACAGCCTGTCAACCCATCGATTGACATACCACTAATTATTGGGATCAGTGTATGCCAAATATCATCCCAATACCCGTGTGGGGTTTTCAAACAACAACAGTCCATTTAAAGAAATCATTGGTTAATAAATTTAACCAATTCTAATTCGGTTTTAATTATTTTTATACTTAACCAATTTTCACTATTTAAATTATAAATGGGTATTTATAATTTAATTTCACTATAACATTAATATTAACATTAATTTTAATATGTTAAACATTTCAGCATCACAAACAAAACATAATACAATCAACAACCATAGTACAGTCCAATCAATCCAAACAAACAACCATGGTTTGTACAATAAATAGTGTCGAGGGATACTAAGCCCCATCTACATCCTAGTATATATTTAACTGTAAAATAATTAGAGTGAGAAGGAGTTCTCACCTTTGGTTTCCATTCTGTCATTCTTTAATGGACGATTTGGATTCGTTCTGTTTCCAGTCAGTTCCATCGCAATCTGTTTCACACGGCATATATATTAAAAACCATATTTTTACAGCGATATATATATATATATATAATAAAAATCACATTTATACACTGTGTTATTTCTTTTAAAAATCATATTATTTATATTTTTTAAAAACAACATATACAATAAAAATCACATTTTTATATAATGCTATATATAATAAAAAACGAATTTTTTTATGATGCTGTATATAATAAAAATCATATTTTTATATTATGCTATATATAATAGAAATCACATTTTTATAAATTAGTTTTCTCTATAAAAATCATATTTTTATAAATCAGTATTCTATATAAAAATCATATTTTTATAAATCATTCTTTTATATAAAATCATATTTTTGTTTCAATGCTAGTCATATAAAAATCTTATTTTTATATTTTTAAAACCATATTATTTTTATTTTAAAAACAAAGCTGTTTATATTTTAAAATCACATTTTTACTATGTTGTATATATAATAAAAACACATTTTTATTTAAGCAAAAATCATTTATAAAAAATCACATTTTTATTAACTGTTATATAAATTAAAAAATCATATTTTTATTTCAATGCAAGTTATATAAAAATCATATTTTTATACAATGTTTTTTGTTTCTAAAAATCATGCGATTTATATTTTTAAAACAATGCTATAATTTTTTTATATCATGTTATATCTATTTAAAAATAATACATTTTTAAGCAATACCAATATATATGTAAATTACATTTTTATTTCAGTATTACCTATTTTATATTAAAAATCAGTTCTTTTTTTATATAAATGCTATTACCTATTTAATTAAACTAATTACCTAGAAAATAAATTAAAAAAATTAAAAATAATCTCACTGTTTAAAGTCTGGTACCCCATCGATCTGAAAATTTGATCAGCACCGCCACCTAACGCCACTGACCGCCGATCTGACCCCAGCCCTTCGACCACCTACACGTGCGCCTCCTACTCCCCCATCCGCACGTCCTCCGATGCACCCACCAGCAACGGAATCGAGGTTGAACGACGCCTCATCCAGCCTCTCAATTGGCCACCATGAAACACTAGGGTTGATCAAACCCATACAAATCGAAAGCTCGCACCTCCCTCCATGATTTTCATGTTTTGAATTTCGTGAAATGATTCATGGATTGAGCGAATTTTGGAGGGGAAGGATTGAATGCTGATCACTATTCATTTTCTGAAAACGGCGGGTTTAACTAAGAAATAATTTAGGGTTAGGAATTATTGGGTTGGCCCATTATATATTTATTTTATTTAATATTTTTTAATTCCAAAAATGTTAGATTTTACATCCGAACTGCAAATGAACCCCAATGACTGTCGCCCCTAGCTAAATACCCCCATTCCGGACACAATGGGATATGTTTCGTAAACCAATTCGACTATTTTGATAGGTCTTCATCAAAATTAATATATATATATATATCAATATTTTTGAATTTCAATGTACATTTTAATTTACTGAGGCCAAATACTGAATCCAAAAATTATAGAAAAAAATCTACCTATGTTTTGACAATATTGTTCTAACAAAACTAATTTCGTCAAGTTTGGAGGCCATTTGAAAAATGGCCCTTTTCTAGTCGATTAAATTCAAACTGAAAATACCAAACGCATTTAATTCACCACGCTCACATATTAATTCCAAAATTATGAAAATTGGAATTTAGCAATAATTTGACATTCTGGATCCAACAAAAGTGGATTCGTCGAAAACGGAGGTCTTTTGCAAAACGGCTATTTTTAAGGGTTGTATATTACATAAAATATATATAAATTCCATAGCGATTATTCTAAATTTTAAACTGGACATAACTCTTAATTCTCATTATGAAATCTGGATTTTTCACATTCGTTAGAAAGATATAGTTTAACAGATTCAAATATTTTTGGTTCTACCGAAATCCGATTTATTTTGAATCTTATACATTCAATTGAAATTTAAATTCGAATTTTCAGACTAACATGCCATTTAAGGTTCATTTTATAATTAAAATGAATTTATTCGTTCTAACTTTGTTAAAAATAAATTTTTAGTCGTTATTTTTTAAAATAAGTCATTTTAAATATTCATAATCCATTAAAATTGCCAAAATAAAAAATTTAAATTGGTTCTGAAAATCTGGGTTGTTACAATCTCCCCCACTTAAACTCTTTTCGTCCTCGAAAAGGAACGGAACTGAAAGTTGTTTAACTAACCAACTCAACTTTCATTCTGGCTTTCATTCTTAAACTTTTCACTTTCTAAGAATTTTTTAACTTCTCAAAAATTTCGCTAGCACCCTAAAATTTCGAAAAATTTCGCCATAACCTCCTTCGTACGGGGAGACCTTTAAAACCACAACTTGCCTCACAGTGCCCTCACAAATCCAAAAGAAAAAGAAAAAGCCAAGCAGCTAGCCAATCGGCTCACAAAATCATCAAAACCCAATAAATTAGTAAACATGTACCTATTTGTCGAGCATACAATTTTATTCCCCTTCTTAGCTTCCATGCTATGACCTGTTCACACACACACACACACAGATATATATATATATATATATATATATATATATATATATATATATATATATATATATATATATGTACATGTATGCAATTCCAATCAATTTCCAATTCAGTTCAATATTTGATTCCATTTGGCTTAATTTATCTTTCATTATCATATTGATTTAAATGAATAGTCACATAATACAATCATCAATCAATTAGTTGATTAGCTTTTCAAACACATACCTTTAATACATATACTCAAAAATCCAATTTTTAGTGCCAAATCACAACAAATAACCCTATCTAAGTTTTGGTTCTCACACCAGTCAATTGGAAACATATAGATATCTCAATTTCGAAACTCGAACATAAACACTGATGATGACATGCCATCATCAGAGACTAGAGTGTGATTCTATATATATCTAGTATATTTAAGGCTTCGTATACACGTTTGCAAGGCGTATATGCAAAATCTTCGTATACTCGATTATCCAAATCAATTTAAAATAAAATATTCGAATATGTTTAATAAGGTTTAAATTTTCAAAACAAAACTTGTTTTCAATTTATTTTTTTAAATAACACTCTTTGAAACTCATTCTAGGATATTATTGATCCCATCTCTAGCGAATTATTCTTATTGGATATTACTAACCCAATCTCCAATGAATTCTTTCGTTTTGTTCTAGTGTGTCTTGTTCTCGAGCTCTGTAAACCAAGGATTTGATACCACAAATGAAACGACCCAAACTAGCCTTACGGGAAAGCCTGGATTGAGTTGAGAACACAACAAATTAGAACACAAACAACGGAACATTTCATTGCTATTACAACATTTACATTAGAGTACAAGAATATAACTGAGTATGAATAAATAATATACAACAGAAAACTATCAAAGATTTAAATTACAAAGTAGCAGAAAAATAATACATAACACAGCTGAAAGAAATACACAGATATAGAGCTTTCTGAATATAGCTTCAGCTGTTAATCCAGGATCCTATATAAAGAGATCTGCAAATCCAAAACTACTAGTTGCCCGCGAGGAAAATAGGGGCACCCAGAGTTTTGGTTAAAACAATAAACTCCAGGTCAGTCATAGGACTGGTGTGAGAACTAAAACAGTTATTTAAAACTTCACTTTAAATAGAGTAAATCAAGGGACCACGCCGTATAAAACGGAATGGATTTCCTCCCAAGAATACCAGTGCATAAACAAACAACGCGTTGTTTTTTGAAAAATGAAGCCATTATATGACTCGGGTCCCATTGCACAATGCAACGCAAGCCGATAGAGTTTTCCCTTCTAATAGCCAAACATGTTTGGTATGTTTAAAACAAATCATTTTGATATTATTATAATTGTACAGTGTATAAAACAACTTCAAATATAAATGTATCAATCATAGACGGCATAGAACCCCAACCTACTATGTCGCCATACTAGGCTCTACATCAAAAACGAAATGTCATGTATTGGAAATTGGATTTCCGTCTGTGAACCAAGGCAAGGGATCGTCCTTACCGAATTCAAGACAATCTAGCATACCATGTCTCAGGATACAGTCGCAATTGCACCTGTAGCGTCAGGGCCGGTCCACACTTATGTTAGTGGATTATAATTTGTGAACAATGCATTTCCATGCCCTATGGGGCGTAATGGTCAGTATGTCGACCATATCATCCATCGGCCCCGTAGTGACCGATATATCTGAGGTGCCTCGCTATCCATCAAATAATATGCAACATCCACATGAGTAAAATGTCTGGGCTCCATACCATGACACCACTCCAAGCTAGAAAGAAACGCATGTCCTCCTTGAGCTCCTCTGTCATTTTTGGTTCACACCAGGGTGTGAGGCTCACGAATTAACGCTATACATAAAGCTATGCTATTTAAAGCCATGCTTTGATCATCAACCACAAGACTTTGTTTTTCAACAAAAGCCTTGATCATTTGCATCGCAACATGCCACACTGACAATTCACGCCACGCGACGGATGTCTACCGATATATAACCTCTAAGTTAGTACATCTCAGAAAAGGGTATTAAGCAAGAGAATAAATTCTCCACTACCAAACAGATATATATATTTAATAGAAATCAATCTCACAGAATAAAATCCAATGTCAGGCACACATCCATTTACAAGTTCATTCTAGGTCTGAACGAAACCGGAGGCACCTTATTCCTCGTCCCATATGTCCAATACGGGAGAGAGGTCCTCGCATATCCGGTTGATCTCCAAGTACATCTGGAAGATCACCACTTATTACCTTGTCTTGGGTGTACAGTCCAATCAAGACATCAGTAATCATCCAAACGATGTGAAGATCTTCGGTCTTCAATCACTGTCTTCATTGTCGACTTATCGTCATATCAATTATTCAGAACGGGATAAACCCGGTCTTTCTGAATAACTCGCATATCTTATAAACAAGTGCTATAAAAACATAACATATGCTTCATTCCAATCTAGAATTTTCTTTTTGTTCAAATATTCTTTTCACAATTTAAACAAAATTAAGGTTTTCCAAACTAGTCGGGATTAGCGAACCTTACCGAAGTAATCATTTATTATATTTCCCAATCCCAACCCATTCATCCCATGGAGCAAAACTGGTAATACTCCAAATCTAACACCACAGTGTTATTGGTAAAATTAATTAACATTTCATGTCCAAATCTAATTAAAGATTTAACTATCACTTGGAGCAAAACTGGTGATACTCCATTCTCGATCATTTCTCAAATTTGATAATTTCAATCTAATTAAAGATTCATTAAAACTCCACTCAGTTTTAATACCCAAAAATCATTATATAATGATTATTCAAATTTAGGAAATAAATCCTGTCTTTAATTGGGTTGAAAAACCAATGTCATTTAAAACACAATTCACGATAAATCCAAAATCACATTCCATTAGTTATGGATTCTTCACGGAAAACAGATCAATATATATAATAGAAATAAAATTGCGTATCCGACTAATAATACAAATGGAATAACAACAAAGCCTTTTAAATTCCATATATATTAACAGTCTTCCTACACAGAAGCTCACTTCGATTATTACCAAATTGAATTCCATTCAACCCCAATTTATTTTATTAAATTGGAAAACTTTACTTTGGAAAATTTCCATTAAATCTTAATAAAAAGATTTATAAATTCCAAATCACATTTCACTGTTAATTAGGTTAAAGAATGAATGTCGTTAAAAACACAGTTCACAATAAACCTAATTCACATTCCATTTTATTCCAATTACTAAATATAATTGGAAGCTCTAATAATCTTAATTAAAAGATTTATTCTTTTCACACGGGGCTTAAGAACAGTGTTACTGAAGACACCATTCACGACAAACCCAAAATCCAATTCTTTTATTCAATTCCAATTAAATATTAATTAATTGTAAAACTTCACAAAATCTAAATTAGAAGATTTATTCTTTTCTCTACTGGGTTTAAGAATAGTGTTATTTAAGACATTGTTCACGAAAAACCCAAAATCCAATTCAATATTAAATACAAGGCTCTAAATAGAAATTATATCGGCTTATATTCAATATCAAATTCTGAACCTAACGGATATCATATTAGGAATAACGATATTTGTATCTTCCAAATTCCCATAACAATATCCGTATAACCACGAAATCCAATATCAAAATATTCTGAAGATTGTTTCCGTTCCAATCCATTCCAATTTATTAATTGGAAAATTCTGGTTATTTTTTAAACCATTTCAAATCCAGTTTATTGCTTTAAAAATATTGGATTATTATTCTGGTTAATAACTAGTTCATTTTGATAAAAATATATTTTATCTTTACAAACGTGGAAATTTTCATCCCATTTCTTTCCAAATCATTTATTATGATTTTACACAAATTATTAATATTTTTAATAATTTTATTAAGGCCCTTTCAGTTGATTTCCATAAACGGCCATCGAATTGCACTTACAGGGACCTTTTCTAAATTTGTTGGACATAATTCCAAATCCAACCATTAGATTTCAAATCTCATATATTATATGGAAAGCCTATTTTCAATATGAATCCAGCGGTTCCGGTTTTAGAAGAATCCGACGGTCGGATTTCCCGTAATGTCAATTCGAAGTCAATGGTCGAAATTCGCAAACAGTCGCGGCGTGGCGCGTTATATTCGTCGATTTCCATTTAAAACATATTTTATAAATTCGTTTATAAATGCATTTCAAAACTATTTCAACTTAATTTCAATATTCAAATCAAAGTTGAATATACCTTAATAAATTCGTTTTAAATTCATTTTAAAACGATTTCAACTTCATTTTAATTTTCAAATCGAATTATGAATATTCCTTAATAAATTCGTTTTAAATTCATTTTAAAACGATTTCAATTCGATTTCAATTTTCAAATCAAAATTGAATATTCCTTAATAAATTCGTTTTAAATTCATTTTAAAACTATTTCAATTCCATTTCATTTTTCAAATCAAAATTGAATATTCCTTAATAAATTCTTTTTAAATTCATCTTAAAACGATTTCAATTCCATTTCAATTTTCAAATCAAAATTGAATATTCCTTAATAAATTCATTTTAAATTGATTTTAAAACGATTTCAGGTCCATTTCAAATCAAAATTGAATATTCCTTAATAAATTCATTTTAAAATGATTTCAATTCCATTTCAATTTTCAAATCAAAATTGAATATTCCTTAATAAATTCGTTTTAAACTCATTTTAAAACAATTTCAATTCCGTTTCAATTTTCAAATCAAAATTGAATATTCCTTAATGAATTCGTTTTAAATTCATTTTAAAACGATTTCAATTCCATTTCAATTTTCAAATCAAAATTTAATTCCTTATCATTATAATATTAAAATGATAATATTTTCAAAATATCAGATTTTGAATTCACTTTTTGACATTCGTTATAAAATAAATAAATTCTATCGATAACCCGTTCTGGTTAAAAATAGCGTTCACTACTTAAATCGGCTTGATATATTTCAATATTCGTGTCCATCAAAAATCGGAGATCAAAATCATATTTTGATTATTCACTGAATATTATTCTAAAATATTCGTTCATTAGTTTAATTCTTCACTGAATATTATTTTGAAATATTCTTTATTCTAAAATGTAGATATATGCGTAGATAGGTTAATAATGGTGATGTACAATGAAAATTAATCAATACATGAAAGAAAAGGAAAGATTAATTAAATAACAGTGTGTGTAACAGAGAAGATATAAAGTACAGATAATTAATTCAAATATCAGGAATCAAGTAAAATGGGCATTGCCATTGCGTTCGTCTCGAAATTTTATATGGAATAGAGTCCAAGTTTTCGAAACTCGGACTCCGTATGAAGGAGTTATGGCCTTTAGAAGAATCAGAAAAATTCAAAACAGTTTGAAATTCGACCCAGGCAGTTGTGCCAGGGAAAGTTCTCATTCTTGATTTTCATTGGTGCCTTTCGTTTGTTAGTTGAGGGAGGGGTTTAGTAGGACCATCGCCACTGTAAAGGCAGACCTTAGCATTTGCATCGGCAGATATCTTAAAGCTCCCGACCGAGTTCCGTGTTTCTTGATTAGCCCTGTCACAGGACTCGGGTTCGCACATATAGAGAACATGTGCAAGTAGACAATAAGTACGATTGACGATACGTACGTGGGAACAAGTCTAGGTACATACACATCGCTCTGGGTGGTGTATCGTAGACAAGGGGGCATTACTCGATGACGGGACCTAGTTGAAACTAGGGTGGCAGTCCAAACGCTTACGTAATATAGTAATGAAGGTTCTATGCAGACGTAGCGTTGGTATACATATACATATATACATGAGATTCTGTACGACATGTGGCATTGGATAAGGGACTGCATACATACGGAGGAGACCGTTCGAGTGGGATATACCTTAGTTGGGGGTAGCTACATATACACTATATTAGTTTGATCTACTAGGGAGTAGACGGGTGCGACGTGAGTACATGCCATAAGGGCTATCGACACAAATAACCTAATAAACAAGAAAATGCAATAGACCGGTATATGTAGGGTTATTCAACATTTGTAGTTTAAACCCATTCACACAGAACTTATGTTCTGACCCCCTCCTCATTACATACTTGCTGGTTAGGTAGTGACAGGGATATGATAGTTTAGGATACTGGTTAAGCAGTATGTTTAATAAGGTAAAGCTATATTTTAATTACAACATATTTTATTCCTTTCGCTGTGAGATACTTTACGAGTTCTAACATGTTTCTTTATCTCTGTCTTTTCTACAGAATACCAGAGCAAAACAACTCGGGTCTCGATGGATTGAAATTTTGGAAAAAAAATCGGTCCGTCGGAAGAAAATTTGATCAACGCCGCCACCTGACGCAACTGACCGTTGATCTGACCGCAGCCCTTCGACCACCTACACGTGCGCCTCCTCCTTCCCCAGCTGCATGCACTCCGTTGCACCCACTAGCGCTGGAATTGAGGTTGAATAGCGCCTTTTCCAGCCTCTCAATCGGCCACCACGAAACATCAAGGTTGATCAAACCCGTACAGATCGAAAGCTCGCACCTCCCTCCATGATTTTCGTGTTTTGAATTTCATGAAATGATTCATAGATTGAGCGAGTTTTGGAGGGGAAGGATTGAACGCTGATCACCATTCGTTTTCTAGAAACTGGTGGGCTTAACTGAGAAATAAATTAGGGTTAGGAATTATTTGGTTGGCCCATTATATATTTATTTTATTTAGTATTCTTTTATTTCCAAAAATGTTAGATTTTACATCCGAACTCCAAATGAAACCCAACGACTATTGGGCCTAGCTAAATACCCTCATTCCTGACACAATAGAATATGTTTCATTAACCAATTCGACTGTTTCGATAAGTTCTCATCAAAATTAAAAAAATCAATATATTTTGAATTTAAACGTACATTTTAATTTGCCGGGGCCACATACCGACTACAAAAATTACAGAAAAATAAATCTAGCTATGTTCTGATAATACGGTCCTAACAAAACTAATTTCGTCATATTTGGAGGCCGTTTGAAAAATGATCATTTTCCAGTCGATTAAATTCAAACTGAAAATACCGAACGCATTTAAATTCACCACGCTCACATATTAATTCCAAAAATTATGAAAATTGGAATCTAGCAATAATTTGATATTCCGGATCCAACAAAGTGGTTTCATCGTAAACGGAGGTCATTTGCAAAACGGCTATTTTTAAGGGCTATATATTATATAAAATATGTGTGTATATATATATATTCCATAGCGACTATTCTGAATTTTAAACTGGACGTAACTCTTAATTCTCATTATGAAATCTAGATTTTTCACATTCGTTAGAAAGATATAGTTTAACAGATACAAATATTTCTGGTTTTATCGAAATCTGATTTATTTTGAATCCTATACGTTCAGTTGAAATTTAAAATCGAATTTTCAAACTACTACGCCATTTCAGTATCGTTTTATAACTAAAATAAATTTATTCATTCTAACTTTGATAAAAATAAATTTTTAGTCGTTATTATTTAAAATAAATCATTTTAAATATTCAAAATCCATTAAAATTGCCAAAATAAAAAATTTAAATTGGTTTTGAAAATCCGGCTTGTTACACATAGTTACATCAATTTCATTTCTAGACTATTTTGGGTACAAATTTTCAACTTTTATTTTTACCCCTTTATTTAATTGAATACAATATTCAATTATATTATCGAAATGAACCGAGAATTAATCAATACTCATATCCTTCCACACATATGTGTGTAGTGAACACATTATCACTATTAACCATTAAAATAATATTTTCCACAACTATAACAGCCATTCACACATAACGTATACTGAATATACATATAAATAGTGCATGTATATATAAAAAATATGAACATACGGTATAAGCGTTAGATAATTAAAGCTTATATTTTGTTCATTAACAAATTAACTACAATTTCACATTCATCAATCAATCACAAGCATACATGATAACTGTATACGTATATTCAATAACCAAATATATATAAAAAATGTTTCTCACCTTGGGGTTCCACTCCACCAGACTATATGGTAGGACCTCCAGCCTACTGAAATTACCATGGGCCGACTGTTTCTACAATAACTATATATATAATATATAAATAATATAATTTCTTTATATATATAGAATGAGGAGGGCGAGGGGGTGCTAGAAGGCACAATGAGGGGGTGTCTAGGGGGCGTTAGAGGCGGTGGGGAGGGAGGAGGCCGTGGGGTAGGCCATGAAGAGGGTGGGGAGGGGAAAATTGGGTGAGGAGGAGGAGGAGGTGGCTAATGGAAGTCAAAAGAGGGAGGAAGGGAAGGACGAAGACGGAAGAAGGAGGGGCTCTAGGCTTTGGAAGCAATGGCCACTTAGCTAAGGAAGAAGGTAGGAAAAAAATGAGGAAGTGTGAATGAAATGGAAGGGGTAAGGATGGATTACATAGGAATAAAGGGAGGATAAGGAGGTAAATGTGAAAGGGGGAAACCACGGGTTCTAGCACATGGTTGTGACAAAAGCATAACTGGTAAAGTAAAACCACATGCCTTAACAAGGTATAGTTTCCTAAAGAATTTCTCACACCTTTTTGTTTCAAGTTGTTATGTTGCTAAAAGTTAATTTCTACCTAACCGATCAACGATCCTAACAACTGATAGCTGACATTATCAAACTTGAGTAATGTTATCTACTTATTTTACATTTCAATAACAATTATTTTATTATATTATCTATTTTTAAAATACATTTATATTTGACAAAAGATCATATTAACCTAATATTTACTCGTTTAACAACACATCAAAAGCTTCTTTTTCGTGAGAATCGCCGTTAATAGCAACAAGAAATCGCCCTTTTCTACTTTTCACTCTCTTTCCACTCTGATTTCTTCTCTACTTTCCTTGCCTCCACAAATTTGTCTAACTCTTATCACCACAGTTCCCCTTTCCTTGCTTTTTCTCCGCGTGGAGGCTCTCACGATTAATTTCACCACACCCAGACTTGAAGCTTCGCTTGAAATAGGTTTGTTTCTCTAGTTATCCTCAATTTCCTTTACCTCATTCAAGGTGTCGTCTTTTTCCTTTATAACTATGGATAACCTCTCTTCCTATGTAAAGGCTTTTTCAGGCAACTGATCTTCTCATTCTTCAATTGGAAGACTTCGCCTTGGAAGTGATCCTCACCGACGCGGAGGTCCATGGAGAGCAGTAACTCCTTACTGATTTGATTAAATTTCGTGTTTTGGCTACGTGTTTGTGATGGTGCTAATCGGTTGGTAGGGTTTTCAATGTTATCCATGCATCATCTTGTTGGTAGATCGTTTTTATCTATGTTTTATACTAGTTAATGGTTTTGATGTTTGGTTTATCCTTCAAATAATTGGAGAACAACTTTACTATGTAATTTGCAGTCAGTTTGGTTATGATTTTATCTGGTGTTTGAACGTTTGTTAATCTCTTAGATATCGAATATAATCGAGATGCAATGCACTGAACTTATTTGGTGTCTTAAAGCATCTCCAACTAATCCGGAGTGTGGAAATTTGAATTACAATTTTCAATACTCCGGGAAATAGGAATCACCACAGTTTTAAGTCCACGCGCTTATTCAAACAATCACGTGGATTTACACGTTTGTTGAACAAGCGCGTGGATTATCTAAAAACTGGCCCAATAATAAAAAAAAGCATGCGCTTGTTCAATGAACGCGTAAAGCCTACGCGTTAGTTGAACAACCGCCTAAACATTTCCGCCTATATTAGGCGGATTACCGTTATTTTCATTCATAATTTTCAGAAAATTTCCTTTTTAATTTTTGTTTTTAATTATTTCTATGACGAAATGCCGCCACGTCAAGTTAAGTCCGGAAGACACGTCTGCCATCTTCCGACAGATCCTAATGTCGGGCTAGCACATATCCCACCAGATGCCACCGTGACTACTGAGAGCCTTCGAGTATTGCACGATCTGCCTGCGACATTTACACATCGAGTGTCTGTTGCTGTTGCTTTGCCTCAGGTATAATTTTATAACTTTATTACGTATATCAACAACTGTTTTACTATACACAAATGTTGTTAAAATATTATATGTTTACAACAAAACATTATATGTTTAGGTTCGACATATTTCTATGCGAGGTCCTTGGTCACGTTGCACGACACATTTTGCACAGTTACCTCAGCCTATATAGTTAGACTTTGTGATACACCATTTGGCGATTTTTTAGATTTACAAAGGTTTGCTCATGTTGACCAATGCCTTGTAGAGGTTGTTAGTGAGCGATGGTGGCCTACTACACACACAATTCACTTCGTTGATTATGAGTTAGGGTTACTCCTTTAGATTTTTATGTGCTCACGGGCATCGAGATTGGTCGTCCAGATCGTGTCCCTGTCCCCTTTGATGTATCATTTGAGGAGGTTGATAGCATTTTAGAGCAGTTACCGATTTATATCCTCAGACCGTTGCTCCAGGTTCCATTATCCTACCTACTCTGCAGGCCTATATAGTTGCACATTAGACCACTAAGGCTATGCACACCCTCGTTATCTGGGCCTTCTTATTATACCTTTTTGTTTCCATCTTTTTTAGCAACAACAAGGGGACTATTAGACTTGGATTTTGGCATGCCTTGTAGACATAGAGCAGCTGCATTCGTTCGATTGGGGTACAGCCATATTAAGCTATTTGTATGTAGCTTTGGATCTCTACGCCATACAGCATTGCAAGCAGCTGTACGGTTTCTGGTATATTCTGCCCTTCTGGTATTACGAGTACATGGCGAACATGCACTGCTGACTTATTGATGATGCCATCACTACACCTTACATATACTTTCCGAGATTACGACGATGGGGTCCTGCTATGCATCTCGCTCATTCTGCATAGGGTGTGCATAACGAGCTTATGGAGGTGCGCACGTAGATTGATTTGAGAAAGCGGGATGACATTATTCAGCGTCCTTGGCAGACGTACATAGATTTTATAGTCCCTCAGCAGGACCACCCGCTCATTTTCCATTCTAGTCTTTCGAGGCATAGGGTATGCTTCCAAGTGCCTACATGGCCTTTCATTTGGTATTTGGGGGAGCGATGTTGACCACAGCTATACGGGTTAGAGCGCATTCCTTTCGATCCACTCCCACGGGATCAGATGTTCGGGGATATATAGGTAGGATCAGCATATATTGCGGGCATGAGGGCTGTAGGCTGGGTGGACAGTGAGCCTTTAGAGTGCTCGGAGATTTTGATACCTATTGGGCTCGAGTTGTGCCACGCGCTTACGCTTTACCAGACTATATTCGGGGTTTGAACTCTGACCATATATTCAGTAGCAGGCAGACTCCCGGTGCATCCCCTACCTTTGTGCCTGTATTGTCTCAATTCACGCAGAGTGGTGCGTTAGACCCTCCGCCACAAACTTTTAGGGCGTATGACATACAGGGTCAGATTGTAGATATTATATTGCAATATCCACCTGCTGACCCTCCCGGAGTATCGTCAACCAGTTTGTATCATTCATATCAGGTACGTAAGAGTTATACAATAATACCGGTATACGATTTCGTTATAAAAACTACATTTGTGTAACACAAGTTGTATCATTAACAATACTCGCTATATATGGACCATGATAGACGGATATTAGCAGCTTTTGAGTGTATGATGTTGGAGTACACACAGTTGATGTACCAGAGTTTACACGGAGCTTTGGCATAGTAGCAGCTTCACTATGAGACCCAGATTGCTTCCCTACAGACTCAGTTACAGCAATAGGGTACTGGTGATGGATCACATATGGATGATATTTTGATGACATTATTGATGACAGTTCCGATAGGGCAGATAACAATGATATGCCTATTGACTGATGGTTCATGCAGCGCCACGGTTGTATGTATTTGTTATGGCTGACATGTTTTATAATACATGCGTTGTTGATGATGACATGGTTGTATATTTTTGTTCTGACTGACGGTATGTTGATGATGACATTGTTGTATATTTTTGTATCATATGTCCTGTGACATGGTTTGTATTACTGTACGGTGTTATGTCTGCCATGTTTTTGATTACACGTGTTTTGACAATGAAGTATTTTTATGGCTATTAGGATGAGGACGACAATATTACATGTGTTAACGACTCAAAATTTAATTTAAATCGAATTTAGAACGTAGGAATGGAGTTTCAAATTTAAAATGGAGTTTGAAATTTTGTTTGGTGTAAGCTGGATTTTGTTTATGTAGCTTTGAAATGGAGTTTGAAATTTAAAATGGAGTTTGAAAATTAAAATGGAGTTTGAAATTTAAAATGTAGTTTGAAATGAAATTTGATATTTAAAATGGAGTTTGAAATTTAAAATGGAGTTTAAAATGGAGTTTGAAATTTTGTTTGGTGTAAGCTGCATTTTTTTATGTAGGTTTGAAATGGAGTTTGAAATTTAAAATGGAGTTCGAAATGGAGTTTGAAATTTAAAATGGAGTTTGAAATTAAAAATGGAGTTTGAAATTTAAAATGGAGTTTGAAATTAAAAATGGAGTTTGAAACTTAAAATGGAGTTTGAAATGGAGTTTGAAATTTTGTTTGGTGTAAGCTGCATTTTGTTCATGTAGGTTTGAAATGGAGTTTGAAATGGAGTTGAAATTTAAAATGTAGTTCTAAATTTAAAATGGAGTTTGAAATTTAAAATGGAGTTTGAAATTTAAAATGGAGTTTTAAATGGAGTTTGGTGTAAGCTGCATTTTGTTTATGTACGTTTGAAATTTAAAATGGAGGTTGAAATTTAAAATGGAGATTGAAATTTAAAATGGAGTTTGAAATTTAAAATGGAGTTTGAAATTTTGTTTGGTGTAAGCTGCATTTTGTTTACATAGGTTTGAAATGGAGTTTGAAATTTAAAATGGAGTTTGAAATTTAAAATGGAGTTTGAAATTTAAATTGGAGTTTGAAATTTAAAATGGATTTTGATATAATTTATTTTAATTATAAATGGAGTTTTAAATTTAAAATGGAGTCTGAAATTTAAAATGGAAACGGTCGCGTCATTTCAAACTCCATTTATAATTAAAACAAATTATACCAAACTCCATTTTAAATTTCAAACTCCATTTTAAATTTTAAACTCCATTTTAAATTTGAAACTCCACTTATAATTAAAATATATTATACCAAACTCCATTTTAAATTTCAAACTCCATTTTAAACTCCGTTTTAAATTTCAAACTCCATTTCAAACCTACATAAACAAAATGCAGCTTACACCAAACAAAATTTCAAACTCCATTTTAAATTTCAAACTCCATTTTAAATTTCAAACTCCATTTCAAACTCCATTTTAAATTTCTAATTCCATTTCAAATACCATTTCAAACTCCATTTCAAAGCAACATAAACAAAATGCAGCTTACACCAAACAAAATATCAAACTCCATTCCTATGCTACATAAACAAAATGCAACTTACACCAAACTGACGCATACAAAGCTAACTAGAGTTTACATCCAAGTTATCTACAATCACACACCTCCTTCTCTTCTTCGCCTCATTATCTCAAATCTCCGAGACTCCGTATACTCGCGTTGCATATCATCGATTTCCGAAATATCTGTAAACATGACTGCATCTTCCTCCTTTCGTCGTTTTACCTCAACAAGTTGATAAATTGCGTCAATCCTTTCTTGGTGGTGAATGCTTCTGCTCTCGAGTGCGCTCAGATACATATCGTTAGACTCCTTTAATAGCTTTCTGATTTCGCCTTCATTTGCTCCTGCCACCTATTTTTTCTTTGCTGCCTTGGATCCTTCAGGCCTAACATATCGGTCATCAGTAAGGTTTACATCTTCTTCTAAACCCATAGTAGCACTATCCTGCAAATCTCTCGGACTACAACCATCTCCAAATCTTGTAGCTTTTCCAAGATTACTGCTTGATTGGATGTCTTGGATTGTTTTCTGAAGTGAAGATTTCCATTTCACATGATTAACCAGTAGGTCATACACATGCATGAACTGATAGAAATGAGGTCCTTGTTTACTCTCTGGTTTATATATTTGTTTGAATAACTTGTTTGCGGCAAGTCTCTACATCAATAATACGAAACTTTTACTACAACGCTAAAATGTAAAGTACAAAAAAAAACGTAAACAATTGTTACCATATGAGTTTCAGTTCCAAATCCACTTGGGTTACTCTACTTCAACTTGAACAATTGCGAATCAAAACATTGAGTTTGGCGATTAATTTTACAATAACGACCTTTGATGGAATCTATACTTCTATTACGATCCATGTTCTTCCTGTACTATGCATTAGTGATTCTACCCCAAAATGTTTTACCACTTTGATTGGCACCACAGACAGGATCTTGCAAAAGTGAGCAGTATATGTAACTAAGATCATAGTCTTCATTATCACTCCAACTTGAAGTAGTTAGCATTCCACCAAACGGTTGGCCTAGATCTTGTAAATTGAAAGTTTCAAAGCTCATTCTTATGCCATCGACATCAAAATCAGTAACCATTTTTTTAATAGATGTGGTAGAAGATGAGTTGATGTAGAAGAAGATGTGGTAGTAGGTGAGTTGATGTGGAAGACAATAGAAGCGTGGTTAATTTATAAGGGTTGAAAAATATAACCGTTAAATGGAGCCATTGAAAATATAGCGGTTGAACTCCTTGTGTTTGTAAAACAGGCGCGAAGATAATAAAGCCATTGAGAGTTACGCGCTTGTTCAACAAGCGCTTAACTCTATGCGCTTGTTAAACAAGCGCTTCGGGAGTTTGGAGATTATGGAACTATCTGCCCAGATTTCAGAACAGCGGGCAGAATCTACACTCTGTTGGAGCGCTTTTTGGGTGCAGATCTCTGATTTTTGGTTATCCAATTCTTTGTTGGAGTTGCTCTTAGGTGGTGCTTTCAGTTTGACCCTGATTTCTGGTAATGCCTTGCTATATTGTTCATGTAATTCTCAAGTTCAAAGTTGGGTAATGGGAGTTTGGTGATTTGGTCCTGTTATTTTCACTGTTGAAACACGGTGATGCTCGCGCACTCAAATTCACGTTGTTATTTTCTCCTTCCAACTTCTTTTACTAGCAGTTTTGACCTGTTGTTAGAGCTTCTTCTTGAAGCCTCATAAGGATATTCCCATGCTTTGACTGGGCGTGGAACTCAAGAAAGTAGTGGCTACAGCTGTGCTGTCACTTCCTTCTAGCTCGATTTCTATTTCTTGATGTAGTTGTTCATGTAATAATACACATGTAATTTTTATAGGGGATTTTTGTTGTATATTGAGATGTAAACAGTAGACTAGTTATATTAGACTAGATCCTACGCTATAAGACTATTACGTGTAGTGGACGGAACAATTTAAATTCCATAAGCGGTGGACTGTCCATCTTAAAAATTGATGTAACTAATTGTTAAGTACAATCACCATTACCATATTATATTTGTTATCATTAGTTATAATAAAAAGGTGTTTGCGGTAACCTTAAAAACTGGTCATCTTTACCAAAAAAAATCATATTAACAAAACAATTTTATAAATACATATTTGGAAAATTTGTTGCGATAAAACTGATAAATTCTTACCAAAATTATATTGTTATATTTTGACAAAATTAAACATCTATTTTGTTAATATTTCTTATCGTTGTATTTTATAGTATTGAACAACTATTCATTAAACTGAATTCAAAACCCAAATTAATAACATTAAATTAAAATTCTCAAATGTTCAAATAAACTTAAATTTGTTAAGTTGTAAAATCTTGTTTTCTTTAACAAATTTTTAATGTTTGATGAAACCTGGTTCTGACAAAAGATGACATATTCTATCAATGTATTTTACCGTTTGATTACCTCATTTTAAACAAGTTATTTTATTATTCACACCTTATTTAAAATTCAATTTAAAATCAATTCAACCTAGATTCCCAAGTGATTAAATCGAATGAATTTGACAAATTACAAAATTCTTATTTTGACAAAATCCTTCTTTTGACAAATTTGTTAATCGCTATAAATTTGATAAAACTTAATCGTAATATCAAATTTAGCTTATCATATCTTTGAAATCATATTAGAAATTCAAAAATCTTTTGAATTTATTTAAATTATATTAGTCTCGAAAATCTGGGTTGTTACATTTAGTGTGTTTCAATGGCCGTCAAATCAAGAGTTCAGATTATAAGCTCAATGTCTACTCCATGCCTTTGATTTCTGGGCTCCCTTCTCTCTTGCCATGTCACCTAGATTGCGGTCTGGATAGCACTTCCTTGACCCATATCTCCCCAACCAAGGCAACACGAGATGAATAGGCATCATCGTGATCACAAGCAAGAGCTTCTGAATTCTGTCTACTTTATGTACTCGAAGCAAGAACAATCCACCTTAGGTTGGGCTGAGTTATCTAATCCGGGATGGCCAGAGCCGACGATGTCGTCCTCCTTGGCTCTTATCAGGTGATGATGAAGCATCTAAATTGTAGTTTGGTAGAGTATGAGATCTCCTCCTTAGTTCATTCCACTTCGCGCTCATCCAGTTAACTTATGTCCTTTGCACTATGTTGTCTTTGACTTGCTGGCTCAAAGCCTTATGGGTTTATTCTAACTTCCTCGTGATGGCCATCAAATCTTCATGAGTGGCTATATTTTCATATTGTGTGACAATAGTCGCTGTATTGGTGGCCACCATGTTTCGAGGACTAATGAGTTATACACTAGATTTAATCTGGGCTAGGCTTGTAGCCTTAGAAGTGATTACCCCTTTCTTTATAGCCATTGCTAATGCTCTACTTAATCTAAAAGTACGAAAATAATTTGGAAGACCAAAATCCATATCTTCTTAATGGACTAACGAATTTGCCAGCATATAAAAAGTATCCAATGTTGAGAATTTTGTTTGTCAGTGAAAGAATTAAAATATAAATAAAAAAGTTAAAAAAGACAACACATTTTATAGTGGTTTGGCAATGATAAGCCAACATCCACTTCCTTTTCTAACTCATTATTGATTGAATTTTGATGATTACACGATTTCATCTCGTAATCCCCTTAAAACAACGTTAATAATGGAGGAAAATAGCATAAAGAACCAAAAGATCCTTAGTCTCCCAATGCAGCTCATATTTGTAGATGGAAATAGGTTGGATCGGCCGAAATCCAACAGAGAAAGTAAGAGTCGTTGATGGACTAATTTAGGGGACTTTGAGGAAAATCCCTACACTATGGTTCCGAATTAGCATCGATCTAGTGCAATCCAGATCGAGTCTAATTTGGATTCACCCATGCATAGGTGATCTAATTCAAAGTCACGTCCTAGTCTGAATGCTTTGATATGTCAAAATTTCGTGCTTGCACCCATGCGCTAGTGATTCCAAGTTATATTCAATCAAAGTATCCATATTTGGGTAAGTGAATCCATATTGACTTAAAGTGGAAGTGAGTTAATTCCAAGTCTTGAAGTATACAAACTCTGATCTAAAACTGAGTGGCACAACCGATCCAAGTTGTTACATGAGCGTGCAAACGAGGAGCTCGATCCATAGAATTTATGCCTTTGGTTAATTTGATTCCTAACATCATGTTGTAGATTCAGAACCACTTCCATCAACCTATACAAAGTTGTTAGGATTGTACATAGAGTTGGCCAATCTAGAATAGTCTGATCCGAGTCCTTATGCCCTAAACCATGACTTCGAGTGCTTTACATTATTATCACTATGAGTTTTGAAAATAGTAAAGTGGCCTGAAATTGCCAGGTCCAGAGGCCTAGTAACAACATTCTTGTATATTGGAGAGAAAATACGATTTTCTTATCAATATCAAAAATATAAATAATCTTCAATTATATAATTGAACCATCTCAATTATATAATTGACGCATCTCAATTACATAATTGAGAGTGTTGACTCTATGAGATGGTATGACGCATGGATCCGAAACAGATTCACAATACATTACTAAAATATAATTTTAGTAGTTTTATCCAAAATAATATGATGTGTTGGCCACAACATTTCTTTACGAGAAAGACAAATTTTGTTGGAATTTAATAACACATATTGATAATAATATTAGCACAATACCCAATTGTTGAAATTGAAGCAATACCAATCAATATGCTTAAGTTGGGTCAGATTTGCTCACAAAATTACTACTTTGTGTTTTGGTATGTATATGCTGAAAAGGAGAATTCTAAATAATGAATTAGAATTTGTTGTTTGCATATAAAAACCAAACTGTCCCAAAGTCAATGGAAGCACTATTTGGGCTTATGAGTATATAATATCATCCAATTCAACTTTATATATAGTCCAAAATCAAAGTACTTTTTTAAATAATAACAATTTCTATTAATCGAAATTTAACAACCCTGATTTTTTGAACCAATTTAAAATTTATTTTTAATTGATTTTAATGGAAGTTAAATATTTTAAGTGATTTATTTTAAGAATAAATGACTAAGAATTTATTTAAAATGAGTTTGAATGTAAAATTTATAATATAATTATAAATCGAACGCGTAACATCGTGGTAGTCTGAAAATTTAGTTTTGAACTATATACGAATATACCAAGTTCAATATAAGTCGAATTTCGATAAAACAAGAAGCATTAGGAAATGTTGAACTGTAATTTTCTAACAGATGTGAGAATCTGATATGTCATCTTAGAAATTGTAAGTTATGTCCAAATGAAAAATTCAAATAGTCACTATGGAATTTATTAATATTTTAATATTATTTAAGCCTTTAAAAATAGTCATTTGCAAACAACCTCCAATTTCAACGAAACCACTTTTGTTGGATCTGGAATATTAAATTATTGTTATTTTCGTAATTTTTGGAGCTAGTATGTGGATATGCGCAATAAATTATGAATCGATCATCCATTTAAACCCAAAATAAAGTTTTTTGAGCAAACATACACGGAATTCAATGAAACGAGTTTTATTAGGACTATATTGTCAAAACATAGTTGTCTGTCGATTTTCATCGCCAATGGAATTCGTGTGAGATCGGGGCATCAATAAATGTCGAACGAAGACAACGTGAACTAAAGAAATAATAAAATAACCTTAAAAACCTCATCTATATAATATCTCATCTCTCCCATAAATTAATTCCTCTTCTCCACCGAAATTTGCATTCACCCCCTTCATTTTCTCAAAATCATTTTTGCAAATAAGATCGTCGACACAAAATAATTTATATCACTCAAACCGTAAGGAGTTAGGCTATGAAATATACTAAGTTTGTAGAGCATAGGGAGAGGTACCAACGCCTAAAATTTGGGAGTCATTGGAGGTCAGCGTCGAGGGTTATCGAAGATGAACGGAAAACTATTAACTTTCGGTTTTTGGCTCATCATGGGTCCCAATGTGAGATTTAGGACAAGCAATTTTTCGGGCAGGTAGAGGGGGAGCATACGGAACATTTGGCGGTGTGGCGAAGTCTCAGGTGGTCGGAGTTGGACGGAATGCCGAGTTAATCGGAGGGGTGCTGAAAAATGAGACAGTCACGAAAATTGACAATTTCCCATCAATTCGTTGAGAATAAGACGAAATGTCCAACGGGAAAGTTGTTCGGAACAACGACATCTACCGACTAGAGAAGTTTGGCGGCATTTGGAGCAACAGAGTGGCCGCAGCACCAAGTTGAACGGAAAATACTCGTTTCTGTTCAACTAATGATGGCAGGGCCCACATGGCGATCTGAAGGGCGGGACACCTGGCGTGGAAAAAGGAGGAGATGCTGGAGACAGTGGTGCCGGTCTCAGGCGATTTCGAGCTACGATTAGGTCGTGGTGAGCGTTTAAAGTGGAGGGTGTCGTTTGGAGAAGAAAGGTAGAAATTAAATAATTAATCAATTTGATGCATATTGAATATTCAAAACTTAATATCTCATTCATACGAGGTCGGAATTGGACGATTCAAGATGCGTTGGAATCTTGAAGATAAGAGCTTCATGATGGAATTGGATTGAATGGATTTGGAGCAAGTTGAAATTTAGGCTAAATTAAACGTCCGTTTAATTTAGTTTGAAAATAAATCATCAAACCGATGTATATGAGAACTGTCTCACTCACTGTTTTGTTATGTTATTATAGTATATTTAAATATATATATGTATTAATAGGCTATGCTGATAATTATTGGATTAAAATCATCACAAATTATTATTCGGTGATTGGTAGCTGACATCACAGTTGTTTGAAAACCTGTGGATGAATTGTTGATTTCTTGTTTTATGTTGTGATTGTGAATTTGAGATATCTAACATATTGAAATGATGTTAATATACTAGTGGTAGTGAAATTGGATATAAATATCCATTTATAATTGAATGGTAAAATTATTATTACCCGTTTAAGTAAAAATGTGTTAGTTAGAAAAATAATTAAATTGAACTAGTAACAATTAAATTCATGAATCGGTATTGATTTAACTTGACAGTTTGTTAGTTGAAAACCTCACACAGGTACTGGGATGATATTTGATTTACATTAATACCAAATGTTTAGATTGAATGTTAATTGATTGATTGACAGACCAATATAAGCGTTGAATAATTATTTAAGGCTTATATGGATGTAAGTACACTTTGGATGTGAATCAGATGTTTAATGGTTGTTTGTAACGATTATTGAATACATGTAATGTATGAAACCCATATAACTGAAATTATATGGTAATTGGTTGAATCTCATTTCAATATGGGATAAAACAAATATTTTAATATAATATTCAGTTAACAGTTGAATTTTGATTTTAATGCCCGATTTGGATGAGCACAAAAATATCAAAATGACTGAACAGTGAAATGTGCAATTTTAAAGATAAACGATAGAAACAAGTTTTCAAAGATGATTATATATATATATTATATAATTTATAAAAATAGTTTTGAAGCGTCTCGATTTATAATTAAAAATTATAAATCGAATTCGGGCTTGAATAGAACGAGTCGCATAATGACAGTTCACAAACATCAACCTGTAACTTCGAATTTATGTACCGGGAGATTCGACCATCGGAATCCCCTGAGATTGGAATCATTGGAATCATAATGAAATGAACTTTCTAATAAAATAATATTTTTGAAATCCAACGGTTTGATTTTAATATAAGTCCAAATCAGTTTTGGAAAAGGTCGTTATGAATGCAATTAGGTGGCCGATGTTTGAAACCGATTGTATGGGCCTTAGTAAAATTATTAAAAATATAAATAATTTATGTAAAATCATAATAAATTATTTGGAAAGATTTTAGATGAAATATTTCATATTTGAAAAGATAAAAGATATTTTTGTATGAATGAGCTAGCTAATAACTAGAGTAATAATCCAATGATTTTAAATTAATAAATTGGATTAGAAAATGAGTTTAATATAACTAGAATTTTCCAACATATATCTATTGGAATGGATTAGAATGGAAATTATCTTCGAATATTTTCCATATTGGATTTGGTCCCCGCTAGGTAATTTACATTCTTTTTTTTAGGAAAGCATCATAGATTTGTTGAAGCAAGTCAGTTAAAAAGTTAGATTTTGCAGTATTGCACATCAATGGGTTGCAAGGAAGCACAGAAGGTGTTGTCAGTTCTAGGTTTTTATTTGATGTAGAGTTCGCTGGAATGCCATACATATTCCTGGATAGGCACATGCATGTTCATGATCGACAACTAACTTGGAGCACGAACCGTAGATTTGTTCTAGTGAACTGATAATATTTATTCTCTTGTTATAGTATATGTATGATTGAGTAGAAATATGATTAGAAAAAATCTATTCAAAAAAATGTGTTGTGTGAGAGAAGAAATTGTTATACATGGATGGTGTATGAAAATTATAGAAATTTTTGTTGCAATTGTTTGTACTATTAAAACTTTGTTAAAATAAATTTTTTTACTTGTTTATTTCATTCTATGACATACACTATTACTAAAATGAATACATTTAATATGTCATATCTATAAGCTGTATATTTTTACAGATTTATAAATCTATTGCAACGGGCATATACTGTTGCAAAAGGATTTGTTGCAACGGCAAAAGTCTATTGCAAAAAGTATATGTTGCAACAGCAAAAGCCTGTTGCAAAAAAGTATACGCAACATCTTATTGCAACAGGCGGAAAATGTTGCGAACTTTTTACAACTCTGGCTATACCAACAGGCGCGGGTCTGTTGCAATTAGTCTACTGCAACAGATATTGCCTGTTGCGAAAAGTGTATTTTGTTATAGTGAGTTACAGAATTTGGTACTGAATATAAACCGATATGAATTCCATTAAGATCTTATATTTAATATCAGATTGGATTTTGGATTTGTCGTAAGTGGTATTTTAAATAATACTGTTCTTAAACCCAATTATGAAAGGAATAAATCTTTTAATTAAGATTTAAGGAAATTTTCTAGTTTATTTAATTAAATTGGAATTGAATGAGATTCGATTAATAATAATCGAGATAACCTTATGTGAAGGAAGACATTTACTATTTTGTGGATTTTAAAAGGTTTTTTCGTTATTGCACTTATAATATTAGTCAGATACGAATATTTATATCGAGGATAAATTGTTTAGATTTTCGTAAGATTCCATATTAAATGGAAGAGGATTTTGGGTTTATTATGGACAATGCTTTAAATGACATTTGTTCTTTAACCCAGTTAAAGACAGGAGTAATTTCCTAAAAACTGAATAATCATTCTATAATGATTTTTGAGATTAAAACTAAACTGGAGTTTTAATGAATCTTTAATTAGATTAAAATGTAAAAAGAGGTAAGTAAATTTACAGATAACAATATGGGTGTTAAATATGGAGTACCACAAGTTTTGCTCCATGGGATGACTAGGTTGGGATTGGGATAAATCAAATAAATGATTTCTTTTGTAAGGCTGGATAATCCCGACTAGATTTATAAACTTTAATTTGGTTTAAATTATAAAAAGATGTAATAAAATCTTTTGAAATGACAACCAAAGGAAGATTAAACAAAGGTTTAATTGATGTAAAACTTTAATGAATATAATGGGAACCTTTCCCAGGGTAATGAATATTTGAATAAAAGAATATTCTGAATTGGAATGAGATGTGTGTTATCTTTATTATCGTTTGATTTTATGATTCGTGGATTATTCGGAAAGACCAGGTTTAATCCATTTTAATAATTGTTACAACGATTAAAAGTCAAAGATGAAGACGATGGTTGAAGACCGGAGATCTTCACATCGTATGGATGATTACTTATGTCTCGATTGGGCGGTAACCCAAGATGAGGTAATAAGTGGTGATTGTCCAGACGTACTTGGAGATCGACCGGATATGCGGGGACGTCTCTCTTGTATTAGGCAAATGGGAAGGGGGATAAGGTGCCTCCAGTTTCGTTCAGACCCAGAACAAACTTGCAAATGGATTATGTGTTTGATATTGTACTTTGTGTTATATTAATTGATCTCTACTAAATATATATCTGTTTGGTGGCGGATAATTTTTTCTCTTTGCTTAACACCCTTCTATGAGACATACGAGCCCAAAGGTTAGCATCGTTAGGCATTAGTTGTATGGCATGAACTGACGATGTGGCATGCTGAGATGCAATGATCAAAGCTTTTGTTGAAAAGCATAGCTTTGTGGATGATTATCAAAGGACGACTTTAATATAGCGTAACTTTGTGTATATTGTTAATTCGCAAGCCTCACACCCCGGTATCAGTCAAAAACAAAATTAGGGACTATGTGGAGTGCATGCGTTTCTTTCTAGCTAGAAGTGGTGTCATGGTATGAAGCCCAGACATTTTTACTTATGTGGATGACGGATTGCGAGGTGCTTGGATATGGCCGTAAAAGGCCCAGATTGGTCGACATACTGACCGGGTGATTGGTCTGATGGGGCCGAGAAACATATTGTTCAGGAATAACAATCCATAAACATTAGGTGTGGACCGTCCCTTAAGATCTAAGGGTTTCCCATAGGTATGATCCAGGACATCTTGCTTGAGGTGATTCGAAACCGATGAGGAAACATCATTTGCCTCAACTCATAAATGGAATCGTATATCCAATATGCGACTTTTCAGTTTTAGTTGTAAACCTATATGTCGACATAGTAGGATGGGGCACTATGTCGTCAAAGTCGTTTTCTGCACTATGCACTTATAACAGTAACCAAAATATTTGTTTTAAATCGTGCCAAGCATGTTTGGCTATTATAAGGTAAAACTCCATCCTCCGACTTGCGTTGCATTGTGTGATGCGACCTGAGTCTTATAATAGCTTCATTTTTCAAAAAGCATTGCGTTGTTTTATGTTTTAAATTAGTATTCATGTCAAGTAAAACCGTTCAGTGTCATACGGCATGGTCCCATGATATTGCCTTATTTTAAATAAGTAAAGTTTTAATAACCGTTTTAAATTCTCACACCAGTCCCATGACTGACCTGGAGTTTATTGTTTTTCACATAAACTCTAGGTGCCCATATTTTCCCCATGGGCAACTAGTAGTTTTGGTTTTACATATTTCTATTTAACAAGATCCTGGTTTACAGTTGGAGCTATATTCAGAAAGCTTTTTATCCGTGTATTTCTTTCAATTGTGTTAGTTGATGTATTTCCTTTGTGCGTTGTATTTATATATTTTTATTTCCGCTTCTATGTAATTTATTCTCTGATATTTGTATTTCCGCTGTGTATATTATTTATTTGTACTCTGATATTCTTGTACTATGATATAAACTGTTGTAATAACAATGAAAAGTTCTCTTGTTTTGTGTCCCGATGCATTATATTCTCAAACAATCCGTATTCTTGTTCGATTTAGGCCAGCCGAGGATTTCGGATCGTTAAAGGTGGTATCATAGCTTTGGTTTACAAAGCTCAAGTACAAGACACATTAGAACCAAACGAAAGAATTCATCAGAGATATGATTAGTAACATCATATAAGAATGACTCGTTAGAGATAGGGTTAGTAATGCCCTAGAATGAGTTCGAAGATTGTTATTTATAAGAAACGAATTTAATTGTGAAATTATTATATCTTATTATATGAATTTATGTATTTTATTTGATTTTGAATTTGGACTATCAAGTGTAGGAAGATTTGAGTATACGCCCGATGAGACATACATTGAAAGTCTCAAATATAATGAGCAGGTATAGATATAGAATCACACCCTAGTCACCCGGAGATAATTCTGGCGATTAATGCATAATCATTAGTACTTATGTTCGTGTTTCAAAAGTGGGATGTATGTATATTTCCAATTGACTGGTATGGGAACCAAAAACTTAATTACGGTTTATTGTTGGTGATTTGGCATTGAAAATTTGATTTTAAGTATATAAAAGATATATATTTGGAAAATTAATTAACCAATTGATTGCTGGTTATGATGTGGATAATTAGTTTAATTAATAAAAATATTGGAATAACAAAACCAACGTGGGAATGAAAGGTAAATTAAGCCAAATCAAATCTAAAAGAAACCTGAATTAATTTGAATTAGTTAGAACTGGATACATATATATGTTGAACAGGTTATTGTACAAAGCCTAAGAATAGGAATAAAATTATATGCCAGACAAACAGGTACATATTTAGTATATTGATTGGGTTTGATGATTGTATGAGTCGATTGGCCATCTGCTTAGCTTTTGGTTTTTCTTTTTGATCGATGAGGGCCCAGAGAGGCAAGCTATAGTTGTACTGATCAACCCGTACAAAGGAGCTTATGATGATTTTTTTTAATTTAAGGCGTTAGCTAAATTTCAAGAAATTAGAAAGTTCTTGGAAACAGAAAAGTTAAAGAGCTTGAGTCAAAACAAAGGTTAAGTTGGTTAAGTAAACGACCTATAGTTTTGTCTTCCTTTTCAGGGACGAAAAGTTTTAAGTGGGGGAGATTGTAACAACCCTGATTTTTGAAACCAATTTAAAATTTATTTTTAATTGATTTTAATGGAAATTAAATATTAAATGATTTATTTTAAGAATAAATAACTTAGAATTTTTTTAAAATGAGTTTGAATGCAAAGTTTGAGACAACCCCAAACCCCGTACTGACGGTGGAAAGGGTAATCTTTGGAATATAACACATAAACAGATAACAGCAGAACAAAATTAAATAAATACACCAGATAATGCACAATAGAATATACTGGATAAACGTAATCATCAGAGTTACACAGTATACAGGATCATACTTAGTACAAATACATTTCAGCTATACATAAATGTCTACAGCGGAAAACAAACATAATATGTACAATAGGAGCTGAACAACATAAAAGAGATAAATGATAGAATCCATCATCAGCTCCAGCTATCCAGAAAAAGCCAGCTAAAACCTGAATACAAGGCTGCCCGTGTAGAAAAAAGGGAACCCGAGTTTGAAAGTGAAACAAACTACGAGTCAGTCACGGGACTGGTATGAGAAATCTACTCAACACATTTAAAATACGGCTAATCACATGACCATGCCACTTTCATGGAACAGGCTTACTCCATTGGATTGCCAATGCTTTAAAACAAATAATTCTTTTAAACACCGCAATGCTTTTTATAAAAATGAAGCCATTATAAGGCTCAGTTCCCATCACACAATGCAACGCAAACTGGAGGATAGAGTTTTTACCTTAGAATGGCCAAAATATGCTTGATACAAATAAAACAAAAGCATTTGATATTACTACTAGTGTTTATATGTTTCAAAAGCAATTTCAAATCATAAGTATCAATCATAGATGGCATTTATGCCCCACACCACTATGTCGCCATATATAGGTATACAATCAAAACCGCACAGTCGCGTATTTGGAAATTGGATTTCCGTCATGAACCAAGACAAAAGATAGTCCTTACCGAATTCGAGACACTCTAGCCCGCCCCTCAGGATCAGAGCTCGAGTGACCCTTGGATCGTCAGGGCCGGTCCACCGATGTGGATTAAAATTCCTGAACACTGCGTTTCCCCACCCATTGGGGCGTAAGTGAGCCAACGAATGACTCCATCGGTCCCGGATCGACCGATAAAACCGAGGCGTCCCGCAACAGTAACAACCACATAAGTCAAACTTGTCAGGGCGTGTAAAACCACTGACGCCACTTCTAGCTAAAAAGAAACGCATGTCCCCCCTGAGGTCCTCTCCCGTTTCTGGTTCATACTGGGGTGTGAGGCTCGCGAATTCACGTTATACACAAAGCTACGCCACACAGGCGGTGCTTTGATCATCACCACAAGACTTTGCTTTTCAACAGAAGCCTTGATCACTGCATCTTAGCATGCCGCACAGGCAATTCACACCATGCAACTGATGGCTATCAATCACACAGAATAAATTCCAATGTCCGACACACCATCCATTTGCAAGTCCGTTCTGGGTCTGAACGAAACCGGAGGCACTATATACCTCGCAAACCCATCGATCTCCACATACGTCTGGACGATCACCACTCATTATCTATATTTTGGGATGCCTCCCAATCAAGACATCAGTTACCATCCAAACAAGGTGAAGATCTCCGGTCTTCGACCACCGTCTTGATCTTCGATTTCTTATCGTCGATTCAATTATTCAAAATGGGATAAACCTGGTCTTTCTGTGCAACTCGCATATATAATAAACAAGTGTTACACGAACACTACATACGCATCATTTCAATTCATTAGTCACTAACCGTCAATCAGTAAGAGAACGATTTCCCAAATATTAACCCCGAAGGCCGAAACCAACATCAGATCAAAATCCAGGAAACCATTTGACTTCGTTAACCTTCAGTTAATTTCTAAATTTCACATGCATATCATTTATTATATTTTATAACGATTTATCGCTATTTTTATTTATTTTAAGTAGCCAATTTATTTAAACGACGCTTCGGGCCATAACGCAGCCGTGGCGCTGTTTTTCTTTAGATTTGATTTACACATATCTGAGAATCTAACCGTTGGATCTTCACAAAATTTACATCATTAGAAAGATCTTTTCAAAATGAATCCAATGGTTCCAGTTTTGGGAAAATCCGACGGTCGGATCTCCCGGTACAATCGTTCGAAGTTTCGATTTCAAAATACGAACTGCAGCGTCGTTATTCGATTTAATATAATTATATATATATATATATATGATCGATTCTGGCGCTATTTTTCTTTAGATTTGAATTAAACATTCCAGACAATCCAACCGTTGGATCTTCACAAAGTTGGTGTCGTTGGAAAGATATTTCCAAAGCGAACCCAACGGTTTCGGTTTCGGGAAAATCCGATGGCCGGATCTCCCACACTAATCATTTGAAATCATGGTTTCAAAACACGAACTGCAGCTTCGTTATTCGATATATTTCAATTCTATATATATATATATATATATATTTATATATATATACCGACTCTTCGATTTCAAAACTATATTCTTTTCATACATTAGATAAAAGTGATAGTTTTAGTCAACCGACAATTATTTCAACACTTCGCTATTTTTAACCATTCATGTATTTGGAAAAAATGTGATTTTTATTGTAAAACAATTTATTTCGAAACACGATTATTTTATATACTTCATATAGGTGATAAAAATATGATTTTTCTTATAAAACAATTTATTTCTAAACACGACTATTTTATATAGTTCATATAGGTGATAAAAATATGATTTTTATTATAAAACAATTTATTTTAAAACGTGAATACTATTCAACACATGAATTTCTATTCAACGAATGAATTTCTTTTCAACACATGAACGGTTACTATAGTTTGTATATATATAGTAAAAATGTGATTTTTATTATTAAAACAATTTATTTAAAACAAGAATATTTTATATAGTTCATATAGGTGATAAAAATATGATTTTTGTTATAAAACAATTTATTTCGAACCCGAATACCATTCAACACATGAATTTCTATTCAATGAATGAATTTCTATTCAACACATGAACGTTATTCAAAATTCGTATATATACAATAAAAAGGTGATTTTTATATTGTTAAAACGGTTTATTTAAAACACGAATACCATTCAACACATGAATTTCTATTCAACGAATGAATTTCGATTCAACACATGAATGTTTTCTATAGTTTGTATATATAGAGTAAAAATGTGATTTTTATTGTTAAAACAATTTATTTAAAACACGAATACCATTCAACACATGAATTTCTATTCAACGAATGAATTTCGATTCAACACATGAAGGTTTTCTATTCAACACACGAATATAGTTTCAACACAGGAAAATAATTCTAACACATGAATATTATTCAAAATTTCGGCAGCATAACGACAGGGTAGTTAAAACCGGGACCGTCCCTAGTACGGCTCCTCGCTCTACCTTAAAGCCTTGCAGCTTCTGACAATGGGGAATCATGCATCTAGTTCGCACGCAGGCGACATGTATATTATTTTCATTTCCACGAACTATTCCTATGTGGTTTCAACCAAATATTTCTCAACCACAAACGGGTATTTTTCAACCACAATCAATCAATTTCAACCACAAACAATTCTAATCAACCATTTGTAATCAACCAATTTTCATACCAATCACAAACAATAAATATCGTCCATGGTTTGTGGACGAGGGGCGTGTATGTATATATATATATATATATATATATATATATATATATATAAGCATTTCGCTTCTATTCAACACATATATAATTTTTACAACGCATATATAACTTATATATCGAACGTACAACTTATACAATGCTTATACAAGAGGTGTACAACGCTTATATAACTCATACATCGACTATATAATTTATACATCGTCGTTTTTCCATATTGTTTATAATTTAGAAATCTCACATTGGGTTCCACTCCACCAAAAATAGCAGAAGGCTCAGAAAAATATGCGGTCTCTTCTAGAATGTAGAAGGCGTCCACATGAGTCCACTGTCTCTTGTTTCACTGAATTTCGCCAACAAACGAAAAAGATATGATTTTTACAGTGAAATCAAAAACCGTAGCGCTTTAAACCGCTATTAAATAGTTTAAAATAAAAACAGTCATATAGTTTCAAACCTGTTCAAAACTAGGTTTGTAGTTTTTGCGAAAACCGAGCAGCGTGGAGACGATCGGAGGGTACCACGGCCTAGAGCTACGAGAGGGCTTCATGGTGCCGGTGGTGGGGCCCCGTGCGATGGCCAGAATCGGGATCGGTGGCGGTGGGAAGTCGTTGACTTTGTGGGGTTCGTGTTCGTCGGGTCGGCGACGAGGAAGGGTGGTGGTTGGTCGGATTTGAAGAGGGAGGCAGGCGCTTTCGAGATTTGGTGGTGGCGGCAGCTAACGGTTGTTGAGGCGGCGGTAATTGGGTCTGGAAGCGGTGAACGACTATGCGTCGTCGATTGCAAGAGAGGGAGGCGGGTTTGAAAAGTAAACGGGTTGAAGTGGCTGAATTCTATTGGCCCTAGGGTTATATATTTATTTTTAATTTATTTTAAATTGTAAAATACCAGTTTCTCCATACGAACTTCTTTTCAAACCCAACGTGTAATGAACAGGAATTTTCGGCCTCGAAAATCGACATAAATACCTTTACTATAACTCATGCCGACCTTCCAAACACCGAAAACACTGGACGTTATTAGAAAGAAATTAGAGGGTGAGATAAGAAAGAAAGAAATATTAGAATAGAAGAAGAAGAAGCAACACAACACAGAGTCTCACATCGCAGCGGAACAAAATATAATACAGAAATAAATCTTTATTGAGAACTTTAAAAATACTTACAATATCAGAGTACATCACACCACGGGACAGTTATAATGACCTGTTCCCATATACAACACATAGCGGAATAGTAACTATATAATATCATACGTCAGGATTCTTCCAGCTCACCTCTTCACAGTCATTCGATAACCTGAACCTGTACACCCGGGCTAACCCGAGCATTTACAAAACACCGGGTCAGTCTGGTGAACCAGAGTGAGATAAACTCGCACAGTATTTAGGGTAACACACAACCTGATTATAAAGTTAAAATCTTTCAACGAGAAGGATAATCGTAAGATCAAATCCACACATAAACACAGACGGTTTTTACCTTACGATAACCCAAAACATTTTTTTGAAATCAATATCTTTTCTGATATTATCATAATGTTTAAATACAAGTAAATAGAATCTAGCAGAACGCTTGCATCTCACGCTCTACATATATAGTATACAAACAAAACCGCGGGCGCTTATTGGAGATTGGATTCAGACTATGACAAGGTATGGGGCCACCTGCCCATAGTGTATCTCTAGAGGCGAATACACTGGGTTCAACAAGAACGTCTTGCAACCCGGCCCACACATGACCGACCACTCATTTCGCTTGAGTGTATCGAATGTATATCAACAACGGTTGTGAGCTACCCACCGTCTTCCTGAAAAGGGACAGCATCGAAATAGATTCAAGAAACAAAAGGATTTTCTCTAGATAGGTGATTATACACCCTAATGGGAGCAACCCATGGATCAGTAGCAAGTCGTCCTTGCAATCCGTGGATCCCAACCATGACAGAATCACAGTTTATCTCTGGCTGCAAAACCAGAGATTATTTGTAGTTCTTCCGCTTATGAAAATCCACGGTCTTCAATGCTCCATCTCGACCGTCTTCTGATATCTTCACGTATTTGTTAGTCGGGATGGTTTTCGAATATAAATTCAATCCCGGTCTTTCCTTACCAACAATCGTATTGGACAGACTTGATAGTCGGTGATTTAACTATCAAAATAAACAGTGTTTCAAACATGACAATCCAGTGAGTTCACTGGTTCAGTATTCAACACCCCTTGGCCTTTTAATTTAAAACGGATGTAAATTTAAAACTCTTAAATCTTCGATATTATAAATACAGCTTTTTTTTGCTTCTTATTAAACAAAATATTTGATTTAAACATATCCATTTTAATACTTAGGTGAAAACGATATATCATAATCAGTTTCCTATTTTTACTTAAAAAACATTAACCACGATATTATCTAATATTGGAAAATCTATTCAAAATACTTATTTGAAAAACAACGTCACGGCATATCTTTTATTCATTACATGAAAACCACACTACACACTTATTCTTAAAGAATAAAGCTCATCTTTTTCATTTTCCCCCTTTTAATCCCAACAATATCGTTATAACTCACACAATCCCCTTTTATTTCCATTTTACCTTGGAATCCTCACTACATAAATTATTCCAAATTCTCGCCAAAACGTTGCGTTATCATTTCTCTAAATAATAAAATTTACTAACCTCTTTCACCATTACAACTAATACCACCCTCAGATACTCCTGATGTCGTTCAAGTTGGGGTATTTTAATTACCTCTCAGACCTTGATCAACAACGTTCATATCTAAAGGTAAATACGAGTTGTAACCCAAAACCAATATCTCAAACCAATATCTCATTCCAATATCAACTCAAATTCCATTTAACTGTTTTATTCAAAATACGGTTTCATACCTGCTTACCTCTTTTGAACACTCTTTCTCGGTTATACCCATTTTTCTTAAATTAATAATTAAGAACTTTATAAAATGCAACTTTTTAACCTTTACCTTTTTACAAAATTTCATTTCATTTCATTTTACTAAACAAAACCATTATCCCAGTTTAACCATTGGGTAAATTTTCTTATTCACACATTTCAAATCTGATTACATCATAATTGACTTTACAAAAATCAATTCATAATTAATTATAAAAATAAATAATTATTTCATTTTTATAAACTTATTTACAAAATAATATATTTCAAAATCTATCTCCAGTTATAAAATAAATTTTATAACTTCATCTTTATCGATTCACCTGACGGTGAATCGATATAAACAAAACGATTTAATTTTAGGCCATTTACTGCCGATTATTCAACCAATATAGTCCATTGGTTAAAACACAACACATGTTGATTTTTCAGTCCATGGTCACAACCAAGATCAATAACCCAGTCATAACAGTTCATATATGAAAATATGAAAACAAATAATATATTTGAGGAATCCGGTTGGATCCCTCCAACCTGTTCTTCCCTATCTTCAAAACGGTTATCAAACACAGTTCAAAACAATTCAAACAGATCGAACAATTCAAACAGATCAAACAATCCAAACCATTAAACACGTTTATTGATAAAAGTAACCAATAAGGCAAGTTACCTTTATTGGAACCAATCGTTAAAATAACGATTTGGTATTTTACTGAAATTAAACTACGATTTAATTTCATCAGTTAAATCAGTGAATAGAAATATAACTAGCGAAAAGTCAAGCATAGCAAACAGAGCACACATATAAAAACCCAATTTATATAAAATATAAATGGGTAAAACTGAGTGAGTTTAACTCACCTTGAGTCGATTTCGTTGAACGGTTGGTTTTAATTAAATTAAACAGAGGTTTAATTTAATTAAAAATCTCAGTTGTCTCTATTTCTATCTGGAGCAGTTCCATTCTGCAGTTGCTATCGAATGGCAGAAGTTATACCGGCCTGACATTCTATCTGATTAGATTAGAGATATAGATGGCCGATCAAATTAGATTCCTCTCCACTTCGTAGCTGTCTTGCTCCCACATGTTAAACATATTTCGGCTATTCCTGGAAATCATCCCACACCGTACCCAATTGGCAGACATCTGCAATTCATGTTTGTAATATACGGTTAAATTAAAGTTTTCATTTAATCTCTTAGTTAATATTTTGCTTAAACCAATTTACATTGGTAACAAACGTTGACTCCTATTTCCAATTATTGCCTCTTCCTGTGTATGCTGTTTCCAGTCTAAGCATATACGGTCCTTCTTTGATCTGAAAAATTAAATAATTTGGATTAATTAACATGGTCTAATTTAAACAAAAGAACTTCTTAATTAAAGATTTAATTAGTAAATCACTTTCGGTTATACCCTTCCGCATCCAGTCATTTGCTCGAATTCTCGTTCTGTTCCTCACAGTCTTCGGCGGTTCTGTCAACAAAACAGCCCATGCCTTTAGTACAAACTTTGAGTTAAATATCCTAATTACTTATTGCTAAATTAAGGGTCAACCTTACTACAATTTATGTGAGCTGCTCCTTAGAAACGAGGCCAACTCCTTCCAGTTGGTTTATCACGCTCTACATCGTTGGTCCCTCAATTCCAGTACTGTTTCCTTCACGAACGAACAGACCCGACCTCAATTGCCTCCCCGTCGCACTTTGTTGTATTCATTCCTTCACATTACTAAGTCCATCATCCATAATTCTTCACGTGTCCGTCTCCTCTCACTTGAATGCTTCCACCGCACAATGCCTCCATCCTTATATCAACACAATACACTGCTCCAACTTACGTCCATCCCCATACCCCCACGCCCATGTTCATGCAAACCATTCCAGAGCGCTTTCTCACACCACCGTCCCCTCAGGTGAAACCGTTCATCACAACCCCAGCTCTCCTCTTTCCTGTTTTGCGCCTAGTTCACCGTCTTGTACTCCTCAAACAATCCCTCTCCTCCTTTCCGTACTCATCGTCCGCTCTTTCTGTTTTGAAATGGAGGTTTCTGTTTCATGCTAGTCATGGGATTTTTTAAGTACTATTTAGAAATGGAGAGTTTGTCTCGCTGAGGTGAAAAGAAATGAAGATGAGATCATTATTTATAGGAGAAAGAGGTGTGGGCAGTACGTTTTCCAAATGTCACTTTCACTTGAGGATACTTGGTCGGCAAGGATTTATGCATTGACAAGAAAATACGATAGTAGGTTTGTACATGCTAAGAATAGCTGCGTTTCCTTTTCATTAGGCATGTGAATCTGATAGGTCGAATTAATTAGATTAAGACGTTTCAAAAGGGCATTGAAATGATAGGGTGGCTGCTGCGTTGTGTTGAAGAAATTAAGCTTGTTTGTTTATTAACATGGACAGTAACTTCCATGGGTATACATATAGGGTCCAAGATTTATTGAAATATTATTTACAAAACTTCGTCGTAAAGTAACACGTAAAAACCACCCCAAATGATTTATGTTTTCTGATAAAAACTAATCTTGATGTAAAAAGATATTCCGGATCCAATGGGACAAGTTTCGTCAAAATCCGAGGTCATATGAAAAAATTCCTTTATAAAACCAGAAATAAACACGCGTTTAATTTTTCCACAATCACCAGATAAATCAAATCAACTTGAAACCTTACAATTCTAAAATAATTCTTCAATACGAACCCAACGGCACTAGTTTCGTCGCATTCTGAGACTGTTTCCACGATACGCTATTTTCACGCGCACCGCAATGCCATTTCGGACACCAAATTACACGATCTTCAAAAATAACAAAATATATACCTATCCTGACTCTAATCGATGATATGAACTCAACGGAAGTGGTTTCGTGGCTTAATTCGATCGTCTGCTCAAGTTATACCCAAATAACTCTTTGTTAAATTAATTACGTGCTATAGAAATTAAACGGGCGTTTTTGGCTGTCGTGGTCACATACGACATCGATTTGCCACGCCATTCAATACCGTACAATAATTTAACTCTACGGTTCTAATGAAACTAGTTTCATCGAAATCTGAGTCCGTTTGCAAAACGGCTATTTTAAAGGTCGATATTTAAATAAAGATTTTCATAGCGACTATTTCAAAATTTGATTTAGCCATATCTTACAATCTATAACATGAAATCTGAATTTTTTTCTCTTTCATATGAAAATTATCATCAATATGGTTCTAACATTTCTCGTTTCAAAGAAATCCGACTTATATCGGCTCCTGTATTCTCAGTTGAAGTTCAAAACTCCATATTACGAACTACACGCCATTTTCAAGCTCGATTTATATTTAAATAAATTATAGCGTTAAACTTTGTTTTAAATAACGATTTAAATATTAAATTCTATAAATACTCCAAATATAATATTTAAAATAATAAATTAAATTAAATATTTGATGGCCAAAACACGGGTCATTACATTCTTCCCCCCTTAAAATAATTTCGTCCTCAAAATTGCTAAGGTAAGAAGGAACGTTACAAACCTATTATCTTTATAAAAATAAATTAAAAACTTGATTTTAATTCCCAAACTAATCTAATTGGTTGTAAAACCAATTTAATTCAAATAAAAGAATTTTCCAAAAATCTTCAAAAATTTCTTAACACCTTAAATTTTGGAAATTTTTTGGCAGAGTCTCCCCTGTACGGAGGACATCTGCAATATCGCTGGTTCAAGGAATAGATATCCATCGACCAACAGGGTCGAAAAAATTCAAAAACCAAACTCAAAACCCAAATAAAAATCAAAATTTTATATTCTGCATAGGCATACCTTTTTGCAAGCATTATTACGTGATAAGCATATTTTATATTCGAGCTTGCTTAGTTATTATGCAGCTCTATTCAGACTGGATTCAATTAACTTCAGAATTTTCTCTTGGATGGATTTTAAAGCTGAATTGGCAATTCTGCACCTATTCTCAACTCAACTAAATTTCATTAGTTCCACAACAACATTAGTTAGTTTCAAATATCCATATCACACGATCCAACCAATTCTACACACAATCTAATCCACATGAGATTCATAATTATTTATATTCACTCCATTTATTCCTTTAATTATCCATTCAAGTTTATTAATATGGATTGATTTATCTAACTTATTTATTTCATATTGGTATCAACCACGTCTATTACTTTCAGATTTATATTCAAGCAATCAACAACACAGTCCAACAAATCATTGAAACCAACACTAGCAATCCACCGATTTCCCCTAGTATAATAAATTGAGAAAATCATTCCTTTTATTATAAAATAAATTGGACAAAATAATTTCAAAAATAATTTTTATATCAAATTACAAATACGCGCCCTCGTATATAACAAACTCAATCTAGGGTATTACTAACCCCATCTCTATCGAGTTACACCACAGAGCCAAGGTTATCACTAAACCAATAGCTCTGATACCACTGTAACGAACAGGAATTTTCGGCCTCAAAAATCGACATAAATACCTTTACTATAACTCATGCCGACCTTCCAAACGCCGAAAAAACTGGACGTTATTAGAAAGAAATTATAGGGTGAGATAAGAAAGAAAGAAATATTAGAATAGAAGAAGAAGAAGAAGAAGCAACACAACACAGAGTCTCACATCGCAGCAGAACAAAATATAATACAGAAATAAATCTTTATTGAGAGCTTTAAAAATACTTACAATATCAGAGTACATCACACCATGGGACAGTTATAATGACCTGTTCCCATATACAACACACAGCGAAATAGTAGCTATATAATATCATACGTCTGGATTCTTCCAGCTCGCCTCTTCATAGTCGATCGATAACCTGAACCTATACACCCGGGCTACCCCGAGCATTTACAAAACACCGGGTCAGTCTGGTGAACCAGAGTGAGATAAACTCGCACAGTATTAAGGGTAACACACAACCTGGTTTTAAAGTTAAAATCTTTCAACGAAAAGGAAAATCGTAAGATCAAATCCACACATAAACACGGACGGTTTTTACCTTACGATAACCCAAAACATTTTTTTGAAATCAATATCTTTTCTGATATTATCATAATGTCTAAATACAAGTAAATAGAATCTAGTAGAACGTTTGCATCTCACGCTCTACATATATAGTATAAAAACAAAACCGCGGGCGCTTATTGGAGATTGGATTCCGACTATGACAAGGTACGGGGCCACCTGCCGATAGTGTATCTCTAGAGGCGAATACACTGGGTTCAACAAGAACGTCTTGCAACCCGGCCCACACATGACCGACCACTCATTTCGCTTGAGTGTATCGAATGTATATCACCAACGGTTGGGAGATACCCACCGTCTTCCCGAAAAGGGACAGCATCGAAATAGATTCAAGAAACAAAAGGATTTTCTCTAGATAGGTGATTATACACCATAATGGGAGCGACCCACATAGCCATGCTGCCTGCCTGATTTTTGTCATTTCCCAGTTGATGAGGCCTGAGGCTAGAATTACTTTTTCAGAACATCTGGTCACCATTCACTTTGAATGCCACATCGTCAGATCCGCCAGATATCACTAATGACGTCCACAAAAATACTCTGCAGTTTAGCTAAGAGAAGGTGTACGACCTTCTCCACCATCAACAGAAGTACGTTTGAAGAAATCAATGTACGCATTCCTTTGGAAATACTCTGTCAGACATCCGTCCATACAAGTCATCCAGGAACAGGATGAACCGAAGGTACTCTCCTACTGCATCTCATATAGGAATCACCCCATGGATCAGTAGCGAGTCGTCCTTGCAATCCGTGGATCCCAACCACGACAGAATCACAGTTTATCTCTGGCCGCTAATCCAGAGATTATTTGTAGTTCTTCCATTTATGAAAATCCACGGTCTTCAATGCTCCATCTCGACCGTCTTCTGATATCTTCACGTATTTGTTAGCCGGGATGGTTTTCGAATATAAATTCGATCCCGGTCTTTCCTTACCAACAATTGTATTGGACAGACTTGATAGTCGGTGATTTAACTATCAAAATATACAGTGTTTCAAACATAACAATCCAGTGAGTTCACTGGTTCAGTATTCAGCACCCCTTGGCCTTTTAATTTAAAACAGATGTAAAATTAAAACTCTTAAATCTTCGATATTATAAATACAGCTTTTTTTGCTTCTTATTAAACATAATTTATGATTTAAACATATCCATTTTAATACTTAGGGGAAAACCATATATCATAATCAGTTTCCTATTTTTACTTCAAAAACATTAACCACGATTTTATCTAATATTGGAAAATCTATTCAAAATACTTATTTGAATAACAATGTCACGGCATATCTTTTATTCATTACATGAAAACCACACTACACGCTTATTCTTAAAGAATAAAGCTCATCTTTTTCATCTTCCCCCTTTTAATCCCGACAATATCGTTATAACTCACACAATCCCCTTTTATTTCCATTTTACCTTGGAATCCTCACTACATAAATTATTCCAAATTCTCGCCAAAACGTTGCATTATCATTTCTCTAAATAATAAAATTTACTAACCTCTTTCACCATTACAACTAATACCACCCTCAGATACTCCTGATGTCATTCAAGTTGGGGTATTTTAATTACCTCTCAGACCTTGATCAACAACGTTCATATCTTGAGGTAAATACGAGTTGTAACCCAAAACCAATATCTCATTCCAATATCAACCCAAATTCCATTTAACTATTTTATTCAAAATACGGTTTCATACCTGCTTACCTCTTTTGAACACTCTTTCTCGGTTATACCCATTTTTCTAAATTTAATAATTAAGAACTTTATAAAATGCCACTTTTTAACCTTTACCTTTTTACACAATTTCATTTCATTTCATTTTACTTAACAAAACCATTATCCCAATTTAACCATTGGGTAAATTTCCTTATTCACACATTTTCAAATCTGATTACATCAGAATTGACTTTACATAAATCAATTCATAATTAATTATAAAAATAAATATTTATTTCATTTTTATAAACTTATTTGCAAAACAATATATTTCTAAATCTATCTCCAGTTATAAAATAAATTTTATAACTTCATCTTTATCGATTCACCGCAGGTGAATCGATATAAACAAAACGATTTACTTTTAGGCCATTTACTGCCGATTATTCAACCAATATAGCCCATTGGTTAAAACACAACACATGTTGATTTTTCAGTCCATGGTCACAACCAAGATCAATAACCCAGTCATATCAGTTCATATATGAAAATATGAAAACAAATAATATATTTGAGGAATCCGGTTGGATCCCTCCAACCTGTTCTTCCCTGTCTTCAAAACGGTTATCACAACACATTTCAAAACAATTCAAACAGATCGAACAATTCAAACAGATCAAACAATCCAAACCATTAAACACGTTTATTGATAAATGTGGCCAATAAGGTAAGTTACCTTTATTGGAACCAATCGTTAAAATAACGATTTGGTATTTTACTGAAATTAAACTACGATTTAATTTCATCAGTTAAATCAGTGAATAGAAATATAACTAGTGAACAGTCAAGCAAAGCAAATAGAGCACACAAATAAAAACCCAATTTATATAAAATATAAATGGGTAAAACTGAGTGAGTTTAACTCACCTTGAGTCGATTTCGTTGAACGGTTGGTTTTAATTAAATTAAACAGAGGTTTAATTTAATTAAAAATCTCAGTTGTCTCTATTTCTATCTGGAGCAGTTCCATTCTGCAGTTGCTATCGAATGGCAGAAGTTATACCGGCCTGACATTCTATCTGATTAGATTAGAGATATAGATGGCCGATCAAATTAGATTCCTCTCCACTTCGTAGTCGTCTTGCTCCCACATGTTAAACATATTTCGGCTATTCCTGGAAATCATCCCACACCGTACCCAATTGGCAGACATCTGCAATTCATGTTTGTAATATACGGTTAAATTAAAGTTTTCATTTAATCTCTTAATTAATATTTTGCTTAAACCAATTTACATTGGTAACAAACGTTGACTCCTATTTCCAATTATTGCCTCTTCCTGTGTATGCTGTTTCCAGTCTAAGCATATACGGTCCTTCTTTGATCTGAAAAATTAAATAATTTGGATTAATTAACATGGTTTAATTTAAACAAAATAACTTCTTAATTAAAGATTTAATTAGTAAATCACTTTCGGCTATACCCTTCCGCATCCAGTCGTTTGCTCGAATTCTCGTTCTGTTCCTCACAGTCTTCGGCGGTTCTGTCCACAAAACAGCCCATGCCTTTAGTACAAACTTTGAGTTAAATATCCTAATTACTTAATGCTAAATTAAGGGTCAACCTTACTACAATTTATGTGAGCTGCTCCTTAGAAACGAGGCTAACTCCTTCCAGTTGGTTTATCACGCTCTACATCGTTGGTCCCTCAATTCCAGTACTGTTTCCTTCACGAACGAACAGACCCGACCTCAATTGCCTCCCCGTCGCACTTTGTTGTATTCATTCCTTCACGTTACTATGTCCATCGTCCATAATTCTTCACGTGTCCGTCTCCTCTCACTTGAATGCTTCCACCGCACAATGCCTCCATCCGTATATCAACACAGTACACTGCTCCAACTTACGTCCATCTCCATACCCCCACGTCCATGTTCATGCAAACCATTCTAGAGCGCTTTCTCACACCACCGTCCCCTCAGGTGAAACCGATCATCACAACCCCAGCTCTCCTCTTTCCTGTTTTGCGCCCAGTTCATCGTCTTGTACTCCTCAAACAATCCCTCTCCTCCTTTCTGTACTCATCGTCCGCTCTTTCTGTTTTGAAATGGAGTTTTCTGTTTCACGCTAGTCATGGTATTTTTTAAGTACTGTTTAGAAATGGAGAGTTTGTCTCGCTGAGGTGCAAAGAAATGAAGATGAGATCATTATTTATTGGAGAAAGAGGTGTGGGCAGCACGTTTTCCAAATGTCACTTTCACTTGAGGATACTTGGTCGGCAAGGATTTATGCATTGACAAGAAAATACGATAGTAGGTTTGTACATGCTAAGAATAGTTGCGTTTCCTTTTCATTAGGCATGTGAGTCGAATTAATTAGATTAAGACGTTTCAAAAGGGCATTGAAATGATAGGGTGGCTGCTGCGTTGTATTGAGGAAATTAAGCTTGTTTGTTTATTAACATGGACAGTAACTTCCATGGGTATACATATAGGGTCCAAGATTTATTAAAATATTATTTACGAAATTTCGTCTTAAAGTAAAACGTAAAAACTACCCCAAATGATTTCTGTTTTCTGATAAAAACTAATCTTGATGTAAAAAGATATTCCGGATCCAATGGGACAAGTTTCGTCGAAATCCGTGGTCATATGAAAAAATTTCCATTATAAAACCAGAAATAAACACGCGTTTAATTTTTGCACGATCACCAGATAAATCAAATCAACTTGAAACCTTACAATCCTAAAATAATTTTTCAATACGAACCCAACGACACTAGTTTCGTCGCATTCTGAGACTGTTTCCCCGATAGGCTATTTTCACGCGCACCGCAATGCCATTTCGGACACCAAATTACACGATCTCCAAAAATAACAAACTATATACCTATCCTGACTCTAATCGACGATATGAACTCAACGGAAGTGGTTTCGTGGTTTAATTCGATCGTATGTTCAAGTTATACCCAAATAACTCTTTGTTAAATTAATTACGTGCTATAGAAATTAAACGGGCGTTTTTGGCTGCCGTGGTCACATACGACATCGATTTGCCACGCCTTCAATACCGTACAATAATTTAACGCCACGATTCTAATGAAACTAGTTTCGTCGAAATCTGAGTCCGTTTGCAAAACGGCTATTTTAAAGGTCGATATTTAAATAAAGATTTTCACAGCGACTATTTCAAAATTTGATTTAGCCATAACTTACAATCTGTAACACGAAATCTGAATTTTTTCTCTTTCATATGAAAATTGTCATCAATACGGTTCTAACGTTTCTTGTTTCACAGAAATCCGACTTATATCAGCTCCTGTATTCTCAGTTGAAGTTCAAAACTCCATATTACGAACTACACGCCATTTTCAAGCCCGATTTATATTTAAATAAATTATAGCATTAAACTTTGTTTTAAATAACGATTTAAATATTAAAATCTATAAATACTCCAAATATAATATTTAAAATAATAAATTAAATTAAATATTTGATGGCCAAAACACGGGTCGTTACACAACGACTGTCGCCCCTAGCTAAATCCCCCCATTCCGAACACAATGGGATATGTTTCATAGGCCCATTCAACTGTTTCAGTCAATTTTCCTTCGAATTAAAGTATAAAACATTCAATATTTGATTTGAACGTACATTTCAATTTGCCAGGGCCACAAACTGATTCGAAAAATTCCAAAAAAATAAATCTAGCTATGTTTTGACGATACGGTCCCAACAAAACTAGTTTCGTCGAATTCTGAGACCGTTTGAAAAATGGCCCATTTCTGGTCGATCCAATTTAACTATAATTGACCAAAACATGTTTTCCATTTCCACGCTCACATATTAACTTCAAAAATTATGAAATTTGAAACCTAGCAATAGTTTAACATCCCAGATGCAACAAAAGTGGTTTCGTCGAATTCCGAGGTCGTCTGCAAAATAGCCATTTTCACGGGCTATATAAATTCCATAGCGACCTTTCTGAAAATTCATTTAGCCATAACTTTTGCTTCCCGCTATGAAACTTCGATTTTTCATATTCGGTAGAAAGGTACTCACTAACAGATTTAAATATTTTTGGTTCCACTCAAATCCGTTTTGTTTTACACCCGGTACAGTCAGTCAAAGTTAGAATTCAAATTTTAAAACTACCGCGCAATTTCAGGCCTTGTTTCTAATTCAAAGTAATTATATTTATTTTCAATGTCGATTCAAACTTACTTTTCATTGTTACTATTTAAAATATTTATTTTAAATATTTAAAATCCACTATTTTAGCCAATTTAAAAAATTTAAATTCATTCAGATTTTCCGGGTTGTTACAATCTCCCCTACTTAAAACTTTTCGTCCCCGAAAAGGAACAAAGTCGAAAGTGGTTTGATTAATCAACTCTACGTTCAATCTGGCTTCCCTTCTCCAACTTTTCAGCTTCTGAGAATTTTCAAATTCTTCAAAAATTTGGCTAACACCCGGAATTTTCGAAAAATTTCGCCATAACCTCCTTTGTACGGGGAGAGGTTTGGAAATTTATTGGGCCGTATTAGGTACCCAATAAATCCTATAAAGCATACACATATTTATAGTGATATATTCTGGTGTTTACAGAGGAGCGTGTATAGATAATAACTCCAGAGAATAAATTCTCGTCACCCTGTCAACGCCTGAGGGAGTGTGTATTTTTAATTGCTCCAGAGGATAAATCCTCGTCACCTCATCCCGTGTGGGAAATAAATAATCCATGTGCCGTATCTAATAACTAGAGAGACGTGATTATTGTCAACTCCAGACCCGTGTGGGGTTTTTATTAATCTGCCAATTTATCGTTACAATTTTGTATTGTCCATATCAGTCATTAGTGCAACCTATAAAATATAGTCATCGACATACAAGCCTCTCGCTCGTATGGTAAATCTTCCACCTCGTCACACAAGCTCCAAATGCTTATGTGGTATATGATGAAGTATGCCTATCTTCCAGAATTATGCCATGTACTATAGTTCAAAATTAATTGTTACTATCCTATGGCGACGTTTATTATTACACACAGAATAACCAGCGCATTCAATGGCATTCACAGGAGTTGATATAATAATAAAATTGCGCATCCAACTCATTAAGGTTTACCTATTTGTCGGGCACGCAAATAAAATCTTTACTCAATAGCTAATCCATTTACCTGTTCAAACATATATGATGCACATGTATATATATCTATCTATTTTTAAATCAGTTCAATGTGTGATTTAATCGAATAAATTCTACCATTATTCTCTTATTGATTAAATTAACTATCGTTCTAATAATTTAATTAATCAAATCTACTATCACACAATACAAACAACAATCAAATTGTTTTTAACTTTTCAAAAATATACTTATCAATTTCTACACTCCTTTAAAATCATTCAGTCTGTAGAATTAAAAGTGCACATCCATGGAAAGAAAATAACAACAAAGTAGAGAACTAAATGGTAATGCAAAGTATGGTAAATGTACCTTGCACCGGAGTTAATCGGAGATATCCACACGACACTTAGGATAGGCTTTCTGAATGCTCTCCTCAGTTTCCCAAGTACAATCTCGCGGATCTCCACTCCATTGCACTTTGACTAAGTGAACCTTCTTGTTCCTCAGCTCTTTGGTTTCTTTGCCAATGATCTTTAGCGGCTCTCTTCTCACAGCCAATTCTGGAGTAATTTCAATATCCTGTTGAGCTGCTTCTTCCACGATCAAGTCTGGATCATGAATGTGCTTTCGAAGTTGAGATATGTGAAATACATCATGCAACCCAGGCAACCACTCTGGCAATTTAACCCTATAAGCGAGATTTCCAATCCGTTCAAGAATAGGAAACGGGCCAATGAATTTGGGCGCCAACTTCCCAGTTTTACCGAACCGGATAACTCCTCTCGTCGGCGATACTTTCGAATATACATAGTCGCCAACAGTAAATGATATATCTGTTCTTCTCTTATCGGCATAGCTCTTCTGTCGGCTTTGAGCGGCGAGTAATCGTTTCTTAACGAAATCGACTTTGTCGGCAGCTTCTCGGATCATATCAGGCTCTAACACAAGTCTATTACCGGGTTCGACCCAACAAGCAGGAGATCGGCACGGTCTACCATATAATTCTTCGAATGGCGACATTGTCAGGCTCGCTTGGTAGTTGTTGTTATACGTGAACTTTTCCAAATGTAAATGGTCTTCCCATGATCCACCGAAATCGAGAACACAAGCCCGCAATAAATCTTCTAGTATACGATTCACCCTCTTAGTCTGACCATCTGTCTGAGGATGATAAGCGGTGCTCAAGTTCAGCTTCATTCCTAGCTCTACTTGAAATGCCTCCCAGAATTTGCTAGTAAATATTGGATCTCTATCACTAACTATACTGATCGACACTCCATGTAGCCTTACGATTTCCTTGAAGTATATCCGCGCCAGACTCTGAGCAGTTCTGTTTGATCTGGCAGGTAAGAAATGGGCGGTCTTCGTGAAGCGATCTACGATCACCCAAATACTTTCATTTCCTTTTCTGGTTCTGGGCAAACCATCTATGAGGTCCATGGAAATATGTTCCCACTTCCAACCTGAAACGTCCAGCGGTTGCAACAATCCAGCTAGTTTCTGTTGGTCGCTTTTGACTAGCTGGCAAGTAGGGCATCGGCTAACATATATTGAAACGTCTCTTTTCATAGCCTTCCACCAGAATGTTCGCTTGAGATCGTCATACATTTTGGCCACACCAGGATGGATACTCAGCTTGGACTTGTGACACTCGTCTAACACTTCCATTTTTAAATCTGGGATGTCGGGAACACAAATCCTTCCTTTCAATCTCAGGGTCTCATCGTTATCTATTTGAAAACACGATGGTTCGCCTTTCTAAATCCTTTTGATCATATCCTTAATAAAATTATCATCCTTTTGAAGAATAGATATTTTGTCAATCAAGGAAGTCGTAATAATAAAGCTGGCAATCATTACATTCTTTCGACTCAGCGCATCGGCCATGACATTGGCTTTCCCTGGAGTGTATAGAATCTCAAAATCATATGCTGCAAGGAACTCTAGCCAACGTTGCTGCCTCGGATTCAAGTCTTTCTAGGTGAACAGATACTTTAACGACTGGTGATCTGTAAACAGTTCGAATTTCTCACCCAGAAGATAATGTCTCCAGATTTTCAAAGCAAATACGATAGCCAACAACTCAAGATCATGAGTGACGTAGTTTTTCTCGTGCGGCTTCAGCTGATGGCTAGCATAAGCAATCACTTGACCTCTTTGCATTAGTACTGCACCCAGGCCTTCTCTAGAGGCATCTGTCCAGACTTTTAAATCCTGATGGCCGTCGATAATGGTTAACACCGGAGTAGTCGTTAATCTTAACTTTAGCTCTTCAAAAGCCTCCTCACATTCTAGAGTCCATTTGAATTTTGAATGCTTCCTTGTAAGCTTCGTTAAGTGACCAGATATCTTCGAAAAGGTTTTAACGAACTTCGGGTAATAACTAGCCAATACGAGAAAACTGCGGACTTCTGTAGGAGTACTAGGCTGTTTCCAATTTTGAATAGCAGTGATTTTAATTGGATCCACAGCAATTTCTTCTTTCGATACGACGTGGCCAAGAAATTTCAGTTCATCTTGCCAGAATATACATTTGGACAGTTTAGCTTTTAATACATTCCTTCTCAGAATTTCTAGAACCTGTTCTAAATGCTTTTCATGTTCGGATTTTGATTTAGAGAAGATTAGAACATCGTCAATAAAAACTAGAACAAACCTATTCAAAACTCCTCTGAACACTCTATTCATCAAATCGACGAAATAAGCTGGAGCGTTACATAAGCCGAACGGCATTACTAACCACTCATAGAATAAGTCTGAACCTCTGAATGCTGTCATAGGAACACACTCTTCGGCAATTCAAAGCTGATGGAAGCCTGTAGCTAGGTCCATCCTTGAAAACACTTGTGCTCCATTCAGACGATCCAATAAATCATCGATTCATGGCAAAGGATATTTATTCCTTATTGTCTGCTTGTTCAAATCACGATAATCCACACATAGCCATAGAGTACCGTCAGATTTTGGGACAAACACCACTGCTGCACCCCAATCAGAGAAACTAGGCCTGATCAGACCCTTCCATACTAGCTGTCGAGTTTGATTGTCTAATTCCTCTTTTTCTTTCAAGAACATTCTTCGAATAGCGTGGACTACCGGCCTTGCATTCGGAATCAAAGCGATCTTGAAATCAATTTTCCTCTGCGGAGGTAAGCGAACAACTTCATCGAACACATCCACATAATTCTTTACGAGTGGAATATCTTTGATGAGGTCGGGAATATTCTCTGTGACTACAGGGATATCTTTAATTTGAGCAGGAGAAACATCCAAAGCTGCCTAGAAGTCTTTTCTATTGGAATTCTGACCTTCACAGGGAATGGTTATATAATCACCTGATTTAATCTTTGCCTTTACGACTCTATCGGCGCATTTAACCTCAACTTCATATTTGGTCAGCCAGTCTAACCCCAGGATAAGATCAAATTCTGCAAAATTCATGACGACCGAGATGGTAGGGAACCGATAACGAGAAAAAGAAACTGACACTCCACACACCCAACTGAGATCGAGGGAACCCCCAACCGAATTTTGGACAGTCATTGGTTCTTTGAGCTTCTTCAAATTCAAATCTAGTTTCTTAACTGCATTCTTTGCAACAAAGCTTCGCGACGCGCCTATGTCAAACAGTACTCTAACTGGAATATCTTTGACAGTAAGCGTGCCTTCCAAAACATCTGGCCTTTCCTGAGCAGATGAAGATGCAGGCACTTCGGCTACTTCATTTACATGTACTGCTTCAGATTTCTGAGATAACGGGCAGGCCTTGGAAAGATGACCGGCCTGATGGCATTGACTGCACTTTCTATTCTCTTGAATTCCCCTCTTGGGTTTGAACTTATTCTTTCTTTGTTGGTTCCAAGATTTGCAACTTATCGCCAAATGACCTTGTCTATTGCAGCTTGAGCACGTGGCGGTCGTTACTGGTTCTTTCCTAGATTTAGCCCTTTTTCTCTTGGCACTGGGCCTCTTACTGACCTTAGGACTATCAGTCACAGACTCCACTTTGTTACTCGAGCTGACTTCTTCTTCGTCGCGCAACATACCTTTCTTATGGAGATCTTCATACTAATAAGCCATGTATATCATTTCAGAAAAAGGAAGCTTCACATTCCTCATCACACTATTCTGATATTTTCTTTGTAGGCCATGTATAAATCTCAAATTCTTCCTCTTTGGATCTTAAATCAGATGAGGAGCAAAGTGAGAAAGTTCGTTGAATTTCTTATGATATTCTGGAATGGTCATATCTCCTTGTATCAGATAAGAGAATTCATCACATAGTCGCTCAGTCACTTCAGGAGGAGTAAATCTTTCTAGGAAAATCTCTTTGAATCTATCCCAGGTGATATCATCTTCTGTATTATCTTTGATAATTGTTTCCCACCAGATCAAAGCTTCTTCTTTGAGCACCCAAGATGCTACTAATCTTTTCTGATCATCTCTCAACTGGATAAGTTCAAAAATTCTTTCAACAGAACTCATCCAAGCTTGAGTCTGAATTATAGATTCATTGCTCGAGAACTGTGCTCCGCCCAGATTTCAATATCTCTTTAATAGAGCCTCTAGATCGAGTTCTGCATTTCTCCTGTTTCTGACACTCATTTTCTAGAACTTCTGCAAATAGCAGATCAAGTGTCAGGTCATAGAAAAGGTATTTTAAAACATAGAAACATATACTTCCAATGTAAATGTGTCTATCGGGGTGTAATTTCATTTTGCTTTACTCATACTAGGATACTGCTGATCCTATCTGTATTGAGTTACCCATCCCAGAACGCTACTGGTTCTATTTCTGACGAGTTCGTTAATATGTTATATTCCAGCACTAAGCTTAACCAAAGCTCTGATACCAAATGAGACGATCCCAAACCCCGTACTGACGGTGGCAAGGGTAATCTTTGGAATATAACACATAAACAGATAACAACAGAACAGAATTAAATAAATACACCAGATAATGCACATTAGAATATACTGGATAAACATAATCATCAGAGTTACACAGTATACAGGATCATACTTAGTACAAATACAGTTCAGCTATACATAAATGTCTATAGTGGAAAAGAAACATAATATGTACAATAGGAGCTGAACAGCATAAAAGAGATAAATGATAGAATCCATCTTCAGCTCCAGCTATCCAGAGAAAGCCAGCTAAAACCTGAATACAAGGCTGCACATGTAGAAAAAGGGGCACCCGAGTTTGAAAGTGAAACAAACTACGAGTCAGTCATGGGACTGGTACGAGAAATCTACTCAACACATTTAAAATATGGCTAATCACAGGACCACGCCACTTTTGTGGAACGGGCTTACTCCATTGGATTGCCAGTGCTTTAAAATAAATAATTCTTTTAAACATCGCAATGCTTTTTATAAAAATGAAGCCATTATAAGACTCAGTTCCCATCACACAACGCAACGCAAACCGGAGGATAGAGTTTTTACCTTAGAATGGCCAAAATATGCTTGATACGAATAAAACAAAAGCATTTGATATTAATACTAGTGTTTATATGTTTCAAAAGCAATTTCAAATCATAAGTATCAATCATAGACGGCATTAATGCCCCATACCACAATGTCGCCATATATAGGTATACAATCAAAACCGCATAGTCGCGTATTTGGAAATTGGATTTCCGTCATGAACCAAGGCAAAAGATAGTCCTTACCGAATTCGAGACGCTCTAGCCCGCCCCTCAGGATCAAAGCTCGAGTGACCCTTGGATCGTTAGAGCCGGTCCACCGATGTGGATTAAAATTCCTGAACACTGCGTTTCCCTGCCCTTTGGGGCGTAAGTGAGCCAACGAATGACTCCATCGGTCCCGGATCGACCGATAAAACTGAGGCGCCTTGCAACGGTAACAACCACATAAGTCAAACTCGTCAGGGCGTGTAAAACCACTGACGCCACTTCTAACTAGAAAGAAACGCATGTCCTCCCTGAGGTCCTCTCCCGTTTCTGGTTCATACCGGGATGCGAGGCTCGCGAATTCACGTTATACACAAAGCTTCGCCACACAGGCGGTGCTTTGATCATCACCACAAGACTTTGCTTTTCAACAGAAGCCTTGATCACTGCATCTTAGCATGCCACATAGGCAATTCACACCATGCAACTAATGGCTATCAATCACACAGAATAAATTCCAATGTCCGACACACCGTCCATTTGCAAGTCCGTTCTGGGTCTGAACGAAACCGGAGGCACTATATACCTCGCAAATCCATCGATCTCCACATACGTCTGGACGATCACCACTCATTATTCATATTTCGGGATGCCTCCCAATCAGGATATCAGTTACCATCCAAACGAGGTGAAGATCTCCGGTCTTCGACCACCGTCTTCATCTTCGATTTCTTATCGTCGATTCAGTTATTCAGAATGGGATAAACCCGGTCTTTCTGAGCAACTCGCATATATAATAAACAAGTGCTACACGAACACTGCATACGCATCATTTCAATTCATTAGTCACTAACTGTCAATCAATAAGAGAACGATTTCCCAAATATTAACCCCGAAGGCCGAAACCAACATCAGATCAACAACCAGGCCATAACGCGACCGTGGAGCTGTTTTTCTTCAGATTTGATTTACACATATCTGAGGATCTAACCGTTGGATCTTCACAAAATTTACATCATTAGAAAGATCTTTTCAAAACGAATCCAACGGTTCCAATTTTGGGAAAATCCGATGGTTGTATCTCCCGGTACAATCGTTCGAAGTTTCGATTTCAAAATACGAACTGCAGCGTCGTTATTCGATTTAATATAATTATATATATATATATATAATCGATTCTGGCGCTATTTTTCTTCAGATTTGAATTAAACATTCCAGACAATCCAACCGTTGGATCTTCAAAAAGTTGGTGTCGTTGGAAAGATATTTCCAAAGCGAACCCAACGGTTTCGGTTTCGGGAAAATCCGATGGCCGGATCTCCCGCACTAATCGTTTGAAATCACGGTTTCAAAACACGAACTGCAGCTTCGTTATTCGATATATTTCAATTCTATATATATATACATATCGATTCTTCGATTTCAAAACAATATTCTTTTCATACATTTGATAAAAATGATATTTTTATCCAACCGACAATTATTTCAACACTTCGCTATTTTTAACCATTCATGTATTTAGAAAAAATGTGATTTTTATTGTAAAACAATTTATTTCGAAACACGATTATTTTATATAGTTCATATAGGTGATAAAAATATGATTTTTATTATAAAACAATTTATTTCTAAACACAACTATTTTATATAGTTCATATAGGTGATAAAAATATGATTTTTATTATAAAACAATTTATTTTAAAACGCGAATACTATTCAACACATGAATTTCTATTCAACAAATGAATTTCTATTCAACACATGAACGGTTTCTATAGTTTGTACATATATAGTAAAAATGTGATTTTTATTGTTAAAACAATTTATTTAAAACACGAATATTTTATATAGTTCATATAGGTGATAAAAATATGATTTTTATTATAAAACAATTTATTTCGAACCCGAATACCATTCAACACATGAATTTCTATTCAACGAATGAATTTCTATTCAACACATGAATGTTATTCAAAATTTGTATATATACAATAAAATGGTGATTTTTATATTGTTAAAATAGTTTATTTAAAACACGAATACCATTCAACACATGAATTTCTATTTAACAAATGAATTTCGATTCAACTCATGAATGTTTTCTATAGTTTGTATATATAGAGTAAAAATGTGCTTTTTTATTGTTAAAACAATTTATTTAAAACATGAATACCATTCAACACATGAATTTATATTCAACGAATGAATTTTGATTCAACACATGAAGGTTTTCTATTCAACACACGAATATAGTTTCAACATAGGAAAATAATTCTAACACATGAATATTATTCAAAATTTCGGCAGCATAACGGCAGGGTAGTTAAAACCGGGACCGTCCCTAGTACGGCTCCTCGCTCTACCTTAAAGCCTCGCAGCTTTTGACAATGGGGAATCATGCATCTAGTTCGCACGCAGGCGACATGTATATTATTTTCATTTCCACGAACTATTCCTATGTGGTTTCAACCAAATATTTCTCAACCACAAACGGGTATTTTTCAACCACAATCAATCAATTTCAACCACAAACAATTCTAATCAACCATTCGTAATCAACCAATTTTCACACCAATCACAACCAATAAATATCGTCCATGGTTTGTGGACGAGGGGCGTATATATATATATATATATATATATATATATATATATATATATATATATATATATATATATGCGCATTTCGCTTCTATTTACATATATAATTTTTACAATGCATATATAACTTATATATCGAACGTACAACTTATACAACGCTTATACAAGAGGTATACAACGCTTATATAACTCATACATCGACTATATAATTTATACATCGTCGTTTTCCATATCGTTTATAATTTCGAAATCTCACATTGGGTTCCACTCCACCAAAAATAGCAGAAGGCTCAGAAAAATATGCGGTCTCTTCTAGAATGTAGAAGGCGTCCACACGAGTCCACTGTCTCTTGTTTCACCGAATTTCGCCAACAAACGAAAAAGATATGATTTTTACAGTGAAATCAAAAACTGTAGCGCTTTAAACCGCTATTAAATAGTTTAAAATAAAAACAGTCGTATAGTTTCAAACCTGTTCAAAACTAGGTTTGTAGTTTTCGCGAAAACCGAGCAGCGTGGAGACGATCGGAGGATACCACGGCCTAGAGCTACGAGAGGGCTTCCTGGCGCCGGTGGTGGGGCCCCCTGCGATGGCCAGAATCGGGATCGACAGCGGTGGGAAGTCGTTGACTTTGTGGGGCTCATGTTCGTCGAGGCGGCGACGAGGGAGGGTGGTGGTTGGTCGGATTTGAAGAGGGAGGCGGGCGCTTTCGAGATTTGGTGGTGGCGGCGGCTAACGGTGGATGAGGCGGGGGCGATTGGGTCAGGAAGCGTTGAACGACTATGCGTCGTCGATCGCAAGAGAGGGAGGCGGGTTTGAAAAGTAATCGGGTTGAAGTGGCTGAATTCTATTGGCCCTAGGGTTATATATTTATTTTTAATTTATTTTAAATTGGAAAATACCAATTTATCCATACGAACTTCTTTTCAAACCCAACGACTGTCGCCCCTAGCTAAATACCCCTATTCCGAACACAATGGGATATGTTTCGTAGGCCCATTTGACTATTTCAGTCAGTTTTCCTTCAAATTAAAATATAAAACATTCAATATTTGATTTGAACGTACATTTCAATTTGCCGGGGCCACAAACTGATTCGAAAAATTCCAGAAAAATAAATCTAGCTATGTTTTGACGATACGGTCCCAACAAAACTAATTTCGTCGAATTCTGAGACCGTTTGAAAAATGGCCCATTTTTGGTCGATCCAATTTAACTGTAATTGACCAAAACACGTTTTCCTTTGCCACGCTCACATATTAACTTCAAAAATTATGAAATTTGAAACCTAGCAATAGTTTAACATCCCAGATCCAACAAAAGTGGTTTCGTCGAATTCCGAGGTCGTTTGCAAAATGGCCATTTTCACGGGCTATATAAATTTCATAGCGACCTTTCTAAAAATTCATTTAGCCATAACTTTTGCTTCCCGCTATGAAACTTCGATTTTTCAGATTCGTTAGAAAGGTATTCACTAACAGATTTAAATATTTTGGTTTCACTCAAATCCGTTTTGTTTTGCACCCGGTACAGTCAGTCAAAGTTTGAATTCAAATTTTGAAACTACGGCGCCATTTCAGGCCTTGTTTCTAATTCAAAGTAATTATATTTATTTTCAATGTCGATTCAAACTTACTTTTCATCTTATTATTTAAAATATTTATTTTAAATATTTAAAATCCACTATTTTAGCCAATTTAAAATTTTTAAATTGGTTCAGATTTTCCGGGTCGTTACAAAGTTTGTAATATAAATATAAATCGAACGCGTAACGACGTGGTAGTTTGAAAATTTAGTTTTGTACTTAAAACGAATATACTGAATTCAATATAAGCGGATTTCTGTAAAATAAGAAGCGTTAGGAAATATTGAACTGTAATTTTCTAGCATATGTGAGAATTGAGATTTCATTTTATAAATTGTAAGTTATGTCCAAATTAAAATTTCAAATATGTCCAAATTAAAATTTCAAATAGTCGCTTTGGAATTTATAAATATTTTAATATTATTTAAGCCCTAAAAAATAGCCATTTTGCAAACGACCTCCATTTTCGAAGAAACCACTTTTGTTGGATCCGTAATATTAAATTATTGCTAATTTCGTAAATTTTGGAGCTTGTATTTGGCCATGCGCAATAAATTGTGAATCGATCAGCCATTTAAAACCAAAATCGAGACTTTTGAGCCAACGGACTTGGAATTCGATGAAACAGGTTTCGTTAGGACGTATTGTCAAAACATGGTTGCGTATTAGTTTTCATCATCAGCATAGTTCGTATGTGATCGAGGCATCGATAAATGTCGAACGAAGACAACGTGAACTAAAGAAATAATAAAATAACCTTAAAAACCCTACCTATATAATATCTCATCTCTCCCACAACCCTAATTCCTCTTCTCCACCGAAATTTGCAGCCACCCCCTTCTTCTCAAAACCATTTTTGCAAATAAGCCCCTCAGCACAAAATAATTTATATTTCTCAAACCATAAGGAGTTAGGCAATGAAATATAACGAGTTTTTGAGAATGGGGAGACGTACCCATGCCTAAAATTTGGGGTCATTGGAAGTCGACATCGAGGGTTATTGGAGATAAACGAAAAATTATTCACTTTCGGTTTTTGGCTCGCCGTGGGTCCTACAGTGAGAGTTAGGACGACGATTTTTGGCAAAGGTAGAGGGGGAGCATACAGAACTTTTGGCAGTGTGGCGAAGTCTCAGGTGGTTGGAGTTGGCTGGAATATCATGTTGACGGAGGAGTGCTGGAAAATGAGACAGTAAAGGAAATTGACAATTTCCCGTCAATCCGTTGAGAATCAGATGAAGTGTCCAACAGGAAAGTTGTTCGGAATAATGACATCTACCTACCAGTGAAAATTGGCAGCGTTTGGAGCAACAGATTGGTCTCCATACCAAGTAGAATGGAAAATGCTCGTTTTCGTTCAACTGATGATGGTGGGGACCACACGACAATTTGAAGGGTGGGACCACCAGGTGTGGAAAGAGGAGGAGATGCTGGAGATAATAGCGCTGATCTTGTGCGATTTCGAGGTACAATTTGGTCGTGGCGAGTGTTTAAAGTGGAGGGTGTCATCTGGAGAAGAAAAGTAGAAATTAAATAATTAATTAATTTGATGCATATAGGAAATTCAAAACTTAATATCTCATTCATACAGGACGGAATTAGACGATTCAAGATGCATTGGAATCGCGAAGATGTGAGCTTCGCGATGGAATTAGATTGAATGAATTTGGAGCAAGATGAATTTTGGGCTAAATTAAATGTCTGTTTAATTTAGTTTGAAAATAAATTATCAAAAAATCTATGTGAGAACTCTCTCACTCACTGTTTTGTTATGATTATAATATATTTAAATATATATTGGCAGTACATGCTGATTATTATTTGATTAAATCATCACAAATTGTTATACGGTGCCTGGTAGCTCACACCACAGTTGTTTGAAAACACATGGATGAATTGTTGATTTCTTGTTTTATGTTGTGATTGTGAATTTGTGATATTTGACATGTTAAAATGATGTTAATATACTAGTGGTAGTTGAAATTGGATATAAATATCCATTCATAATTTGAACGGTAAAATTATTATTATCTATTTAAGTAAAATGTGTTAGTTAGGAAAATAATTCAATTGAACACTGATTAAATTCATGAATCAGTATTGATTTAACTTGACTGCTTGTTGGTTGAAAACCCCACACGTGTATCGGGACGAATTGATTTAAACCAATCCCAAGTGTTTAGAATGAATGTTAATTGGTTGATTGACAGACCAATATATGCGTTAAGTAATTATTTAAGGCTTATATGGATGTAAGTGCACTTTGGATGTGAATTGGATGTTTAATAATTGTTTATAACTATTGTTGAATACATGTGATGTATGAAATCCATATAACTGAAATTATATGGTAATTGATTGAATCTCATTTCAATTCGGAATAAAACGAATATTTTAATATAATACTCAGTTAACAATTGAAGTTTGTTTTTGATGTCCGATTTTGGATGGACATAAAAATATTAAAATTGACTGAACAGTGAAATGTACAATTTTAAAGATAAACGACTAAAACAAGTTCTAAAAGATGATTATATATAATTTATATAATTTATAAAAAACAGTTTTGAAGCGTTTCGATTTATAATTATAATTTATAAAACGAATTCAGGCTTGAATAGAACGAGTCGCATAGCGATAGTTCACGAACATCAACCCATAACTTGTGTAAGGCTTGGTAATCTCGACTAGATTTATAAACCTTAATTTGGTTTAAATTATAAAAAGATGAGATAAAATCTTTTGAAATGATATCCAAAGGAAGATTAAACGAAGGTTTAATTGATGTAAAACTTTGATAAATATGATGGAACCTTTCCCAAGGTAATGAATATTTGAATAAAAGAATATTCTGGATTGGAATGAGATGTGTGTTATCTTTATTATAATTTGATTTTAAAGATGCGTGAATTATTCGGAAAGATGGGGTTCAACCCATTCTGAATAATTGTTAAGACGACTAAAAGTCAAAGATAAAGACGGTGGTTGAAAACCAGAGATCTTCACATCGTATGGATGATTACTGATGTCTCGATTAAGCCATACACCCAAGACAAGGTAATAAGTGGTGATTGTCCAGACGTACTTGGAGATCGACCAGATATGCGAGGACCTCTCTCCTATATTGGACATATGGGACATGGAATAAGGTGCCTCTGGTTTTGTTTAGACCAAGAACGAACTTGCAAATGGATTGTGTGTCTGGTATTGTATAGTGTGCTATATTAATTTATCTCTACTAAATATTTATCTGTTTGGTGATAAAGAATTTATTCTCTTTGCTTAACACCCTTCTCTGAAACGTACGGGCTCAAAGGTTATACATCGCTATACATCAGTTGTATAGTATGAACTGACAATGTGGCATGCTGAGATGCAACGATCAAAGCTTTTGTTGAAAAGCAGAGCCTTGTGGATATGAAAAAAGCACGACTTTATTTTAGCATAGCTTCTTATATAGCGTTAATTTGCGAGCCTCACACCCCTGTATGATTCAAAAATGGATTAAGGACTACGGGGAGTGCATGCGCTTCTTTCTAGCTAGAAGTGGTGTCATGGTATGGAGCCCAGACATTTTTACTTATGCGGATGATGGATTGCGAGGCGCCTTAGATATGGCAATAAAGGCCCTGATTAGTCGACATACTGACCAGGTAGTAGGTCTGGTAGGACCGGGAAATATATTGTTCAGGAATAACCAATCTACAAACGTTAGGTGTGGACCGACCCTAAAGATCTAAGGGTTGCCCATAGGTGTGATCCTAGACAACTTGCTAGACGTGTTACGAAACTGGTAAGGAGACATCCCTTGCCTCGACTCATAGACGAAATCCAATTTCCTATAAGTGACTTTTCGGTTTAGCTGTAAACCTATATGGCGACATAGTAGGATGGTTTACTATGCAGTCTATGATTGATACATTTATATTTGAAGTTGTTTTCTGTACGATGCACTTATAATAATAACAGAAATATTTATTTTAAAGCGTATCAAACATGTTTGGCTATTATAAGGTAAAATTCTATCCTCCGGCCGACGTTACATTGTATGATGGGTCCTGATCTTATAATAGCTTCTTTTTTCAAAAAGCATTGCATTATTTTATGTTTTAAACTAGTATTCATGTCGAGTAAACATGTTCCGTGTCATAGGCGCGGTCCCATGATAGTACCTTATTTTAAATAAGTAAAGTTTTAATAACTGTTTTAAGTTCTCACACCAGTACCATGACTGACCTAGAGTTTATTTCTTTTTACATAAAATCTGGATGCGTGTATTTTCCATACGGGTAGCTAGTAGTTTCGGTTTTACAGATTTCTATTTAATAGTAATCTGGTTTACAACTGGAGTTATATTCGGAAAGCATTGTATCCATGTATATTTTTCAGTTATGTTAGTTGATGTATCGAAATGTTTTGGCAATGACTTTTAATTTGAGTTGACTTTAGTTGGCCATGGTACTAACCTTGTATAAATGAGAAGAATAATCCACTCTTTAATAATATCTCACTTCCAATGCTTCCACTCTACCCAATGATAGTGGTTCATTGGAGGCCATGACTTAATTATAATTAAAGCGGACCTTGCACACTATAGTTTAACAGTATTCTCAATTCGATGAAACTGTGTAAATTTGTCTCATTGATATTTTCTATTTGGTACATAACCCCTTGGCCCTACAAGCAGCCATGAGTAATACATTATCCAAAATTTGGAGAGCATTACGTATTATAGTATTAAAAGATGTATACATATTCAATCTCGATATAGCTCGACTAGGAACAAAATAGTATATTTTTCATGTGCTAAATTACTCATGAGTTGCAACACTTTATAACCACTATCACAAAACATGTCATTTATTGGGTTTCTATTACATTTTCTTTTAATTGAATTAATTAAGTAACGCATTAAATTAAATATATAATAGAAAGAAAACACCTTTTACTTTGAATCAAATTGGTTGTCCAGTTACCTATATGTAATAAATTACATGATTACCTCTAGAGCATATCTCAAACTCTATTAACAATGATATATGATTATGTAAAATATATATACTAATGTTTTATCAAGTTATATAGTACATAGTGTTTGTGCGATAGGTATTGATTTGAAGACTGTAAACCATAAAGACTCAAAGCTTGACATAAAGAATTAGGAGATAGGTATGAAGAATTGAGTTTGAAGAATCAAGATATGAAGACATGCAAAATATTTTTATAGTGTCATAGCTTATACTGTTAAAGTCCTTTTGCAACACTTCTTTGATCTTCACCCTCTAATTTTTGGTATGATTTTTTGACTCATTTTCAAAATGGCTTTTTAAATTATTCATTTAATCACTACCAAAATATTAGTCTGTCTTAAATTTATAAGTCTTTTATATTTTAAATTTTTCAAAAACCTTTATATTTTTTAGCTTTTATAAGTCTTTTGTATTTTTGACTATGTACACTTTTGAGTTATATATAATCTTTTATGTTTGTAATGTACATTTTGAGTTTCCGGTCTAATATGTCTTTTATAATATTCAACTATATTTTTTCTTTTTAAAAAATATTTTTTAGTCCTTTGTATTTAATCAAAAGTATTTTATACTGAAACTTTATACATATTGAATCAAAAATATTTTTATAAAGTTTTCTTAAGTTTAAATGTTTATGAACTTCAAATTATTTTATAAAGAATCAAAATACTTCACAAAGCATAAGATTTTCAAAATAATTCAAATACAAAGTGTCTTCAAATTACAAAGTGATATGTGGGCATATATATCATATGTATGTCGACACACGTGCCTCAATTTTCAAAATCAAATTTAGATTGATGTTGTTATTCATCGTAACTCTTTACGAATGAGCATGTCTATTTATTCTCTTTCTCTCTCTCTATTTATGTATGTATATATATAAATATATATACATATATACATATATAAATATATATACATATATACATATATATATATATCAAATAAAATTTTTACTTGCACTTTTTTGATCTTCGTCTCTCATCTTATTCTGCCAAAATTTCCATTGAATTTTTTGTTAGATATCTTCATATTCAAACAAGAACGAATTCAAATTCCGTTGATTTCATTTTCTATTATTTACTATCTTATTTCAATCATCTCTCCTACTCAAAACAAAATCAAAATGATATATTTTTAAGAGGCTACAGGATCATTTGTATACAAAGTCACGTAATTGATTTTGTAAAAACTATTGAACCATAATCAGATACTCTTGGATGCACTTGGTTTCTCTTTAAATCCAAGTGGGTATGCTTATCGCCCCTAAAATCAAGTGGGTGTGCCTATTGCCTCTTAAAATCAAGTGGGTGAGCTTGTTGCCACTGAAATCAATGAATGTGCTATAAGCTTGGAGATCTTTATGGTGTATCTCATTGCCTTGAAATTGGGATCATATTGGTTTTACCTTATACCCATTGAAAGATCGACCTTTTAAAAAGAAATATGTACAAATATTTGTAAGAGATTGGACGTGATCTCTCTAATTCTCTCAATCTTATTATGTTGTATTTATATTTATTTGTGTTTGCATTTGTGGTTGTTCATTCAACATTGTTTACTAGTGATCTTGAAAGAAAATTAAAAAGATTTGTGAAAGTTAGAAAATATTATCCATCCCTTCTTTAATGTTAAATTAGCATTAAGATTCTTATTTTCGAAACCCATGTATTTGTTTAAATATTGCTCCAGAGAATGTTGAGCCCTTTTAACACATGATGGTTGCTCACCTAGAAGGGAAGAGGTCACGCAAAACTAGCAGACGCGCATGAGTGCCAACGCTGATGTTGGCCATCCAACTGACAGGATAGGGTTTGGATCCATTTTATATCTTTGAGAAAAATAATTTTATTTAGAAAATGCCAAATATAATCCTATTATCGAGTCCAAAAATCAGATTTGAATCAGCAAAAATGACAAAAGAAGCGGTTGTTTAACAAATGAAGGATAATGCTATAAGAACCGAAACTTTTTTTGTCAAAAGCTGCGAAATAGAGAGAAAAAGATGGGTTTCATCTCCTACTTTCGAGATGTAATTTATGGAGGGTTCAACTCATTTATCTCACATTCGCATAATTTGATGTAAATTCTTTCAGTCCATTTAGCATTTTTGGTTTGACTTTAAACGAAAGAATGCGTTAATTGGCGGAAGGCGCACTTCTATTTAACTAAAGACGCCATTTCGTAATTATAAAATAAAAATGTCTGAAAAGCATTTCAGATTTAATTCAGTAAATGTTTTCCTATTCTTCTTCCTTCTCCTCTCTTTGCTTTATTGAATAATATTTTATGTTTGTGATATCACTTAGAATAGCAAACTCGATATATTTGTCACTTCACCCATTTCATAAAATAGGTTGGATTGATTTCAGTAGTAGTAGCAAAATCGATTGAAGATATTCATCATCTCAGCTCCATTGTAACTTGGAAGATGATCTGCCTTAACTCAAATTACCTATTTATTTGATTAAATGAGTGATGATAAAATTTTATGGAGAGCGCTTTCGAAGTTTCTTGGGGCAAATTCACTACAGATTCGATGTTACCAATGTTCTACCACTTCATAAGAACTTCAAAAATTAGAGCCAACACAAGCTACATTTCATATTTTTCTCTATCGTTTTCTACTTGATAAACTCATAAATAATATATTAAGTGCATCTTATGTTTGAAAAAGAACACTAAATATTTATTTGTTTTCATTTTTTTTTAAAGATTATGATTCGATTTAAATGTACTTTAGTAAAATTAAAGGTATTTATTTGTTGTTTAATTAAATTAGAAATTTATATTATATGCATAAGTAAACTGATGCTCACATCAATTTATTACCATTATATTAATTTATTTTTAACGCTTTATAAATCAAATAGACTGAAAATCATTTATGTTAAATTAAAAACTTCTGTTTATATTTTTTGATTTGTCATTCGTTAGAGGATATGATAATTATTTAATATTTGTCTGTGTTCATGAATGCACACATATGATTTTAATCTCATATATGATGCGGATATGGTACTATTCACATTAGAAAGTATCCGTTGATAGAACTATTTTCTCTTGTGTCATGTTTTTGTTATGGGCATTGTTAGTGACACTCCACTTTTGATCAAGAGGCGTCACGCTTGAAATTCGGCAAAGTGATACCGAACTTTTCAGCAAAACTTGGTCGCGGTTTTGTCAAGTTTAGATCTGAAAGTCGGAAAAGGACCACTGAAAATGATAAAGATCAAAAAACGACCCCTTTAGCCAAAACGGAGTGTCAGGAACAATACTCTTTATTATTTTTTACTAGCATTTAATTTGTTAATTATAATTATTATATTTGCTGAAAAATCTTAGTTATTTTAACAAATGGGAGAAATATAGTGAAAGAAGATTTTGATCTCTTCTCTTCTAGTCTTCAGTAAAAGAATTTGATATAAGTCAAAACACAGAAGCAGAATTCAAAGATGATTATATATAATTTATATATAAAAACAATTTTGAAGTGTTTCGATTTATAATTATAATTATAATTTATAAAACGAATTCGGGCTTGAATAGAACGAGCCACACAGTGTTAGTTCACGAACATCAACCCATAACTTGTGTAAGGCTCGATAATCCCGACTAGATTTATAAACCTTAATTTGGTTTAAATGATATAAATATGTAATAAAATCTTTTGAAATGATATCCAAAGGAAGATTAAACAAAGGTTTAATTGATGTAAAACTTTGATAAATATAATGGGAACCTTTCCCAAGGTAATGAATATTTGAATAAAAGAATATTCTGGATTGGAATGAGACGTGTGTTATCTTTATTATAATTTGATTTAAAAGATGCGTGAATTATTCGGAAAGATGAGGTTTAACCCATTCTGAATAATTGTTACAACGATTAAAAGTCAAAGATGAAGACGGTGGTTGAAAACCAGAGATCTTCACATCATATGGATGATTACTGATGTCTCAATTAAGTAGTACACCCAAGACAAGGTAATAAGTGGTGAATGTCCAGATGTACTTGAAGATCGACTAGATATGCGAGGGCCTCTCTCCTGTATTAGACATATGGGATGTAGAATAAGGTGCCTCTGGTTTCATTTAGACCTAGAACGAACTTGCAAATGGATTATGTGTCTAGTATTGTATAGTGTGCTATATTAATTTATCTCTACTAAATATTTATCTATTTGGTGGTAGAGAATTTATTCTCTTTGCTTAACACTCTTCTCTGAGACGTACGGGCTCAAAGGTTATACATCGCTATACATTAGTTGTATGGTATGAACTAACAATGTGGCATGCTGAGATGCAACGATCAAAGTTTTTGTTGAAAAGCAGAGATTTGTGGATATGAACAAAGCACGACTTTAATATAGCATAGCATTGTATATAGCGTTAATTCGCGAGCCTCACACCCTGTATGACTCAAAAACGGGATTAGGGACTGCGGGGAGTGCATGCGTTTCTTTTTAGCTAGAAATGGTGTCATGGTATGGAGCCCAGACATTTTTGCTTACGTGGATGATAGATTATGAGGCGCCTTAGATATGACAATAAAGGCCCTGATTGGTCGACATACTGACCAGGTGGTAGGTCTGATAGGACCGGGAAATATATATTGTTTAGGAATAACCAATTTACAAATGTATGGTGTGGACCGACCCTAAAGATCCAAGGGTTGCCATTAGATGTGATCCTAGACATCTTGCAAGAGGTGATCCGAAACTGGTAAGGAGACATCCCTTGCCTCGACTGATAGACGGAATCCAATTTCCAATACATGACTTTTTGGTTTAGTTGTAAACCTATATGGCGACATTGTAAGATGGGTTACTATGTCTTCTATGATTGATACATTTATATTTGAAGTTGTTTTCTGTACTATGCACTTATAATAATAACAAAAATATTTGTTTTAAAGCGTATCAAACATGTTTGGCTATTATAAGGTAAAATTCTATCCTCCGGCTTGCGTAGCATTGTATGATGGGTCCTGAGTCTTATAATAGCTTCTTTTTTCAAAAAGAATTGCATTATTTTATGTTTTAAACTAGTATTCATGTCTTATAATAGCTTCCCACCCTAAGAACCTGGGGGGGAGAGGAAGAAAAGAGATGGAAACAAAGAGGGTCAGATATAAAGTCTGGCAAGTCCGATAACTCTAACAATATAATTATCAAAGCAACTAGGATAAGACATAAGCTTGGTAAATAAGGAAATGACTGTGAATTAATGGCAAGACCAAGCAACCAAAAATAATAGGATGAGCAAAGATAACGTTAAAGGCGCTTCCTAATCAATATAGGGTAATTACTATACTCTACCGTACTGTACTAACACTAACTGCACCCATACTAGTCACTCTAGAAACTTGATCCCTCTTGACTAAATAGAATGATGATAGCTTCGTGTACTATTAGATGTACCCACTATCCCCACTAGATGTACTACCCCTTCAATGGTAATTCCATGTACTCCTAGTTGACGTCATAGGTGCCGTCTGCTCCTATCTCCACTAGATGTACCCCTTTAATCATTAATTAAAAATAGTAGCTTCGTGTACCCTTAGCTGACTACATAGGTGCCGTCTGCTCCTATCTCCACTAGATGTACCCACTACCCTGCCCCATTCGATCGGGTCCCTAACTCGTAGATACCTGTGCAGGTCCCACAATGGGGTGTATCAATCCCCAACATGGCAACCTTATACTACGCAAGGAATGCACGGCTTATACCTACACGATGCAACAACGTCTTACCTACCAGCCCGGGCCCACACACGCACATGACCCCGTTGGACTTGCGTTGCCACCGCTAACCCATTTCGGCCCCTAACAATCAAGCCCAGTAGGCGTCTCCCGTCCTCGACTTGGGTCGAGCTCACAAAGATACTTAATGGGCTACTGGACTGAAAAGGGCCCCCCACCAAGCTTCCCACCTAGGCTTGGTCCCCTCTAATACATCCCACTTAACCCCATGTCCACTTACATGTATAAATTTGGTTAAGTGTTTTCTAATTTAACCTAGTCTCACCCTTTTGTTTAATTAACAGGTTGTATTGGTTAAGTCTGTGGGCCTATATACACAAATATTACCCACCTACCCAAGATTTACTTAACCCTCTCACTGGTTCAGACATAGTTAATTTACGGTTAAGTTTGTGGGCCTATATGTACTAATATTACCCACCTACCCAAGATTTACTTAACCCACTCATTCCGTATAACCCAGTTTACTTAACCCCCAACTTAAACTTAAGTTCTTACAATCCCTAGAGATCAGATTTGGTTAAGTAGTCCATTTCATTTACCATGTCCATTTTTAATTAATTAATCAATTAATTAAAACCTTTCCCTTCATATATGTCAATACCTATTTTATCCAATAATTTGAATTACATGTCATAATTGTTTATATTCAAATTACTCCATTTTTCTACTCGTATTTCTCATGACATCCACATATCACCCACATGTCACCCACTAGATTCCTCATGCCACCCAAGGCACCCACTTAACCCCCTCATGTCCCACTACATGCTTATTTGGTTAAGTATTTCTTAATTCATTAAGGCCGTAACCTTATAAAGACCTCTCACATTAGACTGACATTTATGGCAGCTGGATTTGCCGGGCGGGTCCGGGCAGTCTTACACCATAAAAGAGCCTAACCTCGTGTCTTTACAACTGTTACGCTTTTAATTTGGGCCTAGGACCTCTCACATTGGGCCACCATTTGTGACTACTGGATTTGCCGGGCGGGTCCGGGCAGTTTTACGTCACAAATGAGTCCAACCTCGTGTCCTAAGCATTGATTATCACTTATAATCCTTTACCTCAATTTGAATTATTTTCCCTATTCAAATTATCAATTAATTCCAAATTTAACGATGTCCATAATTGACTCAATTATGTCCATCCATTTATGGTATGCAAAATTATACCAATTTCGTCACAAATTTATTAAAGGCCTTTTATCTCACTATTTAATATCCCTATTCAAATTCAAATTAATTTACATATATGACTCATTTACATTCCAATTCACATTTATTAACATAATATTTTCATCCCATATTTGGATTAATTATTCCTAATCAAATATGTAAATAAAATTCCAATTATCTTTATGACCATAATTCACATTAATTATGTCCATATATCACTTTACCAATTAATATTTCAATTTACATATATGCCTCTTTTAAGGCCATTACATGCCAATTCACATTTATTAAAATAATCAATATTTTTCCCCATAACCCCCGCGGCGTCCATTCGCATAGAATATATGATAGACTAAGAAATAGTCTAACACATGGAAAAGGGAAAAACACTACATATTCACATAATACAAAATAGGCCTAACTTGCATATGAGAATTTACCACATAACTTGCATAAAATCATCGATCTAAACATAGGCCTAAAAGGTATGAACCTACACGTTATGAACAAGATTTTCATCACAAAACTTACATAGGCAATAACCAAAAACTTGCATAACATGATTCATATTCCAAACTCATATTTTTATATAAACTTGCATATGTGATTTATGCAACATAACAATGGTGTAAATTTACCTCTAAATATACAAACTAGCATGTACAGATTTGGCATGCAACTTATACATATCATAGCCTAACTTTTGGTCATAATATTTACTAACTTGCATGTGATTTATGTCTAAATCAACATCTAAACTTGTATACATACATATGATCTATCATATGAATCAACATAACCAAACTAGCATTTAAACAACATGATGATTTGATTACACGTAAGCCGATCGTAGAATTACAACATAGATCATAACTTTACAACATAGATGACAACATAAAATCATAGAATTTACAACATGTATGATAACATCACAATTTAACAACATAATCATATCATACGGTCAATAATTCACATCATATCCATATAATCCACAGTTATATCTAATCTTACTTAATTTAATAATTATCTTAATTAGAGAAATCGAACTTGCCTTTCGTGGTTAAAGAATTATGAACAATTGATCAAACTTGATGCAGAATTGTTATAGCGACGTTAGTTGATTCGTTGTTGAAGCTCTAAGCTTGAATTAGGTTGAATTGATTAGCTATCTTCCTCTTTAGTTTGCGGCGGCTACACTGAGTTCCATGGCGACGACATAACGGCTTTGGTTCCAATTTTAATTAGGTTTAGGGTTAGCATTAGGATGTATTTATAGGTGTAGGAAATTATTTAGGACCATTAGATTAACCCTGAACCATGAGAACCAATCAAACGCAAAATTTGCATTTGAGCGAATTGGCCCACGGGTTGACAGCCAAACACCCTGGTTTAACCCCTGGTCGACCCAGCGAGGCTCGGGTCGACCTCAAAAATGGGCCGATTCGGTTATTCCCCCTCCCAATTCGCTGTTTTGAACTTTTTTCGCATATTTATTTATTTAATTTTGAATTTATATATATATATATATATATATATCAATATATATATATTTCTCTATGCAACCCATTTCACTTAATTCTTTTCTAAAAATTAAGTATACTTTAATTTGTGAATTATAATGTTATAAAATTACGGGGTGTTACATTCTCCCCTCCTTAAAGGATTTCGTCCCCGAAATCTCCAAGTCAAGAAGAATGTATATCCTACCATCTAATCGTCCATCTACTCAACCATCAAACATGTAACACCCCGAATTTCTGTTAATACTAATATTCACTAAAAGCAGAATAAATAATCTTAGATGTAAGAATTGGGGGAAACGGGCTATGCCGTTGCGTTCGTCTCGGAAAAATACGCAGAATAGAGTCCGAAATTTTGTAAATCGGAGTCCGTATGACCCATTTAAGGCCCAAAGAAGTTTTCAGGAAATTCCATATTAAAAACAGATTTAAAATTCAAATTCAGATTTCGAAATTGGAACCAGCGGGGGCCAGGCAGGGAATTTCCCGCCCTAGCCATGTCGACAGGCCTGTCGACAGGCCTGTCGACTTGGGCCAGGCCAAGTCGACTGCCCTGTCGACTTGCCTGTCGACACAGGGTGTCGGGCCAATTGGCCTGGGTGCACCAGGTCTGGTTTTCTGGCTGGTTTGGGCTGTGTTCTGGAAACTTCCTAAATCTGACGGACCTAATCTAACCTAGGGCTAATCCTATGGTCTAAAACACACCCTAATCCTATAAATACACCCTAATGCAAGCCTAATCCATACTAAAAATAGAATTGATGCCATCATGCCGCCAAAATCAAACTTAGGAGGAGCCTCCACTAGTTTATGAAGAAAGTTGCAAGCTAATCAACCTCTAATCATCATCTTCTTCAAATATAGCAACTAGTTCTACTTCATAAGTTTGCTAATCTTGGTTTTGGTGAGTTTCTATCACTTTAATAATTAATTGCTAAATTAAGTAGATGAGGTATGATGAGATCTATGGTCTTGCTTGTGGATAAATGAGTTTTAAGTCATATGATATGATGTTAGTTTGCTAATCTATGTTTAATGTTAACCCTATGTTTATGCAAGTTAAGTATGTGGGTTTATGCAAGTTAAGTATGTGGGTTTATGCAAGTTAAGTACATGGGTTTATGCAAGTTAAGCATATGGGTTTATGCAAGTTAAGTGGTGGGTTTTATGCATGCTAAGTATTGGGTTTTATGCATGCTAAGTATTTGATTTTATGCATGCTAAGTGTTTGGTTTTATGCATGCTAAGTATTTGATTTTATGCACGCTAAGGGTTTGGTTTTATGCATGCATTATGACATGCAAGTTTACCCTTTTTAAATAAGATGCATACATATGCAAGATGACACCTTTGTATGCTATGCATACATATGCATGTTTACCCTATTTATGATGCAAGTCACATATGCAAGTTCACCCTTTGTATAACCTATGAACACTTATGCAAGTTCATATGCAAGTTATGTGCAAGTTCATATGCAAGTTTGTCTCTTTTTATGATATGCATAACATATGCAAGTTTGCCTCTATGTATGACATGTTATGCAAGTTCATATGTAAGTTCATATGCAATTTCATGTGCAAGTTTGCCTCTTTGTATGACATATATGTATATGCAAGTTTGGTTTAAATGCTAGTTGGGTTTAATGTATGCTCATATATGCAAGTTGACGCCTTTTGAACCCATGATAAAGTTGTATGCTATGTTGGTTAAACCCATGACAATTATGATGAATCTTCCCTTTATTATGTCATGTTATGAGAACGAATCACGTGGGGAACGATGGGGTTAATATGCATGTTAATAAAATGATGTGAAATGGGTATGATTAAGCATACCACAAATTAAATGGACATAATTGGGAATTTACCTATTAAGTTAGGTCTACCCATATTATGGAATTGGGAATTTACCTATTGAGTTAGGTCTACCCATAATATGGAATTGGGAATTTACCTATTGAGTTAGGTCTACCCATATTATTGAAAACTTGAATATTAATTAGGGATAATTAATATAAATTATGAGGGTGATTAATTAGGTGTAATTAATCGACTAAGACACAAGGTTGGACTCAGTTGTAGCGTAAAACTGCCCGGACCCAACCGGCTTAACCAGTTGCTACAAATGTTATCCCAATGTGAGAGGTCTTAGGCACAAACTAAATACGTGATTAATGTAAAGACACGAGGTTAGGCTCGGTTATGACATAAGGCTGCCCGGACCCAACCGGCTTAAACAGCAGTCATAAAAGATAGTCTAATGTGAGAGGTCTTTATGAGGATCACGGTCTTAATTAATTAAGAAACACTTGACCATATTAGCATGTAGATGGACATGAGGGGTTAAGTGGGTGCCTTGGGGGCATGAGGAAATCTAGTGGGTGCCTTGTGTGGCAATTGAAATACGATTAGATGACTTAACCAAATCTATAACATGTAGGTGGACATGGTTAAAGGGTTAAGTGGGATGCACTAGATAAAATGACAAGCTTAGGTGGGTAGCTTGTGGGGGCCCATTACAACCGGTATCCCATACGTATCTTTGTGAGCTCAGCCCATGCCGAGGATGGGACACGCGTACTGGGTTTGTCTATAAGAGGCCAAAACGGGTTAGCGGTGGCAACGCAAGTCCAACGGGTTTCATATGCGTGTGTGGGCCCGGGCTGGTAGCTAAGACGTTGTTGCATCGTGTAGGTATAAACCGTGCATCAGTGTTGTTATCAGGTTGCCACTTTGGGGAATGATACACCCCACTGTGGGACCAGCACGGATATCTATGTTAGGGAGCCGATCAAATGGGAGTAGTGGGTATACCTAGTGGAGATAGGGGCAGACGGCACCTATGTAGTCAGCTAGGGTTACACGGGACTACTGTTAAGATTACTAAGTACACTTAGTGGGATCAACCTTTAATTAGGAATGACTGGTGTGGTGCAGTTTAGTAATTACCCTTGGGTGGGTAGATGCGTCTTCACGGATATCTTAGTCTATCCTAAGTCTAGTGGGCTGCTTAGTGTAGCCATTCATCCCCAGTCGTTACCGTATATCAACTTATGTCTTCTCTGGTTACTTTAATGATTGTATTGTTAAAGTTATAGGACTCGCTCAGACTTATGTCTGACCCCGTTGTTTTTATCTTTTTCCCAACCCTCAGGTTCTCAGAGTGGGCCCAGCACGAGTGGGCTTTGATCAGGCTGCTTTTATTACTCTCTTGGAGCTCGGACACTAGATGTAGAGCTCAGCTTACCCTTTTCTTTTATGGCTATCAGTTCATGTATTGGGATTATGTATTTTTATTTATCAGGATGGATATTTTGTACTTGACTCTTATTATGGTTTTGTAATGTAACCAAACATGTTTTACTTTCCGCTGCAATGAAATGATGTTTTAGATTTTCAAGTATTACTTATATCTGTCTTGCTGTAATTTCTCTGTTCTATATTCACTCAAAATACTCCACCGATGTTATGGCATTCCCTTAGCGAGTGACCATAGCGGGAGTGGGGTGTTACACGTGGTATCAGAGCAAAGGTTACCGGAACAGATAAAATTTTTAGAAAACTATTTTTCTAAAAACATTTTTGGAAGAGATATTTTCAAAAACATGTCTTTAAAGAGAAAAGTTTTTGAAAGAAAAGCATAATCCCCAATAGCCATATCTTTATCTTTCGAATTCTCCGTTTTGAATCTTTCCCTTTTTCGTTTCAGCATGACTGAGGATCTTAACTTTCCGGAGGGTGTGACGATACCAGTATGGTATAAGAGATTGATGGAGGCTAGGGCCACCACTGCGGGTCCAGCAATGTTCCTCCACCAACCATAGCACCCGATCTTCCTCCTCCCCCTCCTCCTCGCACGGATACTTTTGCTAAGACTTGTAAGGAATTTAAAGCTATGGGAGGGAAACCTTTTCAAGGATCTGAAACTTTTGTGGAGGCTAGAGATTGGCTTAAGGAGGTGGAAGAGTTGATGGATATCTTTGAGATGGAAGAAGGAAAGAAAGTCAAGTTAGCTGCTTGGTTAATGAAGGGAGAGGCCTCATTCTGGTGGGAGGTCACTAATGGAGAACGCCCCGTTGACTCTTGGGCGGATTTTAGACAAAGATTTGTGGCAAAGTTTCTCTCAAGGGCGGAGGAAAACTTGTATATGGAAAGATTCTTGACTCTAAAGCAAGGAAATCTCTCAGTGAAGGAATATGTCAACAAGTTTAATCAATTGGCAAGGTTTGGCCTAGACATGGTGAATACACCGGAGAAGAAGGCTTTGAGGTTCGTGAAAGGCTTGAATGAACCGATGCATGGATTGGCTATGACTCATATCCCCATGGGGGCCACCTTTGAGAAGCTAGTTGACATGGCACTCATGCATGAAGAAGAGAAGGGTCCCAATGCTAATAAGGCACCCGAGAAGAAGGGAGATCAAAAGAGACCTCAGCAACAACAGCAAAACAAAGGTGGGAAAGGCAACGGTGGCAAGGGGAAGAAGAAGTGTTTCAATTGTGGGACACCTGGCCACCTAAGCAAGGAGTGTCGCAAGAAGAAGAAGACTGGCTGCTTCCACTGTGGCGAAGCAGGACATCTAGTGAAAGACTATCCTAAGAAAGGGCAAAGGACGGGGTCTACCTCAGGAGGACAGGTGCAAGCTCTTGTGGCACCAGCTCAGGCAAGGGGGCAAGTTCAGGCTCTAGCAGCTCCACCGATTCGAGAAAGAGGTAGAACTATTTCCGTGGAAAGTCTAGTTTTTCTGTTTGATCATCCTGTCCGTACTTTATTTGACTCTGGCGCATCGCATTCGTTTATCTCATCATCATTAGTTGAGTCACTGCACTTAGACACCAGTCTGGTAGATGATCCCTTGGTTGTTTCAAACCCAATTGGGGGCTCCACTTATTTGTCCATGATATGTTTGGTTTTGAAGATTTCTATACTTAGCATTGAGTTTAGATGTGATGCTTTTGTTTTGGGCTTCACGGGCTATGGGTTGATTTTGGGCATGAACTGGTTATCCTGTAATGGTGCCGTTCTAGATTGCGAAAGGAGAGTTGTTAGGCTCATGACCCGCTTGGGTAACACTCTCGAGATCTCTTGTAATCCCATGGATTCGGTTATGCTAAGTTTTCTTGAATCGCTTGACGCTTCAGTCGAAAGTTTGCAATCTGTTAGAGTGGTCCGGGAATACTCGGATGTGTTTGAGGAGGTGAAGGGCTTACCTCCGAAGCGGGAGATCGACTTCCGGATATATCTGGTAGACAATGCTAAACCAGTATCTTTGCCAGTGCGCCACATGGCTCCTCGTGAGAGGAGGGAACTCAATAAGCAAGTAGGGGAGTTGCTTGAGAAGGGGTTCATAAGACGAAGTATATCGGAGTGGGGTGCTCCGGTAGTTTTTGCTACAAAGGCGGATGGGTCCCTCAGACTTTGTGTAGACTATAGAGAACTCAACAAGCTCACAAAGAAGAATAGACACCCATTGCTGAGGATTGATGATCTTTTCGATCAGTTGGTTGGCGCTTCAGTATTTTCTCAGTTGGACTTAGCCACGGGGTTTCATCAGTTGAGGGTGGCTGAGGATAGCATAGACAAGACTGCCTTTAGGACTCCGGATGGTTTCTATGAGTGGCTGGTGATGCCATTTGGGTTGATGAACGCCCCTGCATACTTTGTTGATTTGATGAGTAGGGTGTTCAGGGAGTTCCTTAATAAGTTCGTGGTGGTCTTTGTGAATGATATCTTAGTATTTTCTAAGAGTGAAGAAGAGCATGCCCTACATCTTGGGGAGGTGTTGGAGACTCTTCGAGCACATAGCCTTAAGGCTAAATTCTCTAAATGTCACTTCTGGAGGAAGGAAGTGCGGTTCTTGGGGCACGTGGTCTCCAAGGAAGGGATAGCTGTGGATCCCGCGAAGGTAGTATCAATTCAAGATTAGAAGGTTCCGAAGAATGCTACCGAAGTAAGAAGTTTCTTGGGGTTGGCGGGCTACTATAGGAAGTTTATCAAAGACTTCGCGAAGATATCAGCTCCATTAACCCGCTTGACGAAGAAGAATCTTGTTTTCACATGGGACATAGATTGTGAGGATGCGTTCCGACGGTTAAAGAGAGCTTTAACCACTGCTCCAGTTTTAGTGTTGCCAGATGGGAGTAAGCCATTTTTTGTCTATACTGATGCTTGTGGAACAGGACTGGGCGCAGTCTTAATGCAAGAGGGAAGGGTAATAGCCTATGGTGGAAGGCAGTTGAGGGCACATGAGAAAAATTACCCTACCCATGATCTAGAGTTAGCTGCTATTGTTTTTGCGCTTAAGTCATGGCGCCATTATCTTCTTGGTGAGAGATTCGAATTATTCACTGACCACAAATCATTGAAGTACTTGTTTTCTCAGAAAGATTTGAATTTGAGACAACAAAGGTGGATGGAGTTCTTAGCATCCTATGATTTCGAGATAGCGTATACCCCTGGCAAGGGTAACGTGGTGGCGGACGCCTTGAGCAGAAAAAGGTTGTCCTTGAGTCCATTGTTCATGGAACAACGAAGCTTGGAATTTATCTCAATGTTTGATTTCAGACCTTCCATTGACTATATACCCGGTTTGCTAGCATCCTTGGAGGTCAGACCTACTCTTTTGGGGCGGATTGGAGAAGCACAGAGGGACGACCGACAGTTGGTTGAGTTGGTAGAGAAGCTCATAAGGGGGGAGTCGTCCAGCCATTTGAGTAGGTACACCCTAGACGATAGGGGGTGCTTGCGTAGAGACGGTAGACTTTGTGTACCGCAAGACGAGGGTTTGAGGAAGGCTATTCTTGATGATGCACACCGTTCTAGGATGACCATTCATCCTGGTGGGGACAAGATGTACCAAGACATGAAGCGGGTGTTCTTCTGGGCCGGTATGAAGAAAGATGTGGCCGAGTATGTCGCTCGATGCTTGGTGTGCCAACAGGTGAAAGCGGAGCAAAAGAAACCAGGTGGGTTGCTTCACCCATTGGAAGTTCCGCAATGGAAGTGGGATAGCGTTTCGATGGATTTTATTGACGGGTTACCCAGATCGAGAAAGGGTAATACGGGAATATGGGTTGTGGTAAACAGACTTACTAAAAGCGCCCATTTCATACCTGTGAAGAGCAAGAGGACTGCTCCATGGCTAGCTTCAGTATATCTTCGAGAGATAGTTCGATTGCATGGGGTACCCTCTAGCATAGTGAGTGATCGAGATCCTATCTTCACTAGCGAGTTCTGGAAAAGTTTGCAAGAAGCAGTGGGGACTCAATTATGTCTGAGCACCGCATATCATCCTCAGACGGACGGCCAGACTGAGAGGGTGAATCGTGTCCTGGAAGACCTTTTGAGGCTTTGTATCTTAGATTTTGGAGGTACATGGGAAGAGCATCTTCCATTGGTGGAGTTCGCATATAATAACAGCTTTCAGTCCAGTATTGGTATGGCTCCTTTCGAAGCTCTTTATGGAAGGCCTTGTCGATCACCTACGTGTTGGTGGGAATCTACGGATAAGATCTTGCTTGGGCCTGATATGGTTAGGGAGACTTCTGAGAAGATTGACTTGATTCGAAGAAGATTGAAAGCAGCGCAGGATAGGCAAAAATCTTATGCGGACAAGAGGAGGACGGATCTTGAATTTGAAGTTGGCGACATGGTCTTTGTCAAAGTGTCTCCGTTACGAAAAGTGGTTCGCTTTGGATCTGTTGGGAAGTTAGCACCAAGGTTCGTAGGGCCGTTTCCTATTAAGGAAAGGATTGGACGGATGGCATATAGAGTGGAGTTGCCCGACAGACTTAGTGGTGTACATGATGTATTCCATGCGTCACATTTGAGGAAGTGCCTACATGAGACCGCAGAGGTGGTAGAGCCGAGCTTGCTTAGAGAAGCGGAAGTAGAGCATGATGCGACTATTCGACGAGCTCCTACTCGCATCCTTGGGTCAGAGACTAGGAAATTGATGAATCAAGAGGTTCAACTAGTCAAAGTACAATGGGGAGAAGATGAGGGTAACGCTACTTGGGAGACAGAAGCGAAGATGCGTTCATTATACCCATTCCTTTTTGAGGGTATGTCTTTTAATTTCTCCTTTATCGTTTGTCTAGTACTTATCTTTAGTATGTCCTCTAGTTAGTACTTTTGACCTTTGGATAGGGTAAACCTATGGTTGAAACATGTGTTTGAGACATGTTATGATTGATGGATGCAAGTGGATGCAAGTGTTTGCTAGTGGTTGCTCGTGGATGCATATACACACACTTTAGACACTAGATCGGCTCAGTCACTTCATATTGCATATTGCATATAATTGTGTGTAGATAGCTATATTTATGGATGTATAATGGTTGAATTATCATATGGATGATGCATTTTGGTGAATGATTGTGCACTCATATAGATACAGTATGTGTCGATAGGGTTCTCTCGCATACATATTGGATACATGGCACTATCATGGTTTGCATATGTTCATACATTAGATAGGGAACATATACACACACTTTTTGCATATGCTCATACATCATTAGAAATTGTTTTAAGGACAATGGATGCCCGTGTTTGATGGATTGAGTAGATGGTTATTTGGATGGTAGGATATGCATTCTCCTTAGCTTAGAGATTTCGGGGACGAAATCCTTTAAGGAGGGGAGAATGTAACACCCCGAATTTCTGTTAATACTAATATTCACTAAAAGCAGAATAAATAATCTTAGATGTAAGAATTGGGGGAAACGGGCTATGCCGTTGCGTTCGTCTCGGAAAAATACGCAGAATAGAGTCCGAAATTTTGTAAATCGGAGTCCGTATGACCCATTTAAGGCCCAAAGAAGTTTTCAGGAAATTCCATATTAAAAACAGATTTAAAATTCAAATTCAGATTTCGAAATTGGAACCAGCGGGGGCCAGGCGGGGAATTTCCCGCCCTAGCCATGTCGACAGGGCTGTCGACAGGCCTGTCGACTTGGGCCAGGCCAAGTCGACTGCCCTGTCGACTTGCCTGTCGACACAGGGTGTCGGGCCAATTGGCCTGGGTGCACCAGGTCTGGTTTTCTGGCTGGTTTGGACTGTGTTCTGGAAACTTCCTAAATCTGACGGACCTAATCTAACCTAGGGCTAATCCTATGGTCTAAAACACACCCTAATCCTATAAATACACCCTAATGCAAGCCTAATCCATACTAAAAATAGAATTGATGCCATCATGCCGCCAAAATCAAACTTAGGAGGAGCCTCCACTAGTTTATGAAGAAAGTTGCAAGCTAATCAACCTCTAATCATCATCTTCTTCAAATATAGCAACTAGTTCTACTTCATAAGTTTGCTAATCTTGGTTTTGGTGAGTTTCTATCACTTTAATAACCAATTGCTAAATTAAGTAGATGAGGTATGATGAGATCTATGGTCTTGCTTGTGGATAAATGGGTTTTAAGTCATATGATATGATGTTAGTTTGCTAATCTATGTTTAATGTTAACCCTATGTTTATGCAAGTTAAGTATGTGGGTTTATGCAAGTTAAGTATGTGGGTTTATGCAAGTTAAGTACATGGGTTTATGCAAGTTAAGCATATGGGTTTATGCAAGTTAAGTGGTGGGTTTTATGCATGCTAAGTATTGGGTTTTATGCATGCTAAGTATTTGATTTTATGCATGCTAAGTGTTTGGTTTTATGCATGCTAAGTATTTGATTTTATGCATGCTAAGGGTTTGGTTTTATGCATACATTATGACATGCAAGTTTACCCTTTTTAAATAAGATGCATACATATGCAAGATGACACCTTTGTATGCTATGCATACATATGCATGTTTACCCTATTTATGATGCAAGTCACATATGCAAGTTCACCCTTTGTATAACCTATGAACACTTATGCAAGTTCATATGCAAGTTATGTGCAAGTTCATATGCAAGTTTGTCTCTTTTTATGATATGCATAACATATGCAAGTTTGCCTCTATGTATGACATGTTATGCAAGTTCATATGTAAGTTCATATGCAAGTTCATGTGCAAGTTTGCCTCTTTGTATGACATATATGTATATGCAAGTTTGGTTTAAATGCTAGTTGGGTTTAATGTATGCTCATATATGCAAGTTGACGCCTTTTGAACCCATGATAAAGTTATATGCTATGTTGGTTAAACCCATGACAATTATGATGAATCTTCCCTTTATTATGTCATGTTATGAGAACGAATCACGTGGGGAACGATGGGGTTAATATGCATGTTAATAAAATGATGTGAAATGGGTATGATTAAGCATACCACAAATTAAATGGACATAATTGGGAATTTACCTATTAAGTTAGGTCTACCCATATTATGGAATTGGGAATTTACCTATTGAGTTAGGTCTACCCATACTATGGAATTGGGAATTTACCTATTGAGTTAGGTCTACCCATATTCTTGAAAACTTGAATATTAATTAGGGATAATTAATATAAATTATGAGGGTGATTAATTAGGTGTAATTAATCGACTAAGACACGAGGTTGGACTCAGTTGTAGCGTAAAACTGCCCGGACCCAACCGGCTTAACCAGTTGCTACAAATGTTAGCCCAATGTGAGAGGTCTTAGGCACAAACTAAATACGTGATTAATGTAAAGACACGAGGTTAGACTCGGTTATGACATAAGGCTACCCGGACCCAACCGGCTTAACCAGCGGTCATAAAAGATAGTCTAATGTGAGAGGTCTTTATGAGGATCACGGTCTTAATTAATTAAGAAACACTTAACCATATTAGCATGTAGATGGACATGAGGGGTTAAGTGGGTGCCTTGGGGGGCATGAGGAAATCTAGTGGGTGCCTTGTGTGGCAATTGAAATACGATTAGATGACTAAACCAAATCTATAACATGTAGGTGGACATGGTTAAAGGGTTAAGTGGGATGCACTAGATAAAATGACAAGCTTAGGTGGGTAGCTTGTGGGGGCCCATTACAACCGGTATCCCATACGTATCTTTGTGAGCTCGGCCCATGCCGAGGACGGGACACGCGTACTGGGTTTGTCTATAAGAGGCCAAAACGGGTTAGCAGTGGCAACGCATGTCCAACGGGTTTCATATGCGTGTGTGGGCCCGGGCTGGTAGCTAAGACGTTGTTGCATCGTGTAGGTATAAACCGTGCATCAGTGTTGTTATCAGGTTGCCACTTTGGGGAATGATACACCCCACTGTGGGACCAGCACGGATATCTACGTTAGGGAGCCGATCAAATGGGAGTAGTGGGTATACCTAGTGGAGATAGGGGCAGACGGCACCTATGTAGTCAGCTAGGGTTACACGGGACTACTGTTAAGATTACTAAGTACACTTAGTGGGATCAACCTTTAATTAGGAATGACTGGTGTGGTGCAGTTTAGTAATTACCCTTGGGTTGGTAGATGCGTCTTCACGGATATCTTAGTCTATCCTAAGTCTAGTGGGCTGCTTAGTGTAGCCATTCATCCCCAGTCGTTGCCGTATATCAACTTATGTCTTCTCTGGTTACTTTAATGATTGTATTGTTAAAGTTATAGGACTCGCTCAGACTTATGTCTGACCCCGTTGTTTTTATCTTTTTCCCAACCCTCAGGTTCTCAGAGTGGGCCCAGCACGAGTGGGCTTTGATCAGGCTGCTTTTATTACTCTCTTGGAGCTTGGACACTAGATGTAGAGCTCAGCTTACCCTTTTCTTTTATGGCTATCAGTTCATGTATTGGGATTATGTATTTTTATTTATCAGGATGGATATTTTGTACTTGACTATTATTATGGTTTTGTAATGTAACCAAACATGTTTTACTTTCCGCTGCAATGAAATGATGTTTTAGATTTTCAAGTATTACTTATATCTGTCTTGCTGTAATTTCTCTGTTCTATATTCACTCAAAATACTCCACCGATGTTATGGCATTCCCTTAGCGAGTGACCATAGCGGGAGTGGGGTGTTACAAAACACCAGCATCCATTGTCCTTAAAAGACTTCTAATGCTTTAATGTTTATATGCACAGTGTGTATATGTCCATATCTAATGCAAAATTAGGCGGTCTACTGATTCAGTGGACCTCCTTAGTGCAATTCAAGAAAGTTCCATGCGTCCAATATGTATGCAAAAGATTCCTAATGATACATATTAATTCTATATGCGTGCACAACCATCGACCCGAATGCAGCAACCATATGATAATACAACCATTATACATCCATTTTACTAAATACATCCATATATATGCAATATGCAATATGAAGTGACTGAGCCGATCTAGTGCCTAATAGTGTGTGTATATGCATCCACGAGCAACCACTAGCGAACACTTGCATCCACTTTGCATCCATCATACATAACATGTCTCAAACACATGTTTCAACCATAGGATTTCCCTAACTAAAGGTCAAAGATACTAGCGAGAGGACATACTAAAGATAAGATAAGCACAAGCTAAGCGATAAAGGAGAAATTAAATGACATACCCTCGAAAAGAAAAGGGTACAATGAACGCATCTTCTCTTCCGTCTCCCAAGTAGCGTTACTCTCATCGTCTCCCCATTGTACTTTGACTAGTCTGACCTCTCGATTTCTCAACTTCTTGATCTCCGACCCAAGAATGCATGTAGGAGCTCATCGAATCGTCGCATCACGCTCTATTTCCACCTCTCTAAGCAAGCTCGGCTCCACTACCTCCGCGGCCTCGTGTAAGCACTTCCTCAAATGTGATACATGGAATACATCGTGTACACCACTAAATCTCTCAGGCAACTCTACTCTATACGCCATCTGACCAATCTTCTCCTTTATAGGAAACGACCCTATGAACCTTGGTGCTAATTTCCCAACGGACCCAAAGCGAACAACATTCCGTAATGGAGACACTTTGATAAAGACCATGTCCCCAACCTCAAACTCAAGATCTGTCCTCCTCTTATCCGCATAAGATTTCTGCCTATCTTGCGCAACTTTCATCCTTCTTCGAATCAAATCAATCTTCTCCAAAGTTTCTCTAATCATATCGGGCCCAAGTAAGATCTTATCCGTAGATTCCCACCAACGTGTAGGTGAACGACAAGGTCATCCATAAAGAGCTTCGAAAGGTGCCATGCCAATGCTAGACTGAAAGCTATTATTATATGCGAACTCCACCAATGGAAGATGCTCTTCCCATGTACCGCCAAAATCTAGGATACATAGCCTCAAAAGGTCCTCTAGAATACGATTTACCGTCTTGGTTTGGCCGTCCGTCTGAGGATGATATGCGGTGCTCAAACATAATTGAGTCCCTACTGCTTCTTGTAAGCTCCTCCAAAATTCGCTAGTGAAGATAGGATCGCGATCGCTTACTATGCTAGAAGGAACACCATGCAAACGAACTATCTCTCGGACGTATACAGAAGCTAACCATGGAGTAGTCCTCTTACTCTTCACGGGAATAAAATGGGTGCTCTTAGTAAGTCTATCTACTATAACCCAAATCCCCATATTACCCTTCCTCGATCTTGGTAATCCATCAACAAAATCTATCGAGATACTATCCATGTGAACTCGTCGCAACTATCCATCTCCCACGCAAGCCGTCCTATTCGAACTCGATATTCCCCAAGAACAAGCCCCAAAGGCCTAAACCAATATCAGACAAGCACCCAAGGAATACCTCCTCCGATTTCAGACAGTCTATGTGAGATGATACTAGCAAAACAAATAATTGGGCACTTAACCGACTCTGGCTGTCCTCGCCAGTCTTGCTTCAAAACCATCTTTGACCGCATAACTGGTTTTGCATTATCTACTAGGCACACAAGAAGGCTTACTTCGCTCCTCTAGGTAAACCCTGCACTTCATCGAAGACGTCCACATGCTCACGGACCACACAAACAGATTCCAAATCATTGTTGGATGCGTCAAAAGATTCTAGGTAGCTAAGCATCACTGAACCCCTAGGGTCACAAGAAATATCGAGGGTCTTCACATGGCGAATCAATGGTCTAACTACCCTCCTTTCACAATCTAGGATGGCACCCCACCTGGCTGGCCAATCCACCCATAGAATCAAACTATAGACCAAGAAACCAAGGACGAAGGCGTTGCATTCCAATCCAACGCTCAAGATGGACACTCTCAAATCCCGACAAACCATTGAAGGATAAGCCGAACCACCAACATGATTTGAGATTAGGATGGGATCCTTAACTAGACTGGTATTTAGGTGTAGTGTTTTAACTAACGAAGTAGATACTAACGAGTATGAAGCGCCAGAATCAAATAAAGTTCGAACAGGATGATAAAGAAAACCAAATTTCAACCAAGACGGTCCTACCCCCATCAGGTGTACCTGACGTGAGGGAATATAACGACCCTCTAGAAGATCCTGTACTTTGTCCTTGCCTCTTTGGACAATCCTAATAAGGTGTCCTATTTCTCCAAAACAACCAGCCTTCTTCTTCACATTCTCCATTCGTGACCTCCCACCAAGATGAGGTTTCGTCCTTTGTTAACCTAACAGCTATTTGAACCTTCCTCCCATCATCCATCTTACAGATACCCACAAGCCCTCCACCTCCTTGGACTAACTTCTAGCCCGCCAAACGTCTAAGTCCCTTAAAGTGGCTCTTCCGTCCTTCGTACAGAAGTCCTTATTTATCTCAGAAAAAGCAACTATAAGCGGAGGGGGAAATTCAAAAAGAGAGAGAGGAAGAGATTCAAAACGGAGAATCGAAGGAAGGATATATGGCTCTTGGGGATCATGTTCTTAAAATAAACCTTTCTTTCAAAAATACTCTTCTACAAACATATTTTTGAAAGTATTCTTTATAAAAATGCTTTTGAAAAATAGTTTTTCAAAATATCTTATCTGTTTTGGTAACCTTCGGTTCTGATACCACGTGTAACACCCCATGTCCATTAATGTCACTCACAAAGGGAATGCATTAACTTCTATGGAGCGTTTTAAGTGAATATAGAACAGAAAATCACAACAAGACAGATATGAAATAGTACTTGAAAATTTAAAACTTTATTTATTGCAACGGAAGGTAAATATGTTTGGTTACATCACCAAGACCCAAAGACTAAAGTCAAGTACATAATATCCATCTTGACAAAATCAGAGTATATAATATAAAAAGCATAATCCCATAAATAGCCATAACAGAGATAGGTTGAGCTTTACTTCAGCAATCCAAATCCAAGTGCTCCTAAAGAGATCCAAATCAAGCTTCCCACCCTAAGAACCTGGGGGGGGGGAGAGGGGGGAAGGAAGAAAAGAGGTGGAAACAAAGGGGGTCAGACATAAAGTCTGGTAAGTCCGATAACTCCAACAATATAATTATCAAAGTAACTAGGATAAGACATATGCTTGGTAAATAAGGAAATGACTGTGAATTAATGGCAAGACCAAGCAACCAAAAATAATAGGATGAGCAAAGATAACGTTAAAGGTGCTTCCTAATGAATATAGGGTAATTACTATACTCTACTGTACTGTACTAACACTAACTGCACCCATACTAGTCACTCTAGAAACTTGATCCCTCTTGACTAAATAGAATAATGATAGCTTCGTGTACTACTAGATGTACCCACTATCCCCACTAGATGTACCCCTTCAATGGTAATTTCATGTACTCCTAGTTGACGTCATAGGTGTCGTCTGCTCCTATCTCCACTAGATGTACCCCTTTAATGATTAATTAATAATGGTAGCTTCGTGTACCCCTAGCTGACTACATAGGTGCCGTATGCTCCTATCTCCACTAGATGTACCCACTACCCTGCCCCATTCGATCGGCTCCCTAACTCGTAGATACCCGTGCAGGTCCCACAGTGGGGTGTATCACTCCCCAGTATGGCAACCTTATACTAGGCAAGGAATGCACGGCTTATACCTACACGATGCAACAACTTCTTACCTACCAGCCCGGGCCCACGCACGCACATGACCCCGTTGGACTTGCGTTGCCACCGCTAACCCATTTTGGCCTCTAACAATCTGGCCCAGTAGGCGAGTCCCGTCCTCGACTTGGGTCGAGCTCACAAAAATACTTAATGGACTACTGGACTGAAAAGGGCCCCCCACCAAGCTTCCCACCTTGGCTTGGTCCCCTCTAAAACATCCCACTTAACCAAATGTCCACTTACATGTATAAATTTGGTTAAGTGTTTTCTAATTTAACCTAGTCTCACCCTTTTGTTTAATTAACAGGTTGTATTGGTTAAGTCTGTGGGCCTATATACACAAATATTACCCACCTACCCAAGATTTACTTAACCCTCTCACTGGTTCAGACATATTTAATTTACGGTTAAGTTTGTGGGCCTATATGTACTAATATTACCCACCTACCCAAGATTTACTTAACCCACTCATTCCGTATAACCCAGTTTACTTAACCCCCAACTTAAACTTAAGTTCTTATAATCCCTAGGGATCAGATTTGGTTAAGTAGTCCATTTCATTTACCTTGTCCATTTTTATTTTATTAATCAATTAATTAAAACCTTTCCCTTCATAGGTCTCAATACCTATTTTATCCAATAATTTGAATTACATGTCATAATTGTTTATATTCAAATTACTCCATTTTTCTACTCGTATTTCTCATGACATCCACATGTCACCCACATGTCACCCACTAGATTCCTCATGCCACCCAAGGCACCCACTTAACCCCCTCATGTCCCACTACATGCTTATCTGGTTAAGTATTTCTTAATTCATTAAGGCCGTAACCTTATAAAGACCTCTCACATTAGACTGACATTTATGGCAGCTGGATTTGCCGGGCGGGTCCGGGCAGTCTTACATCATAAAAGAGCCTAACCTCGTGTCTTTACAACTGTTACGCTTTTAATTCGGGCCTAGGACCTCTCACATTGGGCTACCATTTGTGACTACTGGATTTGCCGGGCGGGTCCGGGCAGTTTTACGTCACAAATGAGTCCAACCTCGTGTCCTAAGCATTGATTATCACTTATAATCCTTTACCTCAATTTGAATTATTTTCCCTATTCAAATTATCAATTAATTCCAAATTTAACGATGTCCATAATTGACTCAATTATGTCCATCCATTTATGGTATGCAAAATTATACCAATTTCGTCACAAATTTATTATATGCCATTAAAGCCTTTTATCTCACTATTTAATATCCCTATTCAAATTCAAATTAATTTACATATATTACTCATTTACATTCCAATTCACATTTATTAACATAATATTTTCATCCCATATTTGGATTAATTATTCCTAATCAAATATGTAAATAAAATTCCAATTATCTTTTTGGCCATAATTCACATTAATTATGTCCATATATCACTTTACTAATTAATATTTCAATTTACATATATGCCTCTTTTAAGGCCATTACACGCCAATTCACATTTATTAACATAATCAATATTTTTCCCCATAACCCCCGCGGCATCCATTCGCATAGAATATATGATAGACTAAGTAATAGTCTAACACATGGAAAAGGAAAAAACACTACATATTCACATAACATACAAAATAGGCCTAACTTGCATATGAGAATTTACCACATAACTTGCATAAAATCATCGATCTAAACATAGGCCTAAAAGGTATGAACCTACATGTTATGAACAAGATTTTCATCACAAACTTACATAGGCAATAACCAAAAACTTGCATAACATGATTCATATTCCAAACTCATATTTTTATATAAACTTGCATATGTGATTTATGCTACATAACAATGGTGTAAATTTACCTCTAAATATACAAACTAGCATGTACAGATTTGGCATGTAACTTATACATATCATAGCCTAACTTTTGGTCATAATATTTACTAACTTGCATGTGATTTATGTCTAAATCAACATCTAAACTTGCATACACAAATATGATCTATCATATGAATCAACATAACCAAACTAGCATTTAAACAACATGATGATTTGATTACACGTAAGCCGATCGTAGAATTACAACATAGATCATAACTTTACAACATAGATGACAACATAAAATCATAGAATTTACAACATGTATGATAACATCACAATTTAACAACATAATCATATCATACGGTGAATAATTCACATCATATCCATATAATCCACAATTATATCTAATCTTACTTAATTTAATAATTATCTTGATTAGAGAAATCGAACTTGCCTTTCGTGGTTAAAGAATTATGAACAATTGATCAAACTTGATGCAGAATTGTTGTAGCGACGTTAGTTGATTCGTTGTTGAAGCTCTAAGCTTGAATTAGGTTGAATTGATTAGCTATCTTCCTCTTTAGTAGGCGGCGGCTACACTGAGTTCCATGGCGACGGTATAACGGCTTTGGTTCCAATTTTAAATAGGTTTAGGGTTAGCATTAGGATGTATTTATAGGTGTAGGAAGTTATTTAGGACCATTAGATTAACCCTGAACCATGAGAACCAATCAAATGCAAAATCTGCATTTGAGCGAATCGGCCCACGGGTTGACAGCCAAACACCCTGGATTAACCCCTAGTCGACCCAGCGAGGCTCGGGTCCACCTCAAAAATGGGCCGGTTCGGTTATTCCCCCTCCCAATTCGCTGTTTTGAACTTTTTCGTATAATTATTTATTTAATTTTGAATTTATATATATATATATATCAATATATATATATATTTCTCTACGCAACCCATTTCACTTAATTCTTTTCTAAAAATTAAGTATACTTTAATTTGTGAATTTTAATGTTATAAAATTACGGGGTGTTACATTCTCCCCTCCTTAAAGGATTTCGTCCCCGAAATCTCCAAGTCAAGAAGAATGTATATCCTACCATCTAATCGTCCATCTACTCAACCATCAAACACCAGCATCCATTGTCCTTAAAAGACTTCTAATGCTTTATTGTTTATATGCACAGTGTGTGTATATGTCCATATCTAATGCAAAATTAGGCGGTCTACTGATTCAGTGGACCTCCTTAGTGCAATTCATGATAGTGCCATGCGTCCAATATGTGTGCAAAAGATTCCTAATGATACATATTAATTCTATATGCGTGCATAACTATCGACCCGAATGCAGCAACCATATGATAATACAACCATTATACATCCATTTTACAAAATACATCCATATATATGCAATATGCAATATGAAGTGACTGAGCCGATCTAGTGCCTAGTAGTGTGTGTATATGCATCCACGAGCAACCACTAGCGAACACTTGCATCCACTTTGCATCCATCATACATAACATGTCTCAAACACATGTTTCAACCATAGGATTTCCCTAACTAAAGGTCAAAGATACTAGCGAGAGGACATACTAAAGATAAGATAAGCACAAGCTAAGCGATAAAGGAGAAATTAAAAGACATACCCTCGAAAAGAAAAGGGTAAAATGAACGCATCTTCTCTTCCGTCTCCCAAGTAGCGTTACTCTCATCGTCTCCCCATTGTACTTTGACTAGTTTGACCTCTCGATTTCTCAACTTCTTGATCTCCGACCCAAAAATGCATGTAGGAGCTCGTCGAATCATCGCATCACACTCTATTTCCACCTCTCTAAGCAAGCTCGGCTCCACTACCTCCGCGGTCTCGTGTAAGCACTTCCTCAAATGTGATACATGGAATACATCGTGTACACCACTAAGTCTCTCAGGCAACTCTACTCTATACGCCATCTGACCAATCTTCTCCTTTATAGGAAACGGCCCTACGAACCTTGGTGCTAATTTCCCAGCGGACCCAAAGCGAACAACATTCCGTAATGGAGACACTTTGATAAAGACCATGTCCCCAACCTCAAACTCAAGATCTGTCCTCCTCTTATCCACATAAGATTTCTGCCTATCTTGCGCTGCTTTTATCCTTCTTCGAATCATATCAATCTTCTCCGAACTTTCTCTAATCATATCGGGCCCAAGTAAGATCTTATCCGTAGATTCCCACCAACGTGTAGGTGAACGACAAGGTCGTCCATAAAGAGCTTCGAAAGGTGCCATGCCAATGCTAGACTGAAAGCTATTATTATATGCGAACTCCACCAATGGAAGATGCTCTTCCCATGTATCTCCAAAGTCTAGGATACATAGCCTCAAAAGGTCCTCTAGAATACGATTTACCCTCTCGGTTTGGCCGTCCATCTGAGGATGATATGCGGTGCTCAAACATAACTGAGTCCCTACCGCTTCTTGTAAGCTCCTCCAAAATTCGCTAGTGAAGATAGGATCGCGGTCGCTTACTATGCTAGAAGGAACACCATGCAAACGAACTATCTCTCGGGCGTATACAGAAGCTAATCATGGAGCAGTCCTCTTACTCTTCACGGGAATAAAATGGGCGCTCTTAGTAAGTCTATCTACTATAACCCAAATCCCCGTATTACCCTTCCTCGATCTTGGTAATCCATCAACAAAATCTATCGAGATACTATCCATGTGAACTCGTCGCAACTATCCATCTCCCACGCAAGCCGTCCTATTCGAACTCGATATTCCCCAAGCACAAGCCCCAAAGGCCTAAACCAATATCAGACAAGCACCCAAGGAATACCTCCTCCGATTTCAGACAGTCTACGTGAGATGATACTAGCAAAATAAATAATTGGGCACTTAACCGACTCTGGCTGTCCTCGCCAGTCTTGCTTCAAAACCATCTTTGACCACATAACTGGTTTTGCATTATCTACTAGGCACACAAGAAGGCTTACTTCGTGCCTCTAGGTAAACCCCGCACTTCATCGAAGACGTCCCCATACTCACGGACCACACAAACAGATTCCAAATCATTGTTGGATGCGTCAAAAGATTCTAGGTAGCTAAGCATCACTGAACCCCTAGGGTCACAAGAAATATCGAGGGTCTTCACATGGCGAATCAATGGTCTAACTACCCTCCTTTCACAATCTAGGATGGCACCCCACCTGGCTGGCCAATCCACCCCTAGAATCAAACTATAGACCGAGAAACCAAGGACGAAGGCGTTGCATTCCAATCCAACGCCCAAGATGGACACTCTCAAATCCCGACAAACCATTGAAGGATAAGCCGAACCACCAACAGGATTTGAGACTAGGATGGGATCCTTAACTAGACTAGTATTTAGGTGTAGTGTTTCAACTAACGAAGCAGATACTAACGAGTATGAAGCGCCAGAATCAAATAAAGTCTGAACAGGATGATAAAGAAAACCAAATTTCAACCTAGACGGTCCTACCCCCATCAGGTATACCTGCCGTGAGGGAATATAACTACCCTCTAGAAGATCATGTACTTTGTCCTTGCCTCTTTGGACAATCCTAATAAGGTGTCCTATTTCTCCAAAACAACGAACCTTCTTCTTCACATTCTCCATTCGTGACCTCCCACCAAGATGAGGTTTCGTCCTTTGTTAACCTAACAGCTATTTGAACCTTCCTCCCATCGTCCATCTTACAGATACCCACAAGCCCTCCACCTCCTTGGACTAACTTCTAGCCCGCCAAACGTCTAAGTCCCTTAAAGTGGCTCTTCCGTCCTTCGTATAGAAGTCCTTATTTATCTCAGAAAAAGCAACTATACACGGAGGGGGAAATTCAAAAAGAGAGAGAGGAAGAGATTCAAAATGGAGAATCGAAGGAAGGATATATGGCTCTTGGGGATCATGTTCTTAAAATAAACCTTTCTTTCAAAAATAATCTTCTACAAACATATTTTTGAAAGTATTCTTTATAAAAATGCTTTTGAAAAATAGTTTTTCAAAATATCTTATCTGTTCTAGTAACCTTCGGCTCTGATACCATGTGTAACACCCCATGTCCATTAATGTCACTCACAAAGGGAATGCATTAACTTCTATGGAGCGTTTTAAGTGAATATAGAACAAAAAAATCACAACAAGACAGATAGGAAATAGTACTTGAAAATTTAAAACTTTATTTATTGCAACGGAAGGTAAATATGTTTGGTTACATCACCAAGACCCAAAGACTAAAGTCAAGTACATAATATCCATCTTGACAAAATCAGAGTATATAATATAAAAAGCATAATCCCATAAATAGCCATAAAATAGATAGGTTGAGCTTTACTTCAGCAATCCAAATCCAAGTGCTCCCAAAGAGATCCAAATCAAGCTTCCCACCCTAAGAACCTGGGGGGGAGGGGGGGAAGGAAGAAAAGAGGTGGAAACAAAGGGGGTCAGACATAAAGTCTGGCAAGTCCGATAACTCCAACGATATAATTATCAAAGTAACTTGGATAAGACATAAGCTTGGTAAATAAGGAAATGACTGTGAATTAATGGCAAGACCAAGCAACCAAAAATAATAGGATGAGCAAAGATAATGTTAAAGGCGCTTCCTAATGAATATAGGGTAATTACTATACTCTACCGTACTGTACCGTACTGTACTGTACTAACACTAACTGCACCCATACTAGTCACTCTAGAAACTTGATCCTTCTTGACTAAATAGAATAATGATAGCTTCGTGTACTACTAGATGTACCCACTATCCCCACTAGATGTACCTCTTCAATGGTAATTCCATGTACTCCTAGCTGACGTCATAGGTGTCGTCTGCTCCTATCTCCACTAGATGTACCCCTTTAATGATTAATTAATAATGGTAGCTTCGTGTACCCCTAGCTGACTACATAGGTGCCGTCTGCTCCTATCTCCACTAGATGTACCCACTACCCTGCCCCATTCGATCGGCTCCCTAACTCGTAGATACCCGTGCAGGTCCTACAGTGGGGTGTATCACTCCCCAGTATGGCAACCTTGTACTAGGCAAGGAATGCACGGCTTATACCTACACGATGCAACAACTTCTTACCTACCAGCCCGGGCCCACGCACGCACATGACCCCGTTGGACTTGTGTTGCCACCGCTAACCCATTTTGGCCTCTAACAATCAGGCCCAGTAGGCGTGTCCCGTCCTCGACTTGGGTCGAGCTCACAAAGATACTTAATGGGCTACTGGACTGAAAAGGGCCCCCACCAAGCTTCCCACCTAGGCTTGGTCCCCTCTAATACATCCCACTTAACCCCATGTCCACTTACATGTATAAATTTGGTTAAGTGTTTTCTAATTTAACCTAGTCTCACCCTTTTGTTTAATTAACAGGTTGTATTGGTTAAGTCTGTGGGCCTATATACACAAATATTACCCACCTACCCAAGATTTACTTAACCCTCTCACTGGTTCAGACATATTTAATTTACGGTTAATTTTGTGGGCCTATATGTACTAATATTACCCACCTACCCAAGATCTACTTAACCCACTCATTCCGTATAACCCAGTTTACTTAACCCCTAACTTAAACTTAAGTTCTTACAATCCCTAGGGATCAGATTTGGTTAAGTAGTCCATTTCATTTACCATGTCCATTTTTAATTAATTAATCAATTAATTAAAACCTTTCCCTTCATATGTGTCAATACCTATTTTATCCAATAATTTGAATTACATGTCATAATTGTTTATATTCAAATTACTCCATTTTTCTACTCGTATTTCTCATGACATCCACATGTCACCCACTAGATTCCTCATGCCACCCAAGGCACCCACTTAACCCCCTCATGTACCACTACATGCTTATCTGGTTAAGTATTTCTTAATTCATTAAGGCCGTAACCTTATAAAGACCTCTCACATTAGACTGACATTTATGGCAGCTGGATTTGCCAGGCGGGTCCGGGCAGTCTTACACCATAAAAGAGCCTAACCTCGTGTCTTTACAACTGTTACGCTTTTAATTCGGGCCTAGGACCTCTCACATTGGGCTACCATTTGTGACTACTGGATTTGCCGGGCGGGTCCGGGCAGTTTTACGTCACAAATGAGTCCAACCTCGTGTCCTAAGCATTGATTATCACTTATAATCCTTTACCTCAATTTGAATTATTTTCCCTATTCAAATTATCAATTAATTCCAAATTTAACGATGTCCATAATTGACTCAATTATGTCCATCCATTTATGGTATGCAAAATTATACCAATTTCGTCACAAATTTATTATATGCCATTAAAGGCCTTTTATCTCACTATTTAATATCCCTATTCAATTTCAAATTAATTTACATATATGAATCATTTACATTCCAATTCACATTTATTAACATAATATTTTCATCCCATATTTGGATTAATTATTCCTAATCAAATATGTAAATAAAATTCCAATTATCTTTATGACCATAATTCACATTAATTATGTCCATATATCACTTTATCAATTAATATTTCAATTTACATATATGCCTTTTTTAAGGCCATTACATGCCAATTCACATTTATTAACATAATCAATATTTTTCCCCATAACCCCCGCGGCGTCCATTCGCACAGAATATATGATAGACTAAGAAATAGTCTAACCCATGGAAAAGGGAAAAACACTACATATTCACATAACATACAAAATAGGCCTAACTTGCATATGAGAATTTACCACATAACTTACATAAAATCATCGATCTAAACATAGGCCTAAAAGGTATGAACCTACATGTTATGAACAAGATTTTCATCACAAAACTTACATAGGCAATAACCAAAAACTTGCATAACATGATTCATATTCCAAACTCATAATTTTATATAGACTTGCATATGTGATTTATGCAACATAACAATGGTGTAAATTTACCTCTAAATATACAAACTAGCATGTACAGATTTGGCATGTAACTTATACATATCATAGCCTAACTTTTGGTCATAATATTTACTAACTTGCATCTGATTTATGTCTAAATCAACATCTAAACTTGCATACATACATATGATCTATCATATGAATCAACATAACCAAACTAGCATTTAAACAACATGATGATTTGATTACACGTAAGCCGATCGTAGAATTACAACATAGATCATAACTTTACAACATAGATGACAAAATAAAATCATAGAAATTACAACATGTATGATAACATCACAATTTAACAACATAATCATATCATACGGTCAATAATTCACATCATATCCATATAATCCACAATTATATCTAATCTTACTTAATTTAATAATCATCTTTATTAGAGAAATCGAACTTGCCTTTCGTGGTTAAAGAATTATGAACAATTGATCAAACTTGATGCAGAATTGTTGTAGCGACGTTAGTTGATTCGTTGTTGAAGCTCTAAGCTTGAATTAGGTTGAATTGATTAGCTATCTTCCTCTTTAGTTGGCGGCGGCTACACTAAGTTCCATGGCGACGACATAACGGCTTTGGTTCCAATTTTAATTAGGTTTAGGGTTAGCATTAGGATGTATTTATGGGTGTAGGAAGTTATTTAGGAGCATTAGATTAACCCTGAACCATGAGAACCAATCAAATGCAAAATCTGCATTTGAGCGAATCGGCCCACGGGTTGACAGCCAAACACCCTGGATTAACCCCTAGTCGACCCAACGAGGCTCGGGTCGACCTCAAAAATGGGCCGGTTCGGTTATTCCCCCTCCCAATTCGTTGTTTTGAACTTTTTTCGCATATTTATTTATTTAATTTTGAATTTATATATATATATATATATATTTCTCTGCGCAACCCATTTTACTTAATTCTTTTCTAAAAATTAAGTATACTTTAATTTGTGAATTTTAATGTTATAAAATTACGGGGTGTTATAGACATCTAATGTGAGAGGTCATACATCGTTACGGCATTATAAATAAATTAAGAAATACTAACCATAATAAGACACGTGGGTGACATGGGTATGGTTAGAGGGTTAAGTGGGTGATATAAATGACATGTAAATCATAACAAATGTGGACTAAACCGTTGTGAGACATGTGATGTAAGACATAACCAAGGTAGAATTATCCGTAGTAAAACATGTGTAAGACAAGCAAACTGTAATAAAAAGGGGGTTAAGTGGGACACGTGTGACATGTGAAACAGAATTTAGATATGCATAATCAAATGGGACCCGTAACGGTATCATAAATTAATTGAATTGGGTAAAATTTAAATAACGGGTTAAGTAAAAAAGGAAGGGTTAAGTCAAATCTAAAATTAATGACACAGTAATGGGGGATGATAAATAACCTATCATGAATAAACTTGAATAAGGCAAGAAAGGATAATAGGTGGAAATTATAACTTATGGGACAAGATAAGTTATAGGAAACGATAAGGAAGACGAGATAATTTATATGTAAAAACATACTTAAATTAAGTGGTTTGGAAAGGAGAAATGTGAAATTAAAAATGATATAAGTTATATGAGTGGAAAAGAAGTAAATTAGAATCATATATTTTGGTTGGGTTGAGTAAGTCTCTGGGTGCCAGTCTGATGTTGATTTCGGTCTTCGGGGCTGGTGTTTAGAGGGTTATTCTCCTAATCAGTATGTATGTGGGATAAGTTATACTTAACTATGAATTAAGTATAACATGTTGTTGTAACCCAAAAAGGGAATAATTTATGAGATTGGAAAATAACATGTTGTGGGCTTATTAATGGACTTAAGTGGGTTAAGTATAAATTGAATTAATAAGCAAGGGTAACTTGGTGAATACCAAAAAAAAGGGAAGCTAATGTGAATAACCAAGTTAAATGGGCATGAAATAAATGGTTAGACTTAGGGTCTAATGGCATATAAAACTAAGGCACTTGAAGTAATCTGTACGTTGTAGGATGAATAACCCAACGAGGTAGATCATGATGGTGTCATAAGGAACGAGGAGAGCGCACGTTCGCTATTTTGGCGGCTCCAACAGACTGGAAGAGGAAGCACACGGCTTCCTGAGACGTTAAAGGTGCTTCTGGTAGTCCTCTGTACTGGTTTAGCTTTGGGTTAGGATTACAAAGGTTGGGTCTACGCAGAACTACGTGGGTGGGCCTTGACTGCACAAGTACGGTGCAGTCAGAATGTTGTACGCGGCGGCATTAAGGGTGGTTCGGCGATTGCCTCAGGCGGAGGTGGAGGGTCAAGACCAAACGATAGCAAGATCGTCGAACGCCTATCATTATCAGCCTAAGGAATGCGAAAAGACAAGAGCTAACCCCTAGAGATCGTTAACCTTTGCTATCAAGGGACAGGTGCGGGGAGACCCCACATGGATGTTTAGATTGTTTACTTGTTAGGGATGGTCGCTTAGCTCGTGTGGTCTTTACTAGCTGAGGGAGGGGCTGAGGTGGGGCCATAGCCACCACAGGAAAACCAGACCCGAGGGATATCTGTACATTGGATACTCTTAGAGGCGGGCCCGTACATATATAGAAAAGCTCCCGATCGAGTTCCGTGTTTTCTGGTGTAGCCCTGTCATGGAACTTGGGTGCACAAGTAGAGGTTATGTGCAGTAGAAACATCGAGTACGATTGATGATATGTACGTGGGAAATTCTCGGTACAACCATGTCTGCTCTGGGTGGTGTATCATAGACTAGAGGGCCTTATTCGGTTATGGAACCAAACTCGATTGAATAGTTCGAGGGTAGCAGTCAGTACGCTTACGTAGCACAACGATAGTGGTTCTATGTGGATGTAGCGTTGTACGTTTCTATAGCATAGGATGAGGGACTGCGCATATTACTGTGGCGATACGGAGGAGACCGTGCGAGTGGGGCATCATGGGGTGTACCTCAGTTTGGGGTAGCTACATATACACTATATTAGGTTAATCTACCAGGGGGTAGATGGGTGCGACGTGTATGTAAGCTTTGAGTGCTAATAACACATATAACCTAATAAATAAGAAAGTGTAATTGAACGGTATATGTAGAATTATTCAAGAAGTTTAATTTAAATTCATTCACACAGAACTTATGTTTTGACCCCCTCCTCATAACATTCGCAGGTTAGACAGAGACTTATAGCTTTGGGAATACTGATTTAGCAGTATTGTGATTAAGGTAAAGCTATGTTTTAAATATATTATATTTTACTCCTTCCGCTGTGAGGTGTTTTCCAAACTCTGACATATCTCTTTTCTCTGTCTTTTCTGCACGGTACCAGAGCAACCAACTCGGGTTTCGGGGGATTGGATTTAAAAAAAATTCCGTCCGTCGGAATCCGGGTTGTTACATCTGGTATAAGAGCATAGGTTTACAATTCCTAAATAGATAACGAGTGAACGTATTTGTATTATATATATATAAACCTAGATCCATATAGTTGCCCACTAGACATGAAAAGAGTTGGGATATCTAGTTTGTACACTCAAGGATTGAACATAGAAATTTTGAGACCCCTAAAAGGATTGGTTGGAAAGTGTACAATATGATTTGAAGCTAGAGGAAGAAAAATATCCCATAGGATGGAAACTGGAATATTAGTATTTCAGAGTGGTGGGTTTAGAAGTGTAACCTTAGAAACTAGAAAAGGTTGAAATATGGAAAATGGATCAGGAATATATATAGTTAAGAGAGAATTGAATTCGCGAAAGTGCCTAGGAAAAGCCTAGTGAGTTGAAGACCCGCTTTGAGTCTAACCCAATAATAAACATTTAAGAACTTGAATCTGTAAGAGAGTTTGTGGTATTTTTTCCAAGTTTTGATCTTAAAAGTATTTTGATGTTTTTAGTGCACGATGGGTTTTAAAGTAAAGTGAGGTATATTGGGTAAAACAATGATTTCTTGTTTTAAAAGAATTCTCTCATGAAAAGGTGCATGTTATGGAGAATAAATAGCTCGCTAGTTTTCATATATGAAAAGAAGTTTTGAAATCTCTATTCGGTTAACAATAAATTTTGATTATTGTTTTAAAAAGAAATTTTGTTGGGTGAACAAAATAAGCGGTAGAGTGTAAGAATAGAGTAGATATTTGCGCCTTAGCAACCAAAGTTAACATTGTAAATAGGAACAGTGTAACTCATTAGTCACCCTTGTCTAGTCAAGTTTGTGATTTGGAAAAAAAATATTTTTACAATTTTACTTTGTAACATGTTTTTATGGTTTGGAAAAAGCAAGTTTTTGAGAAAAGAATAAAAGTTTTACCACATTTAGTTTTTGGAAGAAGAATGTAATAAAAAGAAAGAATGCCAAACCATGTTTTAAAAGTGGAGTAATTGAGGATTAAGGCCTAGAAAGAATAAGATAAAGTTAAATCTATTAGAACCAACTGGGAATTGGTTGAGATGAGAAATTCTCTGAGTATCAATCTGATGTTGATTTCGGTCTTCGGGTTTGATATTTAGAGAGTTATTTTCTTGCCAATTTACCGTCAGGGATTAGATAATATTAAACTAATGGAAAATTTCACGTAGAATGCATAAGCATTGAGAAACCTAGGTTTGTTGCTTGAGAAAAAGAAAAAGGATTGTTGCTTGAAGGAGAAGTATAGGCTAGTGATACACAGCATGGACTAGTGGTGACTACTAGGTAGTGAAGGGCAAGCAAGTGTATAGATCCTGTTGAGTGGACTCGTGACATAAGTCCTAATATTCTTGGCCCATAGTAGTAGCTATGTAGGATGCTATTTGATTTGAAAACGAAAAGGCTTATTTGAAAATAATAAACTTAAGTAATTTGATTAAGTCAAATAAGCTAAGAAAGAAACTGGCCTAACTTAAAAGAAAACAACAGAATCAATCAAGCAGCAAAACGAGACGGGAAAAGAAAATGGAAATCTTAACAAAAAGATGAATAAATATTAAATTTTTCCAAGAAAAATGTGAAAAGAGAAGAAATTTTCTTATGTGATTGTACTTGGATAGGAAAATAAGAAATCTTCATAGAATAGTCATATAAAAATTCAAGCACGATTAGAAAAGAAAAACGGAGGATGTGAATTTTTCCATTTTACACATTTTCGTAACATAAGAAATTGAATCTGGAAAAACAGATTTTTCTAAATTTCGAATTTAATGATGGTTGGTAGGATTTTGGATGCAAAAATTGGATGAACTATGCTCTTACTCTGTAAGAGTGTAGGAAAATGTGAATGAAAAACGTTTTGATTTTTCAAAAATATTACATTCATATAGAACTGCAAGTATATTTAGGATGTGAGCATCATGTTTTGAACGAGTTTATAAAGTTTGCATACATATAGGTGGATCCAAATTAGGCATACATACTTTACTACGATGTATCTCACTTTGCACACATGCACAATGTTTGCAACAATTAGATGCACACTTGATGGATGGATATTGCGAGGGGTTATCTATTTTACTCTTATCGAATTTCGGGGACAAAATTCTTTAAGGGTGGGAGAATGTAACAACCTTCAGTTTTAATATAATTAAAAATATGTGTATATGTATAGATAGATAAATATGGTGATGTACATAGGAAATTAATTAATACATGAAAGACAAAGGAAAGATTAATTCAATGACAGTGTACGTAACGAAGAAGATAATAAAATAAGGATACATAATTTAAATATCAGGAATTAAGTAAAAAAGAGATCACCATTGCGTTCGTCTCGGAATTCTACATGAAATAGAGTCCAAGTTTTCGAAAATCGGACTCTGTATGAAAGAGTCATGGCCTTCGAAAGATTTAAAACAGTTCGAAATTCGACCCAGGCAGCTGGACGGGAAATTTCCCGCCCAGAACAGGGCAGGTCGACCAGGGGGTCGACCTACCCCCTAGGAGGTCGATCTGGGGGTCGACCTACCCTAGATCTGGGCAGTTTTTATTCATGTGACGTGGTTTGACGTGCTGTACGGACCGGATGGCTTTTAGGTCAATCCTAGGGCCCTAAAACGCTCTCTACACCTATAAAATAGTGCCTAGACCTAACCTAATTCATAAACAATTCCTTCTGATGCCTCCATGCTATCAAACTTCAACCAAACATGGCCGCCGCCTCAAAACTCTAAACTGAATTGCAAGTTCTTCAGTAACTTTGGAGTTTAATCAAATCAAGAAGCAAAGCCCTTCATCAACAATTCATGCTCTTCACCAATAATCAAATAAAAAGATTAAATAAGCATTGTACATCAACAACAAATCGCTTATTTCTCTAGTCCAGTCAAAGTGAGTGGATTTGAACTATATTTGTTGTATAATGTTGCTTCTATCGTTTACCATTCCCCATAATGAATATGATGCTAATTTAATAAGATCTGTTATTTTATTTATGCCTACGTTTGAGTTCTCTCCTTTTTAACCTTTCCCCTTTTTATTTTTGGATCTAGGTTGTCTCGAACCTAGACGAAATCTTATTATACAATACGCACGATTGGAATATGGGGATATTGGAATAGTTACTGTAATTTTGGGGTTCGCGACATAACTATTGTTATTGCATATATTGGGCATAATCTATTTTATGCAGTCGAGGAATATAATATATAATGTTGAATTTATGTAAGTTTGACATAATTGTCATTGGATATAGAGTTGGTATAATTCAATATTAACAACATGTAATTGGATAGCATGGATTGGTGAAATTTATTCGTGACTTGAAAAGTAAGCCTAGAGGGTGAATTAGATTATATGTATGAACGTTGGAATGTTGGGGTATATATATTGGGAAAATATTGATTATATGAAACTGGGTATAATTGGATATTGGAAATTGGCATGTTTGGGTATGAATAACATGGAATTAGTGAATTTGGCTATAATTGGATAATTTGGGTAACATGAAAATTGGCTAACTAATAAGTAATTGGTGTAGTGAATGGCAAATTGGGAACATGCATAAAAATGAAATGTAATTAAGTTGAATTTGGAACATATGACATGAATTTGGGGTTTCGGTGAAAGACGATTGTTAATGAACGCCTATGACACGAGGTTAGACGCGTTTGTGGTGTAAGACTTCCCGGAACCGCCCAGCAAATCCAGCAACCACAAGCGGACGTCTAATGTGAGAGGTCAACGGCAAGAACTAGAGGCGTAACGGTTTATGATACGAGGTTAGGCGCGTTTATGGTGTAAGACTGTCTGGAACCGCCCGGCAAATCCAACAGCCACGAACGGACGTCTAATGTGAGAGCTCATACATCGTTACAGCATTATAAATAAATTAAGAAATACTAACCATAATAAGACACGTGGGTGACATGGGTATGGTTAGAGGGTTAAGTGGGTGATATAAATGACATGTAAAGCATAACAAATGTGGACTTAACCGTTATGAGACATGTGATGTAAGTAATAACCAAGGTAGACTTAACCATAGTAAAACATGTGTAAGACATAGAAACTGTAATAAAAAGAGGTTAAGTGGGACACGTGTGACATGTGAAACAGAATTTAGATATGCATAATCAAATGGGACCCGTAACGGTATCATAAATTAATTGAATTGGGTAAAATTTAAATAACGGATTAAGTAAAAAAGGAAGGGTTAAGTCAAATCTAAAATTAATGACACAGTAATGGGGGATGATAAATAACCTATTATGAATAAACTTGAATAAGGCAAGAAAGGATAATAAGTGGAAATTATAACTTATGGGACAAGATAAGTTATAGGAAACGATAAGGAAGACGAGATAATTTATATGTAAAAACATACTTAAATTAAGTGGTTTGGAAAGGAGAAATGTGAAATTAAAAATGATATAAGTTATATGAGTGGAAAAGAAGTAAATTAGAATCGTATATTTTGGTTGGGTTGAGTAAGTCTCTGGGTGCCAGTCTGATGTTGATTTCGGTCTTCGGGGCTGGTGTTTAGAGGGTTATTCTCCTAATCAGTATGTATGTGGGATAAGTTATACTTAACTATGAATTAAGTATAACATGTTGTTGTAACCCAAAAAGGGAATAATTTATGAGATTGGAAAATAACATGTTGTGGGCTTATTAATGGACTTAAGTGGGTTAAGTATAAATTGAATTAATAAGCAAGGGTAACTTGGTTACAGAAAAAAGGGAAGCTAATGTGAATAACCAAGTTAAATGAGAAAGTTGACGAGGTGGCACAAGCATGAAATAAATGGTTAGACTTAGGGTCTAATGACATATAAAACTAAGGCTCTTGAAGCAGTCCGTACGTTGATCATGATGGTGTCATAAGGCACGAGGAGAGCACACATTCGCTATTTTGGCGGCTCCAAGGGACTGGAAGGGGAAGCACGCGGCTTCCTGAGACGTTAAAGGTGCTCCTGCTAGTCCTCTGTAGTGGTTTAGCTTCAGGCTAGGATTACAAAGGTTAGGACTGCGCAGAACTTCCAAGTGGGTGGGCCTTGAATGCACAAGTGAGGGGCAGTCAGAATGTTGTACGCGGTGGCATTAATGGTGGTTCGTCGATTGCCTCAGGTGGAGGTGGAGGGTCAAGACCAAACGATAGCAAGATCGTCGGACGCCTATCACCAGCATCCTAAGGAATGCGAAAAGAAAAGAGCTAACCCCTAGAGATCGTTAACCTTTGCTATCAAGGGACGGGTGCGGGGAGACACCACATGGATGTTTAGATTGTTTACTTGTTAGGGGTGGTCGCTTTGCTCGTGTGGTCTTTATTAGTTGAGGGAGGGGCTTAGGTGGGGCCATAGCCACCACAGGAAAACCAGACTCGAGGGATATATGTACATTGGACACTCTTAGAGGCGGGCCCGTAGAGATTTAGAAAAGCTCCAGACCGAGTTCTGTGTTTTCTGGTGTAGCCCTGCCATGGAACTTGGGTGCACAAGTAGAGGTTATATGCAGTAGAAACATCGAGTACGATTGATGATACGTACGTGGGAAAGTCTAGGTACAACCATGTCTGCTCTGGGTGGTGTATCATAGACTAGAGGGCCTTATTCAGTGATGGAACCAAACTCGATCGAATAGTTCGAGGATAGCAGCCAGTACGCTTACGTAGCACAACGATAGCGGTTCTATGCGGATGTAGCGTTGTACGTTACTATGGCATAGGATGAGGGACTGCGCATATTACTGTGGCGATACGGAGGAGACCGTGCGAGTGGGGTATCACGGGGTGTACCTCAGTTTGGGGGTAGCTACATATACACTATATTAGGTTAATCTACCAGGGGGTAGATGGGTGCGACATGTATGTAAGCTTTGAGTGCTAATAACACGTATAACCTAATAAATAAGAAAATGTAATTGAACGGTATATGTAGGATTATTCAAGAAGTGTAGTTTAAATTTATTCACACAGAACTTATGTTTTGACCCCCTCCTCATAACATTCGCAGTTCAGACAGAGACTTATAACTTTGGGAATACTGATTTAGCAGTATTGTGATTAAGATAAAGCTATGTTTTAAACATATTATATTTTACTCCTTCCGCTGTGAGGTGTTTTCCAACTCTGACATATCTCTTTTCTCTGTCTTTTTCTGCAGGATACCACAGCAACCAACTCTGGTTTCGGGGGATTGGATTTTAAAAAAAAAAAAAAAATCCGTCCGTCGGAATCCGGGTTGTTACACATATTGAATCAAAAATGTTTTTATAAAGTTTTTTTAAGTTTTAATATTTATGAACTTCCAACTATTTTATAAAGAATCAAAATACTTCACAAAGCATAAGATTTTCAAAATAATTCAAATACAAAGTGTCTTCAAATTACAAAGTGATATGTGGGCATATATATCATATGTATGTCGACACACGTGCCTCAATTTTCAACACCAAATTTAGATTGACGTTGTTATTCGTCTAACTCTTTACGAATGAGCATGTCTATTTATTCTCTTTCTCTCTTTCTCTATGTATGTATGTGTGTGTGTGTATATATCAAATGAAATTTTTACTTACAATTTTCTGATCTTCATCTCTTCTCTTATTCTGCCAAAATTTCCATTGAGTTTTTTGTTAGATATCTTCATATTCAAACAAGAATGAATTCAAATTCCTTTGATTTGATTTTCTATTATTTATTGTCTTATTTCAATCATCTCTCCTACTCAAAACAAATTCAAAGTGATATATTTTTAAGAGGCTATAGGATCATTTGTATTCAAAGTCACGTAATTGATTTTGTAAAATCTATTAAACCATAGTCAGATACTCTTGGGTGCGCTTGATTTCTCTTGAAATCCAAGTGGGTATGATTATCGCCCCTAAAATCAAGTGGGTGTGCCTATTGCCCCTTAAAATCAAGTGGCTGAGCTTGTTGCCACCGAAATCAATGAATGTACTATAAGCTTGGAAATCATTATGGTGTGTCTCGTTGCCTTGAAATCGGGATCATACTGGTTTTACCTTATACTTACTAAAAGATCGACCTTTTGAAAAGAAACATGTACAAATATTTGTAAGAGATTGGACGTGGTCTCTCTAATTCTTTCAATCTTATTATGTTGCATTTATATTTATTTGTGTTTGCATTTGTGGTTGTTCATTCAACATTGTTTACTAATGATCTTGAAAGAAAATTAAAAAGATTTGTGAAAGCTAGAAAATATTATCCATCCCTTCTTTAATGTTAAATTAGCATTAAGATTCTTATTTTCGAAACCCATGTATTTTTTTAAATATTGCTCAAGAGAATGTTGAGCCCTTTTAACACACGATGGTTGCTCACCTAGAAGGAAAGAGGTCACAGAAAACTAGCAGACGCGCATGAGGGCCAACGCTGACGTTGGCCATCCAACTGGTAGGATAGGGTTTGGGTCCATTTTATATTATTTATGAGATTTGGGTCCAACTGGTAGAATAGCAAACATGTACGAGATTTGGTTTCCAGTTTCAAAGTTCATACTGATATAATATGGGAGCAGTTGGGTATATCTTAAAAATACTCATATCCATTGACAAATATAGCTAAAGAAAATTAATTAAAATGGAAAGCGAAGAAAGAAGAAGACCAAAAACGAGTGTACCAAACAATCGGAATATTGAGTTTGGTGTGGTGTAGTCAACTATAACAACGTCTGGTACCAACCTCTGTCACCTTCGAAATTAAGTGCTACAGTTATATTGACTTATATAGCATGGTTAGGCTGCCTGAAATTCTAGTACCATTTGTCAAATATTCTCCTCCCTCATCAAACGGCTTTGAGAAATTAACTGCCCTACCATACATATCTGGTCTTAGCTAATTACAAAAGTATATCATATGCAAAGACTTGAGATCAACAAATATTTTCGAAATATCATACTTAAAATCATGGTTTATCAACAAATGGTGGTGCATGCATATTGAAATTTTAAATAAAGACAATTGCAACACTGGTAAATATAAACTAAAACATCAACTTTGATTATTAAGAAGTAAAATGCTTGAAATGCAGTAACTTGTTATTACAGGGATTCAAAGATCTTCATGCAGCACAAAAGTTTGAAGAAAACGTTACTAAAGCATCGCAATGATTAAGTGAAAAGAAGCGTTTTTTAGGTAGAAAACAAAAGAAGAAGTTGCCAAAATAATCATAGCGGGGAAGCTCGAAATATCCATGACATGCAAACATCACATGAATAGTATCATATCATAGCTGATACGTGTTTGTGAGGACCCAACTCACGATTATTGCTTTGAGTTGGTTCTGGACAAAGGTGAACTGTACCAGGCTGTAAATTTTCTAAGTGGCTTACAGACATGACTGGATGCGTGAAATATGTTTTCTTCAACTCAAACACGAGGACGTATAAAAAAATGCTACACTTATATGCGTGTGATTTTGAAATATCCAAGATGTCTGACATATGGGATAATTCTTTCCATTTTTTATCTACTCAATCTTTCTTTGTTCTAAAAAATTATGCACACAAACATAATTATTTTTTATTATTAAAATTCGCAATGTCCCATTTGTGATCAGAAAAGTGTGTGTCTTTGTGTGTATATGTGTGTTATATATATATATATATATATATATATATATATATATATATATATATATATATATATATATATATATAATGAGTTGAGTTGTGGGCGTAGAATTTATACATATCTATAACCATCAAAAAATAGTAAGATGTAAATTTTGTGTGTTATATGTCTTAAAATGAGAAGAAGAGAAATAATGAAAAATGTGTTGTAATATATATGAGTGAATATGCTTTTGTCATATTTTGTTTAGTCTCACATTGTGTGATAAGTTTTACTCCAAGCTTTCAAGCCTTTACATAACGAGCTCATGTATTATAAATAGTGTACTAATTGATGAATGAATAAAAAATATCATCTTCCTCCTCTTCTAATGGTTTTCTTATTGTATATTATTTATAACACGTTATCAGCACGAAGCTCTATTAGAGCTATTGTTTGAAATATTCTAGATCTATATCTATGGATCTATCATGTAACTAAATTTTATTTGAAGATATCAATTCATGAATTTATATATTTGTTATACAATTATTTTCTGTTTGAGAATATTAGATCAATGGATCTATGAATTTGTCATATCTTCAGTTCTTTTAGATCCAAATCAAACTTCTAGATCTCTTTTCCTATATTTTTTTGTAGATCTAGATTATATTCTAATGGATCTAACTTTTTAGATCTTTTTTTTTTTTTTGATCAGAATTATGTGTAGATGTATTCCTTCATTTCTTTGCGGATCTAATTTTGAATTTTTCAAATCCAATTTGATGGGGATTCGATTGTATATGTATTATTTACATTATTGATGATGTAGGGGTAGATCTAGTTTTATCCTTTCCGATATACTATTACTTTTCGTATGTGATTCTTTTGGATAAACCGAAGATAAAATATGTATGATTTTTTTTATGTACACCCAACATAATTATGGGTATAAAATATAATGATGTAGCATTTAAACTCAATAGTAATATTGATTTATCACTGGAAGTGAAATTGAAAACTCGTGATGTAAACAAAATATGCAAATAAGGAACCTGAAGTTCATATGCAAATAGTATACAAATTTTGCAAATAAGGAACTTGAAATTCATATGCAAATAAGGAACCTGAAGTTCAATGCAAATGAGGAACCTGAAGTTCATTTGCAAATGAAGAACCTAAAGTTCATATGCAAATGAGGAACCTGAAGTTCATATGCAAATGAAGAACCTGAAGTTCATATGCAAATGAAGAACCTGAAGTTCATTTGCAAATGAGAAAGATGAAACAAAAGCCCGAAGCTTTCTTAAAAGTTGTGACATAAAAAGATTGTACTTCCAGAAGAAGTTAAAAGAGACACACATTATAATATATGACAAAAACATTGGATTCAATAGAAAATCTCTAAACATGTTTCATCTAACTGACATATTTCTTGTACAGTTTATATTAACTGAATATCCTGAAGATATAATATGCATATTAATCTCTTGAAGAGATGTTTTAGAGATTTAATTTTATGTAGCAAATCCAACATCCTAGAAGAGATGTTAGAGATTTTTTTGTTGCATTGCAATTACATAAATAAAAGATATGTTCCCTGAAGGAATATCATACACTCCAGAAGTAGTGATTTTTTTCTCTCTTGAATCTTTTTTTTATTTAATGCACCTAATTTTGTTAATGCATTTAAGGTTTGAATGTATTTTTGTATATTGATATGACATTTCAATAGTTTGTTTATATTTATCTCTGGAGGAGATAAGTTCATCCCAGAAGCGGTGATAACAAACTATCTTTAGAGGATATTTGTATAGTTGAAAATGGTAAAATATCTCCAGAAGAGATTTCTAAAATTAAAGGTGATAAAATATTTGTAGAAAAAGTTCATAAATTTTTCCTTAAAAAAAAGGAAAATATGTATTAAAACTCCATAAATGGTGTTTATGGAATATCCCAGAAGCGATATTATATTCTGATAAGTCTATAAAAGAATTTTCACTAAAATATTTTCAAATATCAAAGATAATGATAAAAATTTAATGATTAAGATAATATGCATCTCGAAGATCATATTAAGTTAAGATCTAAATATTGATCTTAATTTTGCACACTGTTAGACCCTAAAGTGGTTCTAACACCCAAATTGATTAAAAGCAAATAAGATGAGATAAAAATAAAAATGAACACACAAGATTTATAGTGGTTCGGCGAAGAAATGCCTACGTCCACTTATCTTTCACTATATTCAATGATTCAGTTGCAAATACAATGTAATTGTCACTTGATTTCACTCACAACTCGCTTATATTCACTCAATAGATTAAAACAAATAATGAAAGAAGATTTGGATTCTCCGGGAGCAATGGAGTTCGGATTATGGAAGTAGTTGAATTCTCAAAGTGCCTAAAAAAGATCCTTCTCTTTGTCTCCAGACGGGGTATTTATAGGTGTGAATTTGCTCAAAACCCGATCCGGATCGGAGCCACGTGTCGTCCATCCCATTAGCCTCGGGTTCGGATGCATTACTGCGCTGACAACGCATCAAAATAGTGAACGTTATGGGTAGGAACTGGTCACAGCCGGTCCGGATATCCAGGCTCTTTTGCAGGAGAATGATATGGAACATGGGTTCGGGTCGGAGACGCACAGACAAGGGGTTCGGATCGGGATATCCGATCCGACCCGGATTGGCTTGGATGCAACGCTCTCTTCTTCTCTAATCTGCTCCGCTCCGATCCATTTTCGTGGCAAACAGGTGGCTTTCCGATCCAGTCGAGATCATGTTGCCCTTCGATCCGATTAGATATACCTTACCAATTTCCTCAGCAGCAGTTCACCGATCCGAACAGAAAGCTCTATCCGACCCGAACCGATATGTTGCTCTGACCCGACCCGAACAACTACAGCTATCCAATCTAGATTGTAGTGTCTTCTCCAATCCGAACCGAAGTCTTCTTTCTAAAAATGCCCTTCAATGTCTGGTTTCTTGACTTTGTGTTGCCTAGTTCACAAAGTAGGCTAACATTTTGCCCCCTCAAAGGATGCTTCTGTTGTATACGAAGCGTGCTTTGATGTCGTTTGAATGCTAGTCCTTGAATCAGAACAGTCAGAAAGTCACTTCTGTTCGTTTGTGAAGATGCGTTGCTTCATGAAGACATGTCTCTTATCGCTTATATATATGTCGTGAAATACTTGATTCATTTTCTTCATTTTTGAGTCAAGTCCAGAAGTTCTTCTCGACATATAGTATTCTTCTCAGGTATGTTCTTTCCTAGTTTTTCTTTTAAGTCCAATTCGAATGCTAGAGGAATGCACAGATTTCTACCCGGTTCGGTGTCCGACTCGAGCACCTTTTCTTCCTGTTTCGCTTTGCACTGGGTTGATGGGCCGGAAGATGTGGGCTGGCTTGGACTCGGTCCGAACGGAGTAAAATACGGGGAATACAAAGAGCCATCTCACGTCTTATATAAACCCAACCACCCAAACTCTTCTACCTTTTTTACTCCCACAATTCTTGTTCTCCCAGCTTTATACCGAAACCCTATTTCCTAAAAAATCCAAAAACTCCAAAACTTCTCGTTTCAATCTTCGAATAAAACATCTAGGTATTTTAAATCTCCGATTATTTATGTAATAACTGATTTCAGCTAGAATTTGCGGTTAAATCGAGCGATTGGAGTGTGGTGTTTGTTGAACTCCGACGCCTGGATCTCCTCCACCGTTTGTCATCGTCGTTGATGGCGTCTTCGCCGTCTCGAGGTAGCAACGGGGGTCATTGGGATCCAGCGTTAAACATTCAAGCACATAAACGCTTAACTTCATTTGGGTCTAGTGAAATTTGAAGACGAGAAAGGGGAGAATAGGAACTGGGTTCGGTTCGGGTAAGGAAGTGCTGAAGCAGCGGAGGGGAGGACAAGTTCATATGTTAGGATCGGGTCGGAATGAAATGCGATGTGGAGAAAGCCATGCTTGCCCGACCAGGTCGGATTGGAGGAAAAGATAGAGAAAGGAAAAGGACGTATGGATCCTTTTGTTTGCTGAACCACTCCGAATGCTTATTCCGATCCGGTTTTAAACTGCCAAATATGAATGTCTTCTCCGAACCAAACAATACGCAGACCCGAGCCGATCCCAGCTATATGCACATCCGATCCGAACCCAACAATAAGCACACCCTACCCGAACTGAATGATATGAATATTCCAACTCAAAGCACAAGACTTTATCCAACCAGGGTTAATCAATGCTTGACATAATCTTCAACTTAATGAACAGTTAGGGTAATGCCTTATGAACGTAAACGATCATCAAGATTTATTCTGAACATCGCCGCTCCGTTAGAACTTCGCATTATGCTTTTAAGTGTTTTTCTTCTCATGTTTTGCGCACACCACACACACTTTAGCTCACACGTATGCACAGGGGGGCACGGGATAATTTACTCTAATCCGTGTTATTGCTTCTTCAATAGTTCTATGACAATGAGGCCCAGACGCTCTTCCCGACTAGCTGAGAGGAAAGAAGCCCCGGAAACTTCTAACAAAATCACTCTTGAGGACATATCTTCTTCGTCTGATCCAGAATGAGACAGTGAGGGTCCAGACTACGGGGTTGGAGATCGAGAAAGCAACGAGGCGTCTTCGGAGAATGAGGTTTCTCTGGGTTTTGAGGAGGAAGGAGGGATCGGTGACGATCGAGCCCCTGACGAATTTGACTCAGCCATTATATTGGAATCACCACCAGATTCCGTAGGATCGACAATCGACAACGACCGACTTGTTCGAATTTGCTTAAAGTATGGAATAATGAAAAGGGACACCCTAGTGCCCACACGCTCTGACCGTCCCCACAACCCTCCAGAAGGATATATGACGGTCACTCGATTGATGTGCATGGTTGGTGCCATTCCTCCATTCTCTCCATTCATTGTTGATTTTTTAAGACAAATGCGGATTGCCCCCATGCAATTGCACCCCAATTCATATGCCTATCTGCACACCTTGTACATAGCATATCGTGAAATCCTAGGCATAGAGCTCACGTTCGATGACGTTCACTTCTTCTATAATTTCAAGCATCGGACTCGAGAGACTCCATCCTTCTGCTACTTTGAATCAGTCCCAAAAAGGAAGATAATCTCTGCACCATTCAGCAGTAAAGCTGGAGATTCCAGACTAGAATGGTTCTACGTGAAGCAACAGCCTGGATGCGCCAGGAGATGGACAAAATCAAGTAAAGCGTTGATTTTCTAAATCCGGACTCTATACACTTAAATCATCACCCTGACCTGTTTTCCTTTTTGTTTGCAGTCGACAATCCCAAACAGATATCAGATCAGGTGTTCTTTGATCGGATGCACCGACTTCTTAATGGCGATCAAAAATTCTTGACTATCGACGAGGTCCTTAAAGATGAATACCTTCACTTTCATGGGCTGCTATCCGTCTTTCGTAGCATCGGTCATGGGACGGTCCCTTACGCATACATTCCTCCAGTGGAGATAGTTCCAGAGACAGGAGAAGGCTCGGGAATTCCTACAGTGCCTCTTCAAACTTCACCTTCTCCATCTTCCACACAAGATGATGAATTGGCTAATCTGGCCGAAAAGCATCGTGAAGGGTATATTGCCCCCGAGGAAACTACTTCTCCAGACAAGTCAAAATCCTCCCAAGAGTCGCCACTTCATGCTTCCGAAGGGGATGTTCCTAGTACTGATGAGCACATATTTCAGGGTTTGGGGGATCTCCCCTTACCTGAGACTATATATACTTCAGAGGATTTCAGGAAGGATCCTTTAGTCTTCACCTCTTCTGAAGAAACCACTCCCGCTAAGGCCAAAGAGCCTGCCCGCACTAGTCTAGCTTCAGACTCGGGTTGGTTGGGGGGAAACACACCACTTAGGATACACTTTACACCACAGCATTAGCATTCATTGCACTTCTTTCTCCATGAATCCATTAATTCTAAACTTCGTTTTTTTTATCGTGCAGGTACAATGTCTCGATCCTACTACGATATAAGAAAACTTCGTCGCAGCATGTCCAATCCTCCTCAGGATGTCGAGTATGATCGCCGGGATGATCGTGGTAGGGAGGAGAGAAGACCTTATGATCCCTATCGTTCTCGACCCTCACGTTCCCGCTCACCAGTTCGACCGGAACAAGAGAAATACAAGAGCTATCAAAGCCGCAGGGAGGAGGACAGACCACCATCTAAAGACTCCACTTCCTCCCATGAAAAGCGGAGTAGAGAGAGAACTCCTCCAAAAGAAACCGGGTCTCGAAGTAAGCACAAGGTCCCTGCCACTAAACGACCTAGAACGGACAAAGAGAGTACTGAATTCTCTTCTCATAGGGACACCGAATTATCAATTCCCGCTCCTCCCCCACCAGATGCGGGAACCGCAGTCAAGCTGGCATATTTAGAGGAGCAATTTCCTGAACACTACTTCGAGACTTTGACCTTTCTACCTACCCTTGAACCTATTTCTTCTAATTGGGCAGATGAGGCCAAAGCAAAGATTGATTTGGTGGAAAAACAATATACCGAGATGTTCAAGTATTCACGCAATCTTTCTAGAATCATCCGCACTCTAATCACAAATGCCAATTCAATGCAAAAGACCGCAGAGGAGGACGCCAAGGCCTTAAAAGCTCTAGGAAAAGATTTGGAAGATACTCAAACTCAGCTAGCGGTCGCTCAAAGGAACGCTTCTAATTTCAAACAACAATTCGAGGACATGCAAAAGCGCTATCACGATTTGCTTGAATCTCATACTCAGGAGCGTTCTGAATTAAAAAAGCAAGCTGACGAGGCCAAGTCAGAAGCTGCTAAGACACGCCTTGCTTATGCTGAGCTTGAGCGAAAAAACGCCGAGTTAGCAAAGAGGAGTGCTGAATTAGAAAAGAAGAATGCTAACTTGGCTTCAAAGTTGTTGGAGGCAGAGAATAGGGCTGCTCTGGCCGAGGGCAATGTGGAGTGTGCTATTAAATCTGCGGAGGAAGCCCGCAAGCAACTATCAGAGGCGGAGGCTGATATTCAGGGCTTCGGCGAGCTAATGATTGAATTCTTCGCACACATTATTCGTCTTCGAAACATTTCTTGGATCGAGGACTATCCATCCACTCTGGTTCAAGTATGGAATCAAATCGTTGAGTGGGAAAAAGAAGAACTTAAGGTCGATTCCCTCGATGAAGATAAACTGATGAAGAAATACTTGAGAGATGATGAACCGGAACGCCTAGCTGAAGGGCGCCGCCTTATTGCTGAGGCCATGGAAGAAGAGAGACGGAAGTCTAAACAAAAAACCATTCTCAAAGCTGGTTCCTCTTCTTCTGCCCCTGCAACCTCCGAAGTAGAAGGGTATGATCCCGAAAATCCGGGAATTCCTCGAACAACCCTGCTATCCCCTATTCCTGAACTAACCCCAGAGGTAGTGGTCACCCCCGCTGATAAGTCTTCGGAAGGTATCGCTATCTTTTCTCCTCAATTTGCCAAAGCTATTTCTACCTTTCGCCACGTGATTGAACAATCGATGAGAGACCCTTTGTTTTCGCCTGAGTTGATAACCGTTGCTTCTCATTCTGTAGGTGTTGAATCATCCGAAAAGACAGATGTAGCTCAAGGAGCTGCCGCTGGGACAAAGCCCGCTGATAGGGCCAAAGAAGGGGAAGACAAGGCTGCTTCTATAGACTTGGGGGAAGGAAGTGAGCCAACTAAGGTCACCACTCCCCATGATGAAGAAATGATAGCAGCTTTAAAGGACGACGGAGGAGACGGGGGGCATGAAGAGGAACCGGAAGTTGCAATAACTGGGGAGTCGAAAAGCGCTGATGACGTTACCTTGGCTGCCATGAAGGCTGATCAAGACAAGCGCTTGCAATTAAAGGCCGAAGAACTAGACCCTGAGGTCCTCAAGCCCCTCGCAGTTGTGGATGCGGGATCAAGGTTAGTTGTTAAGCTCTCAACTAGATCTATTACAGAAGAACTTGCTAAAAAATCTTCTCTTGATTCCAGTGCCCCGCCCTCCGGGAAGAAGTCTACTGGCTCCAGTACCGCATCTTCAGGGAAAAAGAAATTAAAACGAATCTTGACTGAAGCCGAGAAGGAAGCAAAGGATGCGGAGAAAGCCGCCAAGAAATCCAAGGCTCATTCCAAATCTAAATAGTGGATTGCCCTGTATCTTTTTAGCATTTTTGTGAACCAATAATTGCTGCTACAAAAGCAGCTCCTGCACTTTCTTTTTTAGCTATCTCCCTGTACAAATTCATTCATTTGTAAATAAAAATAATTCACTTTTAGCAATGTTTATTTGTTAGTAGTTCTGCACTTATGTAAAAATGCATGTCTATAGTTATGAAACGAAGTTGTGGAGGGGGGAAATATGTGTATGCATACGTGTCCCCGGTTAACTCCCACAAATTATTTAATATGCTTAATCAAGCAATCTGAATGCTCCCAATTCTATGACGGGATAGCACTTCCTGTGTCGTCAGTACCTGTCGTTTTTTCTGGCATTTCTTTTATACTCTCTCTCTTTCTCTTGAGAGTTAGAGTTCGAGCTTAGTCATCTATTCATTCCCCGGTCTTTCAACGGGGAAAGAGTTCTTTTTCAGCGCTCAGTCGGAGGCGCTTTTATACTCTCTCTCTCTCTCTCTGGAGAGTTAGAGTTACGAGAAGAATCTCTTTTTCAGCGCTCAGTCGGAGACGCTTTTATACTCTCTCTCTCTCTGGAGAGTTAGAGTTACGAGATGAATCTCTTTTTCAGCGCTCAGTCTGAGACGCTTTTATACTCTCTCTCTCTCTCTGGAGAGTTAGAGTTACGAATGTCGTTTTCTCATTCTTTTATGTCTTATTTGCCTTCAACCTTTGTAAGCTGTGAGTTATCCTGTATCTTATAATCACAACAGAATAACTGATAGATGTATATACGTAATGCATAAAAGTAAATAACACACAATATTTTTATAGTGGTTCAGCTAAGTCGTAGCCTACATCCACTTTATAGTCCTTTATTCATATCGTCAGATTTTCCCAAGGCAAGTCGTGCCTTATTACAGAGTTCACAGGAAAAATAACAAAAAAGTACAGCATTTCTAATCCAAATATCGCATTAAGTGTTGGGCATTCCATGCTCGAGGGACTTCTTCGCCATCTACGGTCGTTAACTTGAAGGTTCCTTTTTCAAGTTTCCGTTGGATGACAAAGGGTCCTTCCCATTTTGGGCCGAGGTGAGGAAGGGATGGAAAAACTCTCTTTAGCACCAAATCTCCTGGTTCAAAAGTTCTGAGGCGAACTTTTTTGTCATAATAGCGTGCCATCTGACGCCGATGTCTTGCTGCACGCAAATCTGCTTCGTCCCTTTTCTCTTCGACTTCATCAAGAGACTCAAGTAAGAGCGCCCGATTCGTCATCGGGTCATAATATGCCACCCTGTGGGAAGGAACTTCCAGTTCAACTGGAATTACTACTTCTGAGCCAAAGGAGAGAGAGAAAGGGGTATGACCGGTGGCTGTCTTAAATGTTGTTCGATATGCCCACAAAGCTGGGGGCAATTCGTCAACCCATCTTGCCTTTGCACGCTCTAACCGTTTCTTGAGGATGGATTTTATAACTTTGTTTATTGCCTCTACTTGTCCATTCGATTGCGGATAGGCAACTGCAGTATATCGCTTGTCTATCTTATACTTCTGACAGAAATTTCTGAATTCAGTACTATCAAACTGGGTTCCGTTGTCAGTTATGATCGTCCTTGGAATCCCGAACCGGCATATAATATTTCTGACCACAAAACTTATCACCTTTCTTGTTGTGATCTTGGTCAAGGGCTCAGCTTCCACCCACTTCGTAAAATAGTCCACGGCCACTATTGCATACTTAGCTCCTCCTTTAGCAATCGGTCAAACTCCAATGATATCAATTCCCCATGTGGCAAATGGCCAAGGACTCACCATTGATTTAAGTTGGGTCGACGGTGCCCTGGGGATTTTGGCGAATCTCTGGCACTTATCGCAGCGTCGTGAATAATCAGCTGCATCTTTATTGATCGTAGGCCAGAAGTATCCGTATCGCAATATTTTCTTTGCTAAAGTTTGACCTCCTGTATGATCTCCACACTCACCTTCGTGTACTTCTCTTAGTACACGCTTGATGTCGTCGTGTGCGATACATCTTAACAGGGGCATAGAAAATCCTTGCCGATAGAAAGTATCGTCTTGTATGACATATCTGGTAGCTTTGCGAACTACAGCTCTTTTCTCACTCTTCTTTGATGGGAGTGTCCCATTCTTGAGGAAATTCTTAATTGGAGTCATCCACGACTCCTTCTCTGGTTCTGCTTCAAAGGTGAATTCAATTTCCATTGACTCAAAGCTTGGCGACTCCAATATTTCAATTGGAATTACTTCAGTCTCTTCTGGATTGTCGGAACTAGCCAGCTTTGCCAGTCTATCCGCTTTCTGGTTTTCAACTCTGGGAATATGTGTTATGTTGTACCGCTCTAAGCTATTCAATAGCTCTTTCACTTTCTTGAGGTAGGCGATAAGTCGAGGTCCTCGAGCCACGAATTCCTCTCGCTCTTGACAAACAACAATTTTAGAGTCACAAAATATGTCCATCATTTTTACTCCGAGGTCTTTAGCAAGCTTTAGCCCGGCAATCAGGGCTTCATATTCTGAGTCATTGTTAGTTGCCGAAAATCCTAATCGCAGGGCGTAATATAACGACCGTCCCTCGGGGGTGACCAAGACAACTCCAGCTCCGGACCTTCGATCATTCTTGGCTCCATCTGTATATAGTTTCCACGGATTCATCTTTAGTTCATCCTCGGATTTAACCACTCTGTCATTGATTATTTCCTCCTCTGGAATGGTGAATTCCGCAATAAAGTCTGCTAGAGCTTGTCCCCTGATTGACTTTCGTGTTTGAAAATTCAAATCAAACTGACTTAGTTCTATGTTCCATTTGATTAACCTTCCCGATGCCTCAGGCCTCTGTAACACCTGCCTTAACGGCTGGTCGGTGTATATGGTTATTGGATGGGCTTGGAAATAGTGACGAAGTTTTCAGGATGCGATCAGGAGGCTGTAAGCAAGCTTCTCAATTTTTGGGTAGTTGCGCTCTGCCGCTGCTAATTTCTTGCTTACATAATACACTGGCCTTTGTACTTTGTTTTCTTCTCGAACCAGGGCTGTGCTGACAGCGTGAGCCGAGACTGCCAAGTAAACAAACAATTCTTCATGATCTATGGGCTTTGATAAAATCGGCGGTTTCTCTAGCAGTTCCAACAGATTTCGAAAGGCCTCAACACAATCCGTAGTCCACTCGAAGTTCTTCTTTCCCCTTTTAATCAAATCAAAAAACGGAACACATTTATCTGTGGCTTTGGAGATGAATCTACTCAGCGCCGCTACTTTCCCTGCAAGACTTTGGACGTCCTTAATTCTCCTCGGTTCTTGGATATTTCTAATTGCTGCTATCTGGCTAGGGTTGATTTCAATTCCTCGGGAACTCACAATGAAGCCAAGGAACTTTCCCGATGCCACTCCAAACGAGCATTTCAGAGGATTCAATTTCATCCGGTACTTTCGCAAGATACCAAACATTTCCGCCAAGTCTTGCGTATGGCTGGAAGATTGCTTTGATTTCACAAGCATATCATCCACATAAACTTCCATAGTTTTTCCTATTTGATCGTAAAACATTCTGTTTACCAAGCGCTGATAAGTAGCTCCAGCGTTTTTTAATCCGAATGGCATTACAACATAACAATATAACCCCAAACTCGTAATGAAGCTCGTATGTTCTTGATCTGGTACGTGCATAGGAATTTGGTTGTATCCAGAATATGCGTCCATGAAAGAGAGAAGTTCATGACCTGCTGTCGAGTCTACAAGCTGGTCAATCCTGGGAAGTGGGAAACTATCCTTCGGGCAAGCTTTATTTAAATCTGAAAAGTCAATGCAAGTCCGCCACTTTCCGTTTGGCTTCTTTACTAAGACGGGATTCGATATCCAGTCGGGATATGTCGAATCTCGAATAAATCCATTCTGCTTCAACTTCTCTACTTCCTCTTTGAGAGCAGCCGACCTCTCTGGGCCCAGCATGCGTCTCTTTTGCTTCACAGGCGGATGCTTCGGATTTACATTCAATTTGTGACTTATAATGGATGGCGATATCCCACACATGTCAGCATGGGTCCAGGCGAACACGTCTAAGTTTGCCTTCAAGAAGTCCGTTAGTTCTTTAGCTCGACATGGATCCAATTGAGAACCAATCTTTAAAACTTTTGTCGGATCAGCTTTATCAATGGGAATTTCCACTGTCGCTTCGTTAGGAGTTACATTCCTAGCCTCTGGTTCCTCGTCTTTTCTGGGATCCAGGTCTTCAGGCATTCCTTTGGGCAACTCCCTCGGGGTCACTCTCTCTAATTGCTATGCCGAGTCCCCCTTTGAGGGAGACGAGGCATCCTTACTCTCAACGTTAAGTCCTTTCATCAACATCTTTAACTCGGCCACATAGCAGGCCCGTCCGGAAACCTGATCCCCTCTCATTACTCCAATTCCGGCTTCGGTTGGGAACTTAAGTAACAGGCACCAAGGGGCGATACAAACTCTAAATTCAGCGAGGGCAGGTCTCCCCAAAAATGCGTTATAAGGCGAATCTACGTCCAATACTACGAACTGAAGCATCCGCACTCTTCTACGTTCTCCTTGCCCCAGGGTCACGGGCAACTCTATGTATCCCATGGGAGCTGTCGATGCCCCGTTGAATCCTTTGATCCATCCTTCACAAGGCTTCAGATCTTCGGACTCAAGCTTCATATGATCAAATGACTTCTTGAACAAAATATTAACGGAACTTCCGTTGTCTACTAATACCTTATGGACCAAGGCCGGCCCAATGGTGGTAGTAATAACCAACGGATCATTGGTGGGTGATTGTATCCCAGTGTTGTCTCGGCTTCGAAATACCACGTCGTCAAACATGGTCTTCTGTTGTTTTACGGGGGTGACATCTTCCAAATCATCACCTTCATTCACGTCTAGATGCTTGGCAGCATTCACATATTGATCCATTGATCTGAAACTTCGGATTGCCAGGTGAGGTCCGCCTACTATGGAGTTGATGACAATTCCTTTACCTTTCTGCTGCGCTGTAGGCTTGGGAGCTGGTAGGATCTGTTTTGGAGCCTGCTCTCCTTGCCCCCTGTCCCTCGGGGCAACCTTGTACTCATCCAACTTTCCTTCACGCAGCAGCTTCTCAATCACATCCCTCAAATGCCGACATTCATTGGTCGAATGCCCATGAGTTCCGTGAAACAAGCAAAATTTCCCTGTCGCCATTTCTTTCTCGGTCGAATCACGAGGTGGCGGTCTTTTGTACTGTAACACATTATACGTATCCAGGTAAATATTTTCCAGGGTGTCGTTCAATGGTGTATAATCCTCGTAGTTCTGGAATCGGGGTCTTTTGTTAGGGTCACTTCCCCTATTTCTGTTTCTTCTGTTGCCGTTCGGATTACGGTTATTGTTGTTGTTACCCCCGCCTCCAGCATTGCTGTTTCCACCCTTGTTTCCTACATTTACTTCAACCTTGCCAGAACTTTCCCCAGACTGCTTTACAGCGATGTTACTCTGCACATTCTCCTTTGAAGCCGTCTCAGACTTTCTCTTTCGGTTCGCCCTGGCCTCCTCTCGTCTTAGATAAATATCGGCTTTTTCGTAGAATATCTCTCTTGTGGAAGGTGTTTTCCCAGAAAGGTAGTCTCCAAACTCAGATTCAGGATCGACTCCTTCCTTCAATGCCATCAGAATAGTGGGCTCATGCGGGTCACTGACCTCAGTTACAGCTTGGTTAAAACGATCAAGATATGCCCTTAAAGATTCTCCTCGTGCCTGCTTGATTCTCGATAATTCAATAACACTTTTGGACTTTCGGGCATGTAGTCGGAACTGGTTCATGAAACGCTCGCTTAGTTCCTTGTAATTCGAAATCGAACGAGGAGGAAGTCGGGTAAACCAGAACAAGGCCACATCTTCTAAGTAGATTGGGAATGCTTTGCACTTCACTTCATCAGGGGCAGCAGCGGCATTCATGAGCCACGAATACCGCATCAAATGTTGTCCCGGATCAGTCCTTCCGTTGTACTTGTCCATCTGTGGCAAGTTAAAGCGTCGGGGAAATTGGAAGTCGAGGATATCGTCGGTGAACGGAGTATGTGTAACGACCCGCCTTTTTGCCCAGTTCTTGCCGGTAATTAAACCGACTCAAACCGTTCAAAAAGACGAATTGTTATGGGTGCATACATATATTGAACAAAATAACAGAATTTTTCATTGCGAAATACAATGTTACATCAGAGTTACATAAAATATCAGAGTTACAACACATACAGCGGAATAAAAGAAAATATACTCTCAGCGGAAGAAAATCGTATGATATAGCAGAAGCTCCCATCTCTTGCATGAACTCCAACTCTAAAAGCACTCTGAATCCTGCTCCAACGATCTATAACTGCAAACTAAACTGCTAGCTGCCCGTGCAAAATTATGGGCACCCAGAGTTTAGGTGAGGGAACAATAAACTCCAGGTCAGTCGTGGGACTGGTGTGAGAACTCAAAACAGTTATTATTAGGTTCATTTTAAAGTTGGGAATTTCACCGGACCACGCCGCTAACGCGGAACGGGTTTACTCCAAGTGAACACCCGTTCATGTAAATTCGCGATGACTTTTGGAAAATGAAGCTATCCTAAGCTCGTCCCACATCACACAATGCAAGCGCACACCAGATGGGCGAGTTTTATCTTATGATAACCAAACATGCTTTAATACGGGAAAATCCTCTTATAATATTATCATATAGTGTGGAAATCAATTTCGCAATTAAATGTATTAATCCTAGACGGCATGATACCCCATAATATATGTTGCCATATATATATACAATAAAAATCGTCTGGCTCGTATTGGGGATTTGGATTTCCAACTTGATGATTCCTGGCACGAAAGGTCAATCGGAACTCAAGCGAAATGTAATCACGGGTTTTTCATCCAGACGCGGACACCAATACAAGTCGCGAGGCAGATCAACGGTTTTCGACCAGACGCGGCCCCCCGAACATACCCTATTCCAGTTCATAAGTGGTTTTACCCACTGCTGCAGCGGTCATCATCAATTCATATATAAGTATAAAACCTAACCGCCAGTTTCTCATCAATCCGGGTGTGAGGTTTGTCGATGTCACGTCATACTCAAAGCTATGCTTCGATAAGCCATTCTTTGATCATCACTAGCTCGTTACCTAACTTGGGTATGTCACATTGACAATTCACGACATATCACTGATTTCAATCAATGCATACCCTCTAAGTTCATATGACTTAGAGACAAGGATAATATATTGCCACAAATCCGATATTCATTAACGGAAATCAGTGCTATGCAGTCAATTTCAATGTCAGACACACCATCCATACAAGACCGTTCTGGGTCTGAACGGAACAACCCGAAAATACTTAAATTTGTTCAGGTCTCATGCAACTCACATCTCGTATCGGGTGGCCTACCCAACCGAGACATTAATCAACAATCAATCTAAACAATTTAAATATTCCCGGTCTTCATTCGTCGTTTACCAAGTCCTGAATTGCTTCATAACGTCGTATTATTACTTGGAATGGTTTTCGAACATATGCTCGATCCCGGTTGTAACGGCCCGCAAATCCGTGCTATCTGAGTTGACTAAAAACACCACACGTCCCACTCAAATAACACAGAAATACGACTCATTATTAGAAAGAAGTTAGAGGGTGAGAAATAGAAAGAAAGAAATATTAGAATAGAAGAAAACGAAGATCACAAACTCACAGCGGAACGAATAAAATATATTATATAACATAAGCTTCGAAATACAAATCTGTTTTGTACATACATACATACCATCATCAGAGTACACATAACATTTGATCCAGCGGAAGTAACTCTAAATAACTAACGTTGAAGCCTCCTGCTTCAAGCTCCTCCAAGTGTATCTGTAAAAGCCTGAAACACTTGACTGCCCGTACAAATTTGGGCACCCAAGAGTTTAGGGAAAACAAAACAAAATAAACTCTGGGTCAGTCATGGGACTGGTGTGAGTAAACTTCAACCACTTGTCTAACTTTCAAAACTCTTTTCGAAAGAAAAGATAATAGTAAGACCAGCCCACACATAAACACGGACGGTTTTTATCTTACTATAACCCAAAACACTTTGATATCAAATCCAATGATATTATAATAATGTCTACATCAAGTAAATAACCAAATAGCAGAACGCTTGCATCTCACGCTCCACATATATATTATAAAATCAAAAACCGCATGGCGCTTATTGGAGATTGGATTTCCAACATGACAAGGTATGGGACCACCTTCCGATGATGCATCTCTAGAGGCAAATACACCTGGGTTCAACAAGAACATCTTGTAACCCGGCCCACACATGACCGACCACTCATTTCGCTTGAGTGTATCGAATGTATATCACCAACGGTTGGACTCAAACCACCGTTTCCCGAATGGGCAGAATCGATAGATTTAGAAAACAAAAGGAATTTCTCTAGATAGGTGATTATACACCCTAATGGGTGCGACCCACATAGCCATGCTGCCTGCCCGATTTTTGTCCTTTCCCGGTTGTTGAGGCCTGAGGCTACGAAAACTTACTGAAACGACCCGCAAATCCGTGCTATCTGAGCTGACTAAATACACCACATGTCCAACCCAAATAACACAGAAATACGACTCATTTTTAGAAAGAAGTTAGAGGATGAGAAATAGAAAGAAAGAAATATTAGAATAGAAGAAAAACGAAGATCACAACTCACAGCGGAACGAATAAAATATATTCTATAACATAACTTTTGAAATACAAATCTGTTTTGTACATAAATACATACCATCATCAGAGTACACATAACATTTGATTCAGCGGAAGTAACTCTAAATAACTAACGTTGAAGCCTCCAGCTTCAAGCTCCTCCAAGTGTATCTGTAAAAGCCTGAAACACTTGACTGCCCGTACAAATTTGGGCACCCAAGAGTTTAGGAAAAACAAAACAAAACAAACTCTGGGTCAGTCATGGGACTGGTGTGAGTAAACTCCAACCACTTGTTTAACTTTCAAAACTCTTTTCAAAGAAAAGATAATAGTAAGACCAGCCCACACATAAACATGGACGGTTTTTACCTTACTATAACCCAAAACACTTTGATACAAAAATCCAGTGATATTATAATAATGTCTACATCAAGTAAATAACCAAATAGTAGAACGTTTGCATCTCACGCTCCTCATATATAGTATATAATCAAAAACCGCATGGCGCTTATTGGAGCTTGGATTTCTAACATGACAAGGTATGGGACCACCTTCCGATGATGTATCTCTAGAGGCGAATACACCTGGGTTCAACAAGAACATCCTGCAACCCGGCCCACACATGACCGACCACTCATTTCGCTTGAGTGTATCGAATGTATATCACCAACGGTTGGACTCAAACCACCGTTTCCCGAATGGGCAGAATCGATAGATTTAGAAACAAAAGAAATTTCTCTAGATAGGTGATTATACACCCTAATGGGTGCGACCCACATAGCCATGCTGCCTGCCCGATTTTTGTCCTTTCCTGGTTGTTGAGGCCTGAGGCTACGAATACTTACCATTCATTGATAGCACAATCACTTTGAATGCCACATTGTCAGATCCGTTAATCACTAGTTGAGTTTGCACAAATATTCTGGATATTATGCCAAGGGATAAATCCGTTGCAACCATATATATTCATACAGACCAACCCATTTGATCATTGGAAATACTCTGTCAGACATTCGTCCATTTACGTTCGTTCTGGGATTGAACGAAACCGAAGGCACTATTTCTATAAATAGAAAAGCCCTTGCACTTTACTCCGTCTTCAATATATTCAGCATACTTGGTTCGCAACGCTTATGCCAATACGGAGTGGTTCTTCGGATAATAATCCAACCGGTCTCTCCATATTGACAACGATGGTCAAAAACTTCGATAGTCTGTGTTTTAACTATCGAGTAAAAACAAGTGTTCATCCAACATAGCAAACAAATCACTGGGCTCTTTAATTAATATTTCATTAATTAAATCTCTTCTCCATTTTCTCTATCAATATTTGTTAACCAAATATTTCAATAACCATATTGGCCCTTTCCGCTATTTTTGATTTCGTTTCCTTATCGAATTCTATATATATATATATCGATATATAGATTTCTAATTGTCAAATTTCCTAAAAATATTCTAACTCCTTAAATTTCCGGAAAAATTTGCCATAACCTCCCCTGTATCGGGAGCATCGGGAAATTTCAAATAGCTTCCCGGTATCTTCTAATCTCAAAAAGAAAAAGAAAAAGCCAAGCGGCTTGCCGATACGGCGCATAAAACCCATATATGAATTAAACATGTACCTTTTGTCGAGCACATTATTTATATACCTGCATTATCCTTGCCCCATACCTGTCTCCTGTATGTCTATACCTATCCCATTTATTTCAACTTCGTACACTCGTTTGACTCAATTCGTTAAAGTAATTCTTTAACTAACTCTCTGCCTATCTCGCTTGTATATTTGAATATAACATGTTTCGAATATATTTCCACTTACTTATCAATCAATTGAATTCAAATTTCAATTTAAGTTCTATATTCGATTTCGAATATATATTTACAATTCCAAATTTCACTTTTCAAAGTTCGACTTTAGTTCAAACTCGATTAACTAATTCTCCTTTGATTTAGTTAATTCTATTCAATAATCAAAAATAGGATTATTGTTTCAGAAATCATCTTCTTTACTTCACTTGAGTTCACATTTATTTTCTAACTCAAGTCTAGATTTTTAAATGGCAATCCGGATTTTTATTTGCTTAAAATCCCAATATTTATATATAAAATCCATTATGGTTTATAATGGTTTATGGCGCTGCTTTTCTAAAAATTTGATTTTGACATAACTCAAAATCTATTTGACGAAATCCAGATTTTTCTCCTTCATTAGAAAACTATTATCAAATCGGCCCTGACGTTTCTTGTTTCAAAGAATTTCGACTTCAATTGGGTTCTGTATACTCGATTGAAGTTCGAATCGCTATTTTACGAACTGCAGCGCTGCGGCGAGTTCGTTTTAATTATATTTATAAATATAAACGTTAAACTTCTTTAAAATGAATTCAACTTCATTTAACTCCATTTGAATTCCTTGATTCAAATTCCAATCTCACTTTTATTTGAATTCTATATTCAAATCCCAATTCCTTTCCTATTTGATATTCAAATTCAACACTTGAATTTCCATTTGAATTCCCTATATTCAAATTCGATACTTGAATTCATTTGAATTCTTTTATTCAAACTTTATACTTAAATTCCATTGGAACTTCTATATTCAAATTTCTATATTTGAATTCTATTGAAATTCAAATATTCAAACTCCTTTTTAAATTCTATATTCAAAATTCCATAGTTTTAAAATTCCATTTGAATTTCATATTCAAATCCCATAGATTAAATCTTATTTGAATTCAATTTGAATTTCTTACATTCAAATTCCATTTTCCTTTTCCATTTGAATTCTAATATTCAAATTCATCTCCAACCCTATTTGAATTCTAATATTCAAACTTATTTTTAACACCATTTGAATTTCTTCACTCAAACCCATTTGAATTCCCCTGAATTCAAATCCCATTTCAAAACCATTTGGATTTCTTATTTTGAAATCCTAATTTGAAATTTCTATTTCCAATTCTACTTCGAAAATCCTATTTTCAAAGTTATTTCAAATTCTATTTTGAAATCTCATATTCAAATTTCTACTTGAATTTCTGTATTCAATCCCATGTTCAAATTCAATACTCGAATTTCTATTTCAAATCTCTATTTAAATTTCACATTTGAATTTCTTCCTTGAAATACCATATTTCAAATTCTATTTAATTCTTCTTTGAAATTCTATATTTCAAATTCTATTTTGAAATTCTACATTCAAATCTCTATTTGAATTTCTTTATTTGAATTCCTTTGAATTCAAATTTTATTTTTCATTCTAATCTCGTCTATTCAAATTCTATTTGAACTTCTATTTGAATTTCTAAGATTCAATCTCCTTTTAAAATTCAAATATTTAAACTCCTTTTAAAATCCAAATGTTATACTCAAATTTCATTTGAGTTATATATTTAAAAATTTCATTTCACATCTTATTTTGAAATTTCATTTCAAATCCCAATTTCACGCTTTTATTTCTATTTCTGAATTATCAAATGATAATTCTTTTCACTTCATTTATAACTTCGTTATAAAAGAACTATTTATAAACTTCGTTTATAAAGAAACTACTTGTTTATTTTTCAAAAACAAGTTTATGTTTTTATTCCCGTTTAAAATTCAAATTCTATTTAAAAATAGAATTTCCCTTTTAAAATCTCCAATATCCTTTCACGATATTTTAAATATCATTATTTAAGCCCAGTGATATTTAAACACACAAAACAACGAATTATTTATTTTTCTAACACATCATATATAACAATATATATACAATCAAATAAACAAACAGATAATATATTTTTGAGGAATCCAGTTGGATTCCTCTAACCTGTTTTCCTGCATCCACAGATGTTAGCACATAAATAATACCCATTCTGCTTCGTGGCAGAATATCGCGGTATAGAAGGTCATCCACTAATCATAGCGTGGGGCGTATAGGGTAATCATCCGCTATGAAACTGCGGGCATCCGCTAATGAGACTGCGGGAATCCAACCAATCAATCAACCCAATATATATATATATAGCCTAAATAACTAATATATATAAAACATCCAGAAAGCATGCACACAAGCAACAAACAATTATTTTTAATGAAATAAAAATAATTCTAAAGGTGAGTGAGATTTACTCACCTTGATTTTCTGATTGTCGAATTCCCAATTAAATTCCAAATTGTCCTGGTGATGCATCTACCCAGGTCAGTCTATTGAACACCTACGATCATCTATTTTTAATTTATCTATTAACTATTTATTTAATTAACTAAATGAATAAATTGATCATTTTATGTAATTTAAATTAAAACATATACCTTTCTTCCTTGAAATCTACTCGATCAATCCACCAAGCAACTTCAAAAATCGTCGATCCGTTTCTACTAAAAGCAGTCCCAATACCGCAATCATCCCATTTCGGCAATTCGTCGATAACTTATCAATAATCCACTATCTTCTTCCTATCAAACTCATCATTCACTTAGAAGAAAATCCCTTCCATTCACAGTCTCCAATCCTCATGCCTGCTCTCACATCTCCAACCATTACAACCAGTCAGTACAAGCTCCACTACTCCTCCTGAACATGTTGTACAAACAGCACCAACCCTACTACTTCATGACAGTCTTCTTCTTGGCTCCAGACCACGATTCCTAAGCCAGAACTGCACCTTTCTTCCACCACTAAATAGAATTCGGGACCTCCGTTCACCTCTTATACGTCTCCTCTCTGACATCGCATCCCCAAACCACACTGCAACTCCTCACGTTTCCACAGTCGCCCTCCAGTTTATCAGTATACTTCAAATCCCTGTCGCCACTCAATACTAACGTCGAACCAACACCGAAGATCGCCGATGACCATAAGCCCCAAAAATTGACAGACCTAATTCGCAAATTTGTACAGATCGATCCCCTTTTCCCCTTCGAGTCCATCATTTGACCCAAAACCCTTCTCGCGCTTTACCCTTATCTTGACCGAGCACCGCCGAACGTGGAAAATCGCTCGCATCCCAGGATAGTCTTTGAATTAGGTAGAGAACTATAACGATTCGAGATTTTAATTTATTCTTGGGTAGGAGGAGGGAATGAAAAGAAACAGAGGGAGGGAAGAGGTGTCTCGATTATAAGAAATGGCCATTTTAATATTGGTTTTCATCAGAAGGAAATGAGGGGAGTTGCGATTTATAGAAGAAGGAGGGGAGACCAAAAGTACACGAGAAATAAAGGGATGTAGGGTGAAGTACAATGCATATTTAATACGATTTGATTTCTAGAGATTTCCACTTTAATTTATACAGATATCGATTTGATCTGATGCTTATCCACTGATCAAATAAATCGGGGTTCACAATTAAAAATCATGAACCGCTATTTTAGCGTATCGACCGTCGTTATAATGTTATAATGCTATTTTGAATTCAACGAAATAGATTATACAATTTAATCTGAACGTATATTTAAAATAGCCATATTAAATCAATAAAATAATTTAAATTCAAAAACAAATAAACTCTTCAACAATAAATTACTATTATCGTCGTTTATATCCAAATAGAATATATATTGATCATCTGAACCATTTCGATTCAGTTTTATCTTCGAATTGAATTATTTCAGTTCTCGTATTTCGATAATTATATGTATTCGAAATAAATCGTATATCGATTATAAATCGATAATTCAATATAAAAATTCTTTTATATTATCAACACAATATTTAAAACGATATAAAATATTTAAAACTAATCGTTCAAAAACCTGGGTCGTTACATTCTTTCCCCCTTAAAATAATTTCGTCCTCGAAATTGCTTAGGTAGAAAAAAGGGTACAAATCCATTTCTTTTCAACATCTCACTTATGTTGAAACTCAACTCCTCATATTTCTATGACTTTAATTTCAACCAGAACTTTTGGTTTCCATTCATATGTATCCTAATTCATCTTCATTTCAATTTATTTCAAATTGATTCTAGTCAATTTATTCACCTCGAACCATTTAACTTGCTTCAGTTAAATTTTAATTCCAGAATCCAGATCCCAGGGTTTTCATTTCAAATTCAAAACATTTGAATTTTCAAACCACTTGTTTTCTTTCAAACAAATTTCCATCAAAAACTTTTTCTAAGGTAGCAATCCATCACTTAGAAACTCGGAAATGAACACTGATGATGTTGCAATCATCATCAGAATTATTTCCCAGCCACTGAAGTGAGTTCAGTGCTTTATTACTTCAAAATCCATGATTTTCTTCCAAATCCTTTAAAACAAATCTATATTATTTTAATATACTTTGAAAAATATTTTTCAACTTCCCAGGATTTTGAATTCTTAATTCTGGTTTGAATTAAATTCTAATTCATCTCATTTGTATATTTAATTCATATACAAGTTCTATTTGGTTATATATAACCATTTCAATTTCATAATCTCGTTTGATTATAAAGTCAGCATCCAACACATCCATATAATAATAATTCTAGAAAATTATTCTTTCTATATCAAAATAGAAATTTTTGGTAAAATTATTTCACCCACTTTAAAACAATATCGTGTTCAATCTCCTGTTCAAGTGTTTAGAAATTCCTATCGACTTTGTGGCGTCCCACTATCCGACCAGAATTCATAAACCACTCAACAGACTAGCCAACACAATATAAAACATCTTTTATATCAATTAACAAATACGCTCTCTCGTATATATACGCTCAACTCATTCTAGGGTACTGCTAACCCTATCTCTAATGAGCACATGCCAACAAGCCTAGGTGTTCGCTCAACCTAAGCTCTGATACCAACTGAAACGACCCGCAAATCCGTGCTATCTGAGCTGACTAAATACACCACATGTCCAACCCAAATAACACAGAAATACGACTCATTTTTAGAAAGAAGTTAGAGGATGAGAAATAGAAAGAAAGAAATATTAGAATAGAAGAAAAACGAAGATCACAACTCACAGCGGAACGAATAAAATATATTCTATAACATAACTTTTGAAATACAAATCTGTTTTGTACATAAATACATACCATCATCAGAGTACACATAACATTTGATTCAGCGGAAGTAACTCTAAATAACTAACGTTGAAGCCTCCAGCTTCAAGCTCCTCCAAGTGTATCTGTAAAAGCCTGAAACACTTGACTGCCCGTACAAATTTGGGCACCCAAGAGTTTAGGAAAAACAAAACAAAACAAACTCTGAGTCAGTCATGGGACTGGTGTGAGTAAACTCCAACCACTTGTTTAACTTTCAAAACTCTTTTCAAAGAAAAGATAATAGTAAGACCAGCCCACACATAAACATGGACGGTTTTTACCTTACTATAACCCAAAACACTTTGATACAAAAATCCAGTGATATTATAATAATGTCTACATCAAGTAAATAACCAAATAGTAGAACGTTTGCATCTCACGCTCCTCATATATAGTATATAATCAAAAACCACATGGCGCTTATTGGAGCTTGGATTTCTAACATGACAAGGTATGGGACCACCTTCCGATGATGTATCTCTAGAGGCGAATACACCTGGGTTCAACAAGAACATCCTGCAACCCGGCCCACACATGACCGACCACTCATTTCGCTTGAGTGTATCGAATGTATATCACCAACGGTTGGACTCAAACCACCGTTTCCCGAATGGGCAGAATCGATAGATTTAGAAACAAAAGAAATTTCTCTAGATAGGTGATTATACACCCTAATGGGTGCGACCCACATAGCCATGCTGCCTGCCCGATTTTTGTCCTTTCCTGGTTGTTGAGGCCTGAGGCTACGAATACTTACCATTCATTGATAGCACCATCACTTTGAATGCCACATTGTCAGATCCGTTAATCACTAGTTGAGTTTGCACAAATATTCTGGATATTATGCCAAGGGATAAATCCGTTGCAACCATATATATTCATACAGACCAACCCATTTGATCATTGGAAATACTCTGTCAGACATTCGTCCATTTACGTTCGTTCTGGGATTGAACGAAACCGAAGGCACTATTTCTATAAATAGAAAAGCCCTTGCACTTTACTCCGTCTTCAATATATTCAGCATACTTGGTTCGCAACGCTTATGCCAATACGGAGTGGTTCTTCGGATAATAATCCAACCGGTCTCTCCATATTGACAACGATGGTCAAAAACTTCGATAGTCTGTGTTTTAACTATCGAGTAAAAACAAGTGTTCATCCAACATAGCAAACAAATCACTGGGCTCTTTAATTAATATTTCATTAATTAAATCTCTTCTCCATTTTCTCTATCAATATTTGTTAACCAAATATTTCAATAACCATATTGGCCCTTTCCGCTATTTTTGATTTCGTTTCCTTATCGAATTCTATATATATATATCGATATATAGATTTCTAATTGTCAAATTTCCTAAAAATATTCTAACTCCTTAAATTCCCGGAAAAATTCGCCATAACCTCCCCTGTATCGGGAGCATCGGGAAATTTCAAATAGCTTCCCGGTATCTTCTAATCTCAAAAAGAAAAAGAAAAAGCCAAGCGGCTTGCCGATACGGCGCATAAAACCCATATATGAATTAAACATGTACCTTTTGTCGAGCACATTATTTATATACCTGCATTATCCTTGCCCCATACCTGCCTCCTGTATGTCTATACCTGTCCCATTTATTTCAACTTCGTACACTCGTTTGACTCAATTCGTTAAAGTAATTCTTTAACTAACTCTCTGCCTATCTCGCTTGTATATTTGAATATAACATGTTTCGAATATATTTCCACTTACTTATCAATCAATTGAATTCAAATTTCAATTTAAGTTCTATATTCGATTTCGAATATATATTTACAATTCCAAATTTCACTTTTCAAAGTTCGACTTTAGTTCAAACTCGATTAACTAATTCTCCTTTGATTTAGTTAATTCTATTCAATAATCAAAAATAGGATTATTGTTTCAGAAATCATCTTCTTTACTTCACTTGAGTTCACATTTATTTTCTAACTCAAGTCTAGATTTTTAAATGGCAATCCGGATTTTTATTTGCTTAAAATCCCAATATTTATATATAAAATCCATTATGGTTTATAATGGTTTATGGCGCTGCTTTTCTAAAAATTTGATTTTGACATAACTCAAAATCTATTTGACGAAATCCAGATTTTTCTCCTTCATTAGAAAACTATTATCAAATCGGCCCTGACGTTTCTTGTTTCAAAGAATTTCGACTTCAATTGGGTTCTGTATACTCGATTGAAGTTCGAATCGCTATTTTACGAACTGCAGCGCTGCGGCGAGTTCGTTTTAATTATATTTATAAATATAAACGTTAAACTTCTTTAAAATGAATTCAACTTCATTTAACTCCATTTGAATTCCTTGATTCAAATTCCAATCTCACTTTTATTTGAATTCTATATTCAAATCCCAATTCCTTTCCTATTTGATATTCAAATTCAACACTTGAATTTCCATTTGAATTCCCTATATTCAAATTCGATACTTGAATTCATTTGAATTCTTTTATTCAAACTTTATACTTAAATTCCATTGGAACTTCTATATTCAAATTTCTATATTTGAATTCTATTGAAATTCAAATATTCAAACTCCTTTTTAAATTCTATATTCAAAATTCCATAGTTTTAAAATTCCATTTGAATTTCATATTCAAATCCCATAGATTAAATCTTATTTGAATTCAATTTGAATTTCTTACATTCAAATTCCATTTTCCTTTTCCATTTGAATTCTAATATTCAAATTCATCTCCAACCCTATTTGAATTCTAATATTCAAACTTATTTTTAACACCATTTGAATTTCTTCACTCAAACCCATTTGAATTCCCCTGAATTCAAATCCCATTTCAAAACCATTTGGATTTCTTATTTTGAAATCCTAATTTGAAATTTCTATTTCCAATTCTACTTCGAAAATCCTATTTTCAAAGTTATTTCAAATTCTATTTTGAAATCTCATATTCAAATTTCTACTTGAATTTCTGTATTCAATCCCATGTTCAAATTCAATACTCGAATTTCTATTTCAAATCTCTATTTAAATTTCACATTTGAATTTCTTCCTTGAAATACCATATTTCAAATTCTATTTAATTCTTCTTTGAAATTCTATATTTCAAATTCTATTTTGAAATTCTACATTCAAATCTCTATTTGAATTTCTTTATTTGAATTCCTTTGAATTCAAATTTTATTTTTCATTCTAATCTCGTCTATTCAAATTCTATTTGAACTTCTATTTGAATTTCTAAGATTCAATCTCCTTTTAAAATTCAAATATTTAAACTCCTTTTAAAATCCAAATGTTATACTCAAATTTCATTTGAGTTATATATTTAAAAATTTCATTTCACATCTTATTTTGAAATTTCATTTCAAATCCCAATTTCACGCTTTTATTTCTATTTCTGAATTATCAAATGATAATTCTTTTCACTTCATTTATAACTTCGTTATAAAAGAACTATTTATAAACTTCGTTTATAAAGAAACTACTTGTTTATTTTTCAAAAACAAGTTTATGTTTTTATTCCCGTTTAAAATTCAAATTCTATTTAAAAATAGAATTTCCCTTTTAAAATCTCCAATATCCTTTCACGATATTTTAAATATCATTATTTAAGCCCAGTGATATTTAAACACACAAAACAACGAATTATTTATTTTTCTAACACATCATATATAACAATATATATACAATCAAATAAACAAACAGATAATATATTTTTGAGGAATCCAGTTGGATTCCTCTAACCTGTTTTCCTGCATCCACAGATGTTAGCACATAAATAATACCCATTCTGCTTCGTGGCAGAATATCGCGGTATAGAAGGTCATCCACTAATCATAGCGTGGGGCGTATAGGGTAATCATCCGCTATGAAACTGCGGGCATCCGCTAATGAGACTGCGGGAATCCAACCAATCAATCAACCCAATATATATATATATATATAGCCTAAATAACTAATATATATAAAACATCCAGAAAGCATGCACACAAGCAACAAACAATTATTTTTAATGAAATAAAAATAATTCTAAAGGTGAGTGAGATTTACTCACCTTGATTTTCTGATTGTCGAATTCCCAATTAAATTCCAAATTGTCCTGGTGATGCATCTACCCAGGTCAGTCTATTGAACACCTACGATCATCTATTTTTAATTTATCTATTAACTATTTATTTAATTAACTAAATGAATAAATTGATCATTTTATGTAATTTAAATTAAAACATATACCTTTCTTCCTTGAAATCTACTCGATCAATCCACCAAGCAACTTCAAAAATCGTCGATCCGTTTCTACTAAAAGCAGTCCCAATACCGCAATCATCCCATTTCGGCAATTCGTCGATAACTTATCAATAATCCACTATCTTCTTCCTATCAAACTCATCATTCACTTAGCAGAAAATCCCTTCCATTCACAGTCTCCAATCCTCATGCCTGCTCTCACATCTCCAACCATTACAACCAGTCAGTACAAGCTCCACTACTCCTCCTGAACATGTTGTACAAACAGCACCAACCCTACTACTTCATGACAGTCTTCTTCTTGGCTCCAGACCACGATTCCTAAGCCAGAACTGCACCTTTCTTCCACCACTAAACAGAATTCGGGACCTCCGTTCACCTCTTATACGTCTCCTCTCTGACATCGCATCCCCAAACCACACTGCAACTCCTCACGTTTCCACAGTCGCCCTCCAGTTTATCAGTATACTTCAAATCCCTGTCGCCACTCAATACTAACGTCGAACCAACACCGAAGATCGCCGATGACCATAAGCCCCAAAAATTGACAGACCTAATTCGCAAATTTGTACAGATCGATCCCCTTTTCCCCTTCGAGTCCATCATTTGACCCAAAACCCTTCTCGCGCTTTACCCTTATCTTGACCGAGCACCGCCGAACGTGGAAAATCGCTCGCATCCCAGGATAGTCTTTGAATTAGGTAGAGAACTATAACGATTCGAGATTTTAATTTATTCTTGGGTAGGAGGAGGGAATGAAAAGAAACAGAGGGAGGGAAGAGGTGTCTCGATTATAAGAAATGGCCATTTTAATATTGGTTTTCATCAGAAGGAAATGAGGGGAGTTGCGATTTATAGAAGAAGGAGGGGAGACCAAAAGTACACGAGAAATAAAGGGATGTAGGGTGAAGTACAATGCATATTTAATACGATTTGATTTCTAGAGATTTCCACTTTAATTTATACAGATATCGATTTGATCTGATGCTTATCCACTGATCAAATAAATCGGGGTTCACAATTAAAAATCATGAACCGCTATTTTAGCGTATCGACCGTCGTTATAATGTTATAATGCTATTTTGAATTCAACGAAATAGATTATACAATTTAATCTGAACGTATATTTAAAATAGCCATATTAAATCAATAAAATAATTTAAATTCAAAAACAAATAAACTCTTCAACAATAAATTACTATTATCGTCGTTTATATCCAAATAGAATATATATTGATCATCTGAACCATTTCGATTCAGTTTTATCTTCGAATTGAATTATTTCAGTTCTCGTATTTCGATAATTATATGTATTCGAAATAAATCGTATATCGATTATAAATCGATAATTCAATATAAAAATTCTTTTATATTATCAACACAATATTTAAAACGATATAAAATATTTAAAACTAATCGTTCAAAAACCTGGGTCGTTACACTTACCATTCATTGATAGCACAATCACTTTGAATGCCACATTGTCAGATCCGTTAATCACTAGTTGAGTTTGCACAAATATTTTGGATGTTATGCTAAGGGATAAATCCGTTGCAACCATATATATTCATACAGACCAACCCATTTGAACATTGGAAATACTCTGTCAGACATTCGTCCATATACGTTCGTTCTGGGATTGAACGAAACCGAAGGCACTATTTCTATAAATAGAAAAGCCCTTGCACTTTACTCCGTCTTCAATATATTCAGCATACTTGGTTCGCAACGCTTATGCCGATACGGAGTGGTTCTTCGGATAATAATCCAACCGGTCTCTCCATATTGACAACGATGGTCAAAAACTTCGATAGTCTGTGATTTAACTATCGAATAACAACAAGTGTTCATCCAAACATATCAAACAAATCACTGGGCTCTTTAATTAATATTTCATTAATTAAATCTCTTCTCCATTTCCTCTATCAATATTTGTTACCCAAATATTTTCAATAGCCATATTGGCCCTTTACGCTACTTTTGATTTCGTTTCCTTATTGAATTCTATATATATCGATATATAGATTTCTAATTGTCAAATTTCTTAAAAATATTCTAACTCCTTAAATTCCCGGAAAATTTCGCCATAACCTCCCCTGTATCGGGAGCATCGGGAAATTTCAAATAGCTTCCCGGTATCTTCCTCAATCAAAAAGAAAAAGGAAAAGCCAAGCGGCTTGCCGATACGGCGCATAAAATCTCATATATGAATTAAACATGTACCTTTTTGTTGGGCACACCAATTAAAATCTTCATATACTTCATCATGTACCTGCCTAACACATGTTCACCTGTTTTCAATTCAATTAAACACTATCTAATCGTTTGAATTCAGTTCCGCCATTTATTCTTTTAAATCGGCCATTTTGCTTATTTTACTCCTTTGTTGAACATAACATGTTCAAACAAAATATTTAACTCGTTCATAACCAAATTGAATTTCAATTTCAATTCTAGTTCTCCTTTTTGATTTCGAATATAAATTTCAAATCGAATTTACTTATTTAAGGCCCAATATCAATTCAACATCTCATTTACTAATTACTATTCGAATTAGTTAACTCTATTCAATAAATCAAAAATCTGATTTCTGTTTCAAAAATCAACTCATTACTCCACTGGAGTTCACATATATTTTATAACTCAAATCTGGATTTTTCTAAATAGAAATTTCGATTTTTATTTGCTTAAAATCCTTTAATATCATTAAATAAACCGTTATGGTTTTATAATGGTTCTGGCGCTGCTTTTCTGAAAATTTGATTTTTACATAACTCAAAATCTATACGACGAAATTCAGATTTTTCTCTTTCATTTGAAAACTATTATCAAACCGGTCCTGACGTTTCTTGTTTCAAAGAATTTCGACTTCAATTGAGTCCTGTATATTCGATTGAAGTTCGAATCGCCATTTTTCGAACTGCAGCGCTGCAGCGAATTCATATATAAACTTTTAAACTTCTAAACTTCTTCAAAAAGAATTCAACTCCATTTAACTCTGCTTGATTCAACTTCAAATCTCACTTTTATTTGAATTCTAAATTCAAATTCCAATTCCTTTTCTATTTGATATTCAAATCCAATATTTGAATTTCTATTCGAATTCCCTATATTCAAACTCTATATTTAAATTCCATTTGAACTTTCTATATTCCAATTGCTATATTTGAATTCTATTGGAATTCAAATATTCAAACTCCTTTTTAAATTCTATATTCAAAATTCCATAGTTTAAAACCCATTTGAATTTCATATTCAAATCCCATAGATCAAATCCTATTTGAATTCAATTTGAATCTTTTATATTCAAATTTCATTTTCCATTTGAATTCTAATATTCAAATTCATTTCCAGCCCCATTTGAATTCTAATATTCACACTCATTTTTAATACCATTTAAATTTCTTCACTCAAATCCATTTGAATTCCCTTGAATTCAAATTCCATTTCAAAACCATTTGGATTTCCTATTTTGAAATCCTATTTGAAATTCTATTTCCAATTCTACTTTGAAAATCCTATTTCAAAGTTTATTTCAAATTCTATTTTGAAATCTCATATTCAAATTTCTATTTGAATTTCTGTATTCAATTTCATGTTCAAATTCAATACTTGAATTTCTATTTCAAATCTCAATTCAAATTTCATATTTAAATTCCATTCAAATCTCTATTCAAATTTCACATTTGAATTCTTCTTTGAAATACTATATTTCAAATTCTATTCAATTTTTCTTTGAAATTCTATATTTCAAATTCTATTTTGAAATTCTACATTCAAATCTCTATTTGAATTTCTTTATTCGAATTCCTTTGAATTCAAATTTTATTTTAATTCCTTGAATTCAAATTCTATTTTTGATTCTAATTCCATCTATTCAAATTCTATTTGAACTTCTATTTGGATTTCTAATATTCAATCCCCTTTTTAAAATTCAAATATTTAAACTCCTTTTCTAATTCTACTATTCAAATGTTATACTCAAATTTCATTTGAGTTATATATTTAAAATTCCCTTTTCACATCTTATTTTGAAATTCCATTTCAAAATTCCAATTTCACGCTTGTATTTCTATTTCTGAATTATCAAATGGTAATTCTTTTCACTTCATTTATAACTTCGTTATAAAAGAATTATTTATAAACTTCGTTTATAAAGGAACTACTTGTTATATTTTTCAAAACAAGTTTTATATTTTAATTTCCATTTAAAATTCAAATTCTATTTAAAATATAGAATTTTTCCTTTTTAAATCTCAAATATCCTTCCACGATATTTTTAAATGTCATTACTTAAGCCCAGTGATAAAACACACAAAGCAACCAATTATTTATTTTTCTAACACATCATATATAACAATATATATGCAAACAAATAAACAAACAGATAATATATTTTTGAGGAATCCTGTTGGATTCCTCCAACCTGTTTTCCTGCATCCACAGATGTTAGCACATAAATAATACCAATTCTGCTTCGTGGCAGAACATCGCGGTATAGAAGGTCATCCACTAATCATAGCGTGGGGCGTATAGGGTAATCATCCGCTATGAAACTGCGGGCATCCGCTAATGAGACTGCGGGAATCCAACCAATCAATCAACCCAATATATATATATATAGCCTAAATAACTAATATATATAAAGCAACCAGAAATCATTCACACAATCAACAGACAATTATTTTTAATAAAATAAAAATAATTCTAAAGGTGAGTGAGATTTACTCACCGTGGTTTTTAATTGCCGATCCATTTCAATTTTTATTTAAATTGAACAGCGTTCGATTAAAAATCCCAAATCAACTGCCGAAAAATCCCAATTCGACTCGTATGTGCTGCCTTTGTCAGCACAAAGCTAACCAAACTCGTTTCACTTGAATCTGTCATATATAATATATTTTTTACGAGTTTGGATATAAATTGAACTAATTTAATTTAAATAAGAAAACATTAATTTAATTTAAATTTATTTAAATTACCTAAATTCATGTTCAACCCCTTTACTGCTCCTCTTCGACACTGCAAAATCCACGGATCTGTACCCCCTTACCAATTTCCTATTCATGGCTGTCATGCTCGAACACCGTTCGAACATTGTTTCACCAATTTCCTGCTCACGGCTTGTACCCTCCCTCACACTGTTCGTTACCACCCAGCATACCCACAACTCGAGCCATCACCAGTAGATCATCGCGACCCCTTCAACAGTCCCACTCCCTCCACGAACTCAACTTCATCTTCGATTTCACTTTGGCGTCGAGTTGCCCAATACTCCGTGAGAATCGAACCCTTGGCAGTCCCAAAACCCTATTGCGAACTCCACACTGTCGCATCCAACACAGCTCCGCCCTTCCAGAAATTGAAATCCCCTACTGCACTCACGAACTACCGTCGGCCTCCCAAAACCACGGTATCCCAAAATTCACCAAACAAGAACCCCTCGTACACCACATCGCGACCCCCTTCATCTTGCCGCCGAGCGTCAGGGAGATCCAGGGTTTATCGCGATATGATTTCGTGATTCCTGATTTGATTTTACTCATTTTTTTTTCTTTTTTTTCTTTTTGTGGTTTCGATTTCTGGGAGGTAGAACGAAAGAGGGAAAAGGATTGAACGGGTATACGAAGTTGATAGGCTAATATATAGAAGCGAAAACAGACAGAATGTCTGCGGCATTAAATTTGGCCATTAATTTGCTGTTTGTTCGATGTTGAGGATGGGAGACAATTTAATCAGCTCGAAGAAAGAATAGCTGCGATGTGAAAACATTTAGGTCGGCTGATTTAAACTTAGGGTGGCCATGATTAGATTAGGTAATTTATTTGATTTTATTTTTATTAAATAACTAAAATATCTCGCAGTCCCCTAGCTTAATGTCCTAAACTGCTATCTAGTCGCAATGACCGACGTTACAAGATTATAATGTCATTCTGAACCCAATGGAACCCATTATGAGTTTTAATTCGACTTGTCTATAAGAGATACAATTTAAATTAACAATTTTAAATTAAATTTGATTTAAAATATAAATCAATTCCAAACAATCTTTTCTAATTCAATATAAAATTTATATAAATCGGCTAAATTGTTTTCAATATAGTTTTGACTCTAAATCCGATTGGTTTTTTCTTCGTATACGATTATTCAATATATTTGCTATTAAACCATATATCGATTATTAAATCGATAAATCCAATAAAAATTCATTTATATTATATATTCAACATTTAAAACCATACTAAATATTTAAAATAAACTGTTCAAAAATCTGGGTCGTTACATTCTTTCCCCCTTAAAATAATTTCGTCCTCGAAATTGCTAAGGTAGGAAAAATGGTACAAATCTATTACTTTTCAAAAATTCACTTATGTTGAAACTCAACTTCTCATATTTCAACAAATTAACTCCAACCAAAACTTTTGGTCTTCCTTCCTTTAATTTGAATGATCTACGATCAATCCATTTATATCAAATCTATGTTCTATTAAACCAATTCAAATTGATTTTAATCAATTCATTCACTTCGACCCATTTAACTTGTTTAAGTTAAATTTCAATTCCAGAATTCAAATCCCTGGGTTTTCTTTTCAAATTCTTTTGCAATCACTTAAATATATACATATATTTATTTTCATTTCAAATTCAAAACATTTGAATTTTCAAACTACTTGTTTTCTTTCAAACAAATTTTCATCTAAAACTTTTTCTAAGGTAGCAATTCATCACTTAGAAACTTGAAAATGAACACTGATGAGGCTGCAGTCATCATCAGAATTATTTCCCAGCCACTGAAGTGAGTTCAGTGCTTTATTATTTCAAAATTCATCTAAAATGATTTTCTTCCAAATCCTTCTAAAACAAATCTATATTATTTTAATATACTTTGAAAAATATTTGTCAACTTCCCAGGATTTTTGAATTCTTAATTCTGGTTTGAATTTAATTCTAATTTATCTCATTTGTATATTCAATTCCTATACAAATTCTATTTGGTTATAAATAACCACTCTAAGTTTATAATCTCATTTGATTATAAAGTCAACATCCAACACATCCATATAATAAAAATTCTAGAAAATTATTCTTTCTATATCAAAATAGAGATTTGGGTAAAATTATTTCATTTACCCACTTAAAACAATACTGTGTTCAATCTCCTGTTCAAGTGTTTAGAAATTCCTATCGACTTCGTGGCGTCCCACAATTCGATCAGAATTCATAAACCACTCAACAGACTAGCCAACACAATATAAAACGGTTTTTATATCAAATTACAAATACGTTCTCTCGTATATATACGCTCAACTCATTCTAGGGTACTACTGACCCTATTTCTAATGAGCACATGCCACACAAGCCTAGGTGTTCGCTCAACCTAAGCTCTGATACCAACTGTAACGACCCCGGGATTCGAGTAGGATTTTCAACCATCCTCTCCTCCCTCGGCACTGGGCTAACCTCCCAGCGTGGCTTACAGAGATACCTCAGAACTGCTTTTACGGCCAGCCTCTCGACTCGACCAACCCACATTGTCGGGAGATGTAGGGGTAAGAGTCTCCCGTTCGCCACCTAACGCGAAGCGAGAACCCCCTATCATCCGTACCAATTAAGCAACCAGCTCTGATACCAACTGTAACGGCCCGCAAATCCGTGCTATCTGAGTTGACTAAAAACACCACACGTCCCACTCAAATAACACAGAAATACGACTCATTATTAGAAAGAAGTTAGAGGGTGAGAAATAGAAAGAAAGAAATATTAAAATAGAAGAAAACGAAGATCACAAACTCACAGCGGAACGAATAAAATATATTATATAACATAAGCTTCGAAATACAAATCTGTTTTGTACATACATACATACCATCATCAGAGTACACATAACATTTGATCCAGCGGAAGTAACTCTAAATAACTAACGTTGAAGCCTCCTGCTTCAAGCTCCTCCAAGTGTATCTGTAAAAGCCTGAAACACTTGACTGCCCGTACAAATTTGGGCACCCAAGAGTTTAGGGAAAACAAAACAAAATAAACTCTGGGTCAGTCATGGGACTGGTGTGAGTAAACTTCAACCACTTGTCTAACTTTCAAAACTCTTTTCGAAAGAAAAGATAATAGTAAGACCAGCCCACACATAAACACGGACGGTTTTTATCTTACTATAACCCAAAACACTTTGATATCAAATCCAATGATATTATAATAATGTCTACATCAAGTAAATAACCAAATAGCAGAACGCTTGCATCTCACGCTCCACATATATATTATAAAATCAAAAACCGCATGGCGCTTATTGGAGATTGGATTTCCAACATGACAAGGTATGGGACCACCTTCCGATGATGCATCTCTAGAGGCAAATACACCTGGGTTCAACAAGAACATCTTGTAACCCGGCCCACACATGACCGACCACTCATTTCGCTTGAGTGTATCGAATGTATATCACCAACGGTTGGACTCAAACCACCGTTTCCCGAATGGGCAGAATCGATAGATTTAGAAAAAAAAAAGGAATTTCTCTAGATAGGTGATTATACACCCTAATGGGTGCGACCCACATAGCCATGCTGCCTGCCCGATTTTTGTCCTTTCCCGGTTGTTGAGGCCTGAGGCTACGAAAACTTACCATTCATTGATAGCACAATCACTTTGAATGCCACATTGTCAGATCCGTTAATCACTAGTTGAGTTTGCACAAATATTTTGGATGTTATGCTAAGGGATAAATCCGTTGCAACCATATATATTCATACAGACCAACCCATTTGATCATTGGAAATACTCTGTCAGACATTCGTCCATATACGTTCGTTCTGGGATTGAACGAAACCGAAGGCACTATTTCTATAAATAGAAAAGCCCTGGCACTTTACTCCGTCTTCAATATATTCAGCATACTTGGTTCGCAACGCTTATGCCGATACGGAGTGGTTCTTCGGATAATAATCCAACCGGTCTCTCCATATTGACAACGATGGTCAAAAACTTCGATAGTCTGTGATTTAACTATCGAATAACAACAAGTGTTCATCCAAACATATCAAACAAATCACTGGGCTCTTTAATTAATATTTCATTAATTAAATCTCTTCTCCATTTCCTCTATCAATATTTGTTACCCAAATATTTTCAATAGCCATATTGGCCCTTTACGCTACTTTTGATTTCGTTTCCTTATTGAATTCTATATATATCGATATATAGATTTCTAATTGTCAAATTTCTTAAAAATATTCTAACTCCTTAAATTCCCGGAAAATTTCGCCATAACCTCCCCTGTATCGGGAGCATCGGGAAATTTCAAATAGCTTCCCGGTATCTTCCTCAATCAAAAAGAAAAAGGAAAAGCCAAGCGGCTTGCCGATACGGCGCATAAAATCTCATATATGAATTAAACATGTACCTTTTTGTTGGGCACACCAATTAAAATCTTCATATACTTCATCATGTACCTGTCTAACACATGTTCACCTGTTTTCAATTCAATTCAACACTATCTAATCGTTTGAATTCAGTTCCGCCATTTATTCTTTTAAATCGGCCATTTTGCTTATTTTACTCCTTTGTTGAACATAACATGTTCAAACAAAATATTTAACTCGTTCATAACCAAATTGAATTTCAATTTCAATTCTAGTTCTCCTTTTTGATTTCGAATATAAATTTCAAATCGAATTTACTTATTTAAGGCCCAATATCAATTCAACATCTCATTTACTAATTACTATTCGAATTAGTTAACTCTATTCAATAAATCAAAAATCTGATTTCTGTTTCAAAAATCAACTCATTACTCCACTGGAGTTCACATATATTTTATAACTCAAATCTGGATTTTTCTAAATAGAAATTTCGATTTTTATTTGCTTAAAATCCTTTAATATCATTAAATAAACCGTTATGGTTTTATAATGGTTCTGGCGCTGCTTTTCTGAAAATTTCATTTTTACATAACTCAAAATCTATACGACGAAATTCAGATTTTTCTCTTTCATTTGAAAACTATTATCAAACCGGTCCTGACGTTTCTTGTTTCAAAGAATTTCGACTTCAATTGAGTCCTGTATATTCGATTGAAGTTCGAATCGCCATTTTTCGAACTGCAGCGCTGCAGCGAATTCATATATAAACTTTTAAACTTCTAAACTTCTTTAAAAAGAATTCAACTCCATTTAACTCTGCTTGATTCGACTTCAAATCTCACTTTTATTTGAATTCTAAATTCAAATTCCAATTCCTTTTCTATTTGATATTCAAATCCAATATTTGAATTTCTATTCGAATTCCCTATATTCAAACTCTATATTTAAATTCCATTTGAACTTTCTATATTCCAATTGCTATATTTGAATTCTATTGGAATTCAAATATTCAAACTCCTTTTTAAATTCTATATTCAAAATTCCATAGTTTAAAACCCATTTGAATTTCATATTCAAATCCCATAGATCAAATCCTATTTGAATTCAATTTGAATCTTTTATATTCAAATTTCATTTTCCATTTGAATTCTAATATTCAAATTCATTTCCAGCCCCATTTGAATTCTAATATTCACACTCATTTTTAATACCATTTGAATTTCTTCACTCAAATCCATTTGAATTCCCTTGAATTCAAATTCCATTTCAAAACCATTTGGATTTCCTATTTTGAAATCCTATTTGAAATTCTATTTCCAATTCTACTTTGAAAATCCTATTTCAAAGTTTATTTCAAATTCTATTTTGAAATCTCATATTCAAATTTCTATTTGAATTTCTGTATTCAATTTCATGTTCAAATTCAATACTTGAATTCTATTTCAAATCTCAATTCAAATTTCATATTTAAATTCCATTCAAATCTCTATTCAAATTTCACATTTGAATTCTTCTTTGAAATACTATATTTCAAATTCTATTCAATTTTTCTTTGAAATTCTATATTTCAAATTCTATTTTGAAATTCTACATTCAAATCTCTATTTGAATTTCTTTATTCGAATTCCTTTGAATTCAAATTTTATTTTAATTCCTTGAATTCAAATTCTATTTTTGATTCTAATTCCATCTATTCAAATTCTATTTGAACTTCTATTTGGATTTCTAATATTCAATCCCCTTTTTAAAATTCAAATATTTAAACTCCTTTTCTAATTATACTATTCAAATGTTATACTCAAATTTCATTTGAGTTATATATTTAAAATTCCCTTTTCACATCTTATTTTGAAATTCCATTTCAAAATTCCAATTTCACGCTTGTATTTCTATTTCTGAATTATCAAATGGTAATTCTTTTCACTTCATTTATAACTTCGTTATAAAAGAATTATTTATAAACTTCGTTTATAAAGGAACTACTTGTTATATTTTTCAAAACAAGTTTTATATTTTAATTTCCATTTAAAATTCAAATTCTATTTAAAATATAGAATTTTTCCTTTTTAAATCTCAAATATCCTTCCACGATATTTTTAAATGTCATTACTTAAGCCCAGTGATAAAACACACAAAGCAACCAATTATTTATTTTTCTAACACATCATATATAACAATATATATGCAAACAAATAAACAAACTGATAATATATTTTTGAGGAATCCTGTTGGATTCCTCCAACCTGTTTTCCTGCATCCACAGATGTTAGCACATAAATAATACCAATTCTGCTTCGTGGCAGAACATCGCGGTATAGAAGGTCATCCACTAATCATAGCGTGGGGCGTATAGGGTAATCATCCGCTATGAAACTGCGGGCATCCGCTAATGAGACTGCGGGAATCCAACCAATCAATCAACCCAATATATATATACAGAGCCTAAATAACTAATATATATAAAGCAACCAGAAATCATTCACACAATCAACAGACAATTATTTTTAATAAAATAAAAATAATTCTAAAGGTGAGTGAGATTTACTCACCGTGGTTTTTAATTGCCGATCCATTTCAATTTTTATTTAAATTGAACAGCGTTCGATTAAAAATCCCAAATCAACTGCCGAAAAATCCCAATTCGACTCGTATGTGCTGCCTTTGTCAGCACAAAGCTAACCAAACTCGTTTCACTTGAATCTGTCATATATAATATTTTTTTTACGAGTTTGGATATAAATTGAACTAATTTAATTTAAATAAGAAAACATTAATTTAATTTAAATTTATTTAAATTACCTAAATTCATGTTCAACCCCTTTACTGCTCCTCTTCGACACTGCAAAATCCACGGATCTGTACCCCCTTACCAATTTCCTATTCATGGCTGTCATGCTCGAACACCGTTCGAACATTGTTTCACCAATTTCCTGCTCACGGCTTGTACCCTCCCTCACACTGTTCGTTACCACCCAGCATACCCACAACTCGAGCCATCACCAGTAGATCATCGCGACCCCTTCAACAGTCCCACTCCCTCCACGAACTCAACTTCATCTTCGATTTCACTTTGGCGTCGAGTTGCCCAATACTCCGTGAGAATCGAACCCTTGGCAGTCCCAAAACCCTATTGCGAACTCCACACTGTCGCATCCAACACAGCTCCGCCCTTCTAGAAATTGAAATCCCCTACTGCACTCACGAACTACCGTCGGCCTCCCAAAACCACGGTGTCCCAAAATTCACCAAACAAGAACCCCTCGTACACCACATCGCGACCCCCTTCATCTTGCCGCCGAGCGTCAGGGAGATCCAGGGTTTATCGCGATATGATTTCGTGATTCCTGATTTGATTTTACTCATTTTTTTTCTTTTTCTTTTTTTTCTTTTTGTGGTTTCGATTTCTGGGAGGTAGAACGAAAGAGGAAAAAGGATTGAACGGGTATACGAAGTTGATAGGCTAATATATAGAAGCGAAAACAGACAGAATGTCTGCGGCATTAAATTTGGCCATTAATTTGCTGTTTGTTCGATGTTGAGGATGGGAGACAATTTAATCAGCTCGAAGAAAGAATAGCTGTAACACCCCACACCCGCTATAGTCACTCACTAAGGGAATGCCATAGCATCGGTGGAGTATTTTTAGTGAGTATAGAACAGTAAAATTACAACAAGACAGATATAATGTAATACTTGAAAATTTAAAACATCATCTCATAGCAGCGGAAAGTAAAACATGTTTGGTTACATCATAAAACCATAACAAGAGTCAAGTACAAAATATCCATCCTGAATAAAATAAGTACATAATCCCACTACTCATAACAAATAGCCATAACAGAAAAGATAAGATAAGCTGAGCTCTACATCTACGGTCCAAGCTCCAAGAGATAGATAAAGCAAACTGATCAAAGCCTACTAGCACTAGGCCCAACCTGAGGACCTGAAGGAAAAAGATAAAAACAACGGGGGTCAGACATAAGCCTGAGTGAACCCTATCTCCTTAATAATACAATTATTAAAGTAATTAGGGTATGATATGAACTCGGTATGGTATCTTTGGGGATAATGACTACACTAAGTTGCCCACGAACACAGGACGAACTAAGATAACCGTAAAGACACATCTACCCACCCAAGGATAATTACTAACTGCACCACACCAGTCACTCCTACTCAAAGGTTGATCCCACCCAAGGATATCAAAGATAGATATAACCAGTAGTTTCCTGTACCCTAGTTGACTACATAGGTGCCGTCTGCCCCTATCTCTACTAGGTGTACCCCACTACCCCAAGCGATCGGCTCCCTAACGTAGATACCCGTGCTGGTCCCACAGTGGGGTGTATCACTCCCCTAAAGTGGCTACCCAATACTATCAACGGTGCACGGCTTTATATCTACACGATGCAACAACGGCTTATCTACCAGCCCGGGCCCACACACGCATATGAAACCCGTTGGACTTGCGTTGCCACCGCTACCCCGTTTTGGCCTCTTATAATCAAGCCCAATATGCGTGTCCCGTCACTCGACATGGGTCGAGCCCACAAAGATACGTTTGGGATATTGGTTGAAATGGGCCCCCCACAAGCTACTACTTAAGCTTGTCATTTTATCTAGTGCATCCCACTTAACCCCTTTTTATAATCATGCCCCCTTACATGTTAAGGTTTGGTTAAGTCATCCAATTATATTACAATTGCCCCTTAAGGCGCCCACTAGATTTTCGCATGCCACCCAAGGCACTTACTTGATTCCCACATGCCACCCAAGGCACTTACTTGATTCCCACATGCCACCCAAGGCACTTACTTGATTTCCCCATGCCACCCAAGGCACTTACTTAACCCTTTAATCATGTTTAGTTACATGTTCCACTTTGGTTAAGTATTCTTATCGTATTTTCTATTGCCACCCAAGGCAACCCACTAGTTTCCTCATGCCACCCAAGGCACCCCCACTAGTTACTATATGCCACCCAAGGCACCCACTTAACCCCTCATGTCCCACTACATGCTAATATGGTTAAGTGTTTCTTAATTAATTAAGACCGTGATCTCCCATAAAGACCTCCCACATTAGACTGGCTGTTATGACCGCCTGGTTAAGCCGGTAGAGTCCGGGCAGTCTTACGTCATAACAGAGTCTAACCTCGTGTCTTTACCTTAATCACGTATTTAATTTATGGCTAAGACCTCTCACATTGGGCTGACATTTGTAGCAACTGGTTAAGCCGGTCGGGTCCGGGCAGTTTTACACTACAAATGAGTCCAACCTCGTGTCTTAGTCGATTAATTACACCTAATTAATCACCCCCATATTAATTATTCCTAATTAATATCAAGTTTTCCATAACATGGGTAGACCTAACTCAATAGGTAAATTCCCATGGGGTAGACCTAACTCAATAGGTAAATTCCCACTTATGGTAATTTATTTTTATGGTATGCTTAATCATACCTAACCATGCTTTAATTAACATATTTACCAACCTCATCGTTTCCCCACGTAAATCGTTCTCATTTCATGACATAATAAAGGGGAAGATCCATCACAACTATCATGGGTTTAGCATACAACTTTGTCATGGGTTAAGAGGATGTCAACTTGCATATATGAGCATATATTAACCCAACTATATTCAACCCAAACTTGCATATTATCAAACATGTGTCTTACATAACATGTTGCATATGAACTTACATATCATCAAACATGTGATTTGCATAACATGTTGCATATGAACTTACATATCATCATACATGTGATTTGCATAACATGTAGAACTTGCATTTTAGCATATACTTAACTTGCATAAGCACTCACATACTTGCATAAGCATTCATATACTTGCATAAGCTTGCATATCATGTTAAACTTGCATTTCAACATATACATAACTTGCGTAAACATTCACATACTTGCATAGGCTTGCATATTATGTTAAACTTGCATTTCAACATATACATAACTTGCATAAACATTCACATACTTGCATAGGTTTGCATATTATGTTAAACTTGCATTTCAACATATACATAACTTGCATAAACATTCACATACTTTCATAGGCTTGCATATTATGTTAAACTTGCATTTCAACATATACATAACTTGCATAAACATTCACATACTTGCATAGGCTTGCATATTATGTTAAACTTGCATTTCAACATATACATAACTTGCATAAACATTCACATACTTGCATAGGCTTGCATATTATGTTAAACTTGCATTTCAACATATACATAACTTGCATAAACATTCATATACTTGCATAAGATGTTAAACATGCATATAAGCATATACATGACTTGCATAAGTACTCACATACTTGCATAACATGTTTGCATAATGGATCCATATTCACTTAGTGTTTTGCATCATAAACATCATGAAACAACTTGCATAAAAATATCATGATTACATATTATGAAACTTGCATGACATAAGGCATATAACTTGCAAAACACATAATATTCACTACATCAAGCTTGCATAAATATATGGATCCACAAACATAGCCATACTTTATCACATCTTATCATAATCAATTCAATAATTGATTATTAAGGGGATAGAAGCTCACCAAAACAAGATTAGCAAGTTAAATGAAGCAAATCCCAATGATTAAGTAGAAGAAGATGTAGATTAGCTTGCAAACCCTCTTAGGATTTTTAGTGGAGGCTCTCCAATTTTCTAAGTGGTGGCATAATGGCCTTAGATCTATTTTTTTGGTAAGGATAAGGGGGGTATTAGGGTGTATATATAGATTAGTTAGATGTTTTAGGACCATAGGATATACCCTAGAACCAATCCTAGCCTTCAAAGCATGTCTTGGGGAAGAAGTCAAGTGTAGGAACCATTTAGGGCCCAAAAAAAACAGCCCAAAGCTCATCCCGGGCCTCAAAACATGAGCAGTTTTCGTTTTTGATTTTTCGTGAAACTTTGACGGGCCATAACTTGGTCATACGGACTCCGATTTACGAAAACTCGGACTCTATTTCGCGTATTTTTCCGAGACGAACGCAATGGCACAGCCCGTTTCCCCTGATTCAGAATATTAAATTTAATTCTGCTCTGATTTATGTTATAACAAGTTATTTAACATACGGGGTGTTACATTCTCCCCTACTTAAAGGATTTCGTCCCCGAAATCTCTAAGTCAAGAAGAACGTATCCTACCAACCAAACAACCATCTACTCAACCATCAAACACTGGCATCCATTGTCCTTAAAGTTTCTAATGTTGTATGAACATATGCAAAAAGTGTGTGTATATGTTCCCTATCTAATGCAAAATCAGGCGGTCTACTGATTCAGTTGACCTCCTTAATGCAAACCATGATAGTGCCATGCATCCAATATGTATGCGAAAGAACCCTATCGACACATACTATTTCTACATGCGTGCACAATCATTCACCGAATAAATGCATCATCCATATGATAGCACAACCATCATACATCCATTAATATAGCTACCTACACACATTTATATGCAATATGCAATATGAAGTGATTGAGCCGATCTAGTGCCTAAAGTGTGTGTATATGCATCCACGAGCAACCACTAGCAAACACTTGCATCCACTTGCATCCATCAATCATAACATGTCTCAAACACATGTTTCAACCATAGGTTTACCCTATCTAAAAGGTCAAAGGTGCTAACGAGAGGACATACTAAGGACAAGATAAGTACAAGATAGGCAATAAAGGAGAAGTTAAAGAACATACTCTCGAAAAGAAAAGGGTACAAAGAACGCATCTTCGCTTCCGTCTCCCAAGTAGCATTGCTCTCGTCATCTCCCCATTGCACTTTGACTAGCTGAACCTCTCTGTTTCTCAACTTCTTAATCTCTGACCCAAGGATGCGAGTAGGAGCTCGTCGAATCGTCGCATCACGCTCTACTTCCACTTCTCTAAGCAAGCTCGGCTCTACCACCTCTGCGGTCTCATGTAGGCACTTCCTCAAATGTGACACATGGAAAACATCATGTATACCACTAAGTCTGTCTGGCAACTCCACCCTATATGCCATCCGTCCAATTCTTTCCTTGACAGGAAACGGTCCTACAAACCTTGGTGCTAACTTCCCAGCGGATCCAAAGCGAACAACATTCCGTAATGGAGACACTTTGACAAAAACCATGTCCCCAACTTCAAACTCAAGATCAGTCCTCCTCTTATCTGCATAAGATTTCTGTCTGTCTTGCGCTGCTTTCATCCTTCTTTGAATCAAATCAACCTTCTCTGAAGTCTCTCTAACCATATCGGGCCCTAGCAAGATCTTATCCGTAGATTCCCACCAACATGTAGGTGATCGACAAGGCCTTCCATAAAGAGCTTCAAAAGGTGCCATGCCAATACTAGACTGGAAGATGTTGTTATATGCAAACTCCACCAAAGGAAGATGCTCTTCCCATGTACCTCCAAAATCCAAGATACAAAGCCTCAAAAGGTCTTCCAAAACACGGTTCACCCTCTCGGTCTGGCCGTCTGTCTGAGGATGATATGCGGTGCTCAAACACAACTGAGTCCCCACCGCCTCCTGTAAACTCTTCCAAAACTCACTAGTGAAGATAGGATCTCGATCACTCACTATGCTGGAAGGTACCCCATGCAATCGAACTATCTCTCGAACATAGACTGAAGCAAGCCATGGAGCAGTCCTCTTACTCTTTACGGGTATGAAATGGGCGCTCTTAGTAAGTCTATCAACCACGACCCAAATTCCTGTATTGCCCTTCCTCGATCTCGGTAAACCATCAACGAAGTCCATCGAGACACTATCCCACTTCCATATCGGAACTTCCAAAGGATGAAGCAACCCACCTGGCTTCTTTTGCTCTGCTTTTACTTGTTGGCACACCAAGCATCTAGCAACATACTCGGCCACATCTTTCTTCATACCGGCCCAAAAGAAAACTCGCCTCATGTCTTGGTACATCTTATCCCCACCGGGATGTATGGTCATCCTCGAACGATGTGCATCATCAAGTATAGCCTTCCTCAAGTCTTCATCTTGCGGTACACAAAGTCTACCGTCTCTACGCAACCACCCCCTATCATCTAGGGTGTACCTATTCAAATGGCTGGACGACTCCCCCCTTATGAGCTTCTCTACCAACTCAACCAACTGTGGGTCGTCTCGCTGTGCCTCGCCAACTCGTCCCAAAAGAGTAGGTCTAACCTCTAAGGATGCTAGCAAACCGGGTACCAAGTCAACAGAAGGTCTGAAGTCAAACATCGAGATAAACTCCAAGCTTCTCCGTTCCACAAACAACGGACTCAAGGACAACCTTTTTCTGCTTAAGGCATCTGCCACCACGTTACCCTTGCCAGGGGTATATGCTATCTCAAACCCATAGGATGCTAAAAATCCCATCCACTTTTACTGTCCTAAGATTATGCGCTTGAAGAGCCTCCAGCACTTCCCTAAGATGTAGGGCATGCTCTTCTCCACCAGGATATCATCCAAAATCATCACAGCTATCCATCCCTCACGCAGACCACCCTAATCGAACTCGGCATTCCCCCAAATGCAAGCCCCAAAGGCCTAAACCAATATCAGACAAACACCCAAGGGATACCTCCTTCGAATTCAGACGACCTTCGTGAGATGATACTAGTAAAAACGGCTAAATAATTAAGCCCCTTGTCCAACCCTGGATGTCCCTGCCAGTCTTACTCCAAAACCACCGTTTTTCCCTAACTGGCTTTGCTCCTAGAAAAGACCAAGATGTCATCCACAAAGACCATCACAACTTATTTAGGTACTCCTTGAACACCCTTCTTATCAAATCATCAAAGTATACGGGGGCGTTCGTCAAACCCAATGGCATCACCAGCCACTCATAAAAAAAAAAATCATCCGGAGTCCTAAAGGCAGTCTTCTCTGTACTATCCTCAACCACTCTCAACTGATGAAATCCCGTGGCTAAGTCCAACTGCGAAAATACTGAGGCGCCCACTAACTGATCAAAGAGATCATCAATCCTCGACAATGGGTGTCTATTCTTCTTTGTGAGTTTATTTAGCTCTCTTTAGCCTACACAAAGTCTGAGGGACCCATCCGCCTTCGTGGCAAAAACTACTGGAGCGCCCCACTCCGATATACTTCGTCTTATGAACCCCTTCTCAAGCAAATCGCCTACTTACTTATGGAGTTCCCTCCTCTCACGAGGAGCCACGTGGCACACTGGCCAAGACACTGGTTTAGCCTTACCCACCAGATATATTTGGGAGTCAATTTCCAGCTCCGGAGGTAAGCCCTTCACCTCCTTATACACATCCGGGTATTCCCGGACCGCTCTAACAGATCACAAATTCTAGACCAACATGTCAAGCGATTCTAGATAACTTAGCATAACAGATTCTATGGGATTACAAGAGATCTCGAGAGTGTTACCCAAGCGGCCCATAAGCCTAACAACTCTCCCTCCAAAATCAAAAACGGCACCCCTACTGGATAACCAGTCCATGCCCAGAACTAACCCATAGCCCGTGAAGCCCAACAAGCATCACATCTAAACTCAATGCTAAGTATAAAAACTTTCAAACCCAACCACACCATGGAGCCCAATTGGGTTTGAAACAACTAAGGGATCATCAACCAAACTGGTGTCTAAGTGCAGTGACTCAACTATCAATGGTGAGATAAACGAACTCGATATATCAGGATCAAATAAAGTTTGAATCGGATAATAAAGAAATCCAAATTCCAACCTAGACGGTCTTATCCCCATCTGGTACCTTAGTCGTGAGGGAATACAATTACCCCCCAGAAGATTCCATACCTTGCCCTTGCTTCTTTGGACAATCCTAATAACGTGTCCTATTCCTCTCAAAAGGATAACTACTAGCCTTCCTCTTCCCTATTCTCCACTCACAACCTCCCACCAATGAGGTTTCACCCTTCATTAACCAAACAACTATTTGAGCCTTCCTCTCTTCTTGAACCAACTTCTAACCAGATTTACGTCTGAGTCCCTTGAAGTGGTTTTCCATCCTTATCCATCTTAGAAAGATTATCTATACGCGGAGGGGAAACTCAAAATGAGAGAGAGGAAGAGATTCAAAATGGAGAATTCGAAAGATATAGATATGGCTATTGGGGATTATGCTTTTCTTTCAAAAACTTTTCTCTTAAAAGACATGTTTTTGAAAATACTCCTTTCAAAAATATTCTTAGAAAATAGTTTTTCTAAAAATTTTATCTGTTCTGGTAACCTTAAGCTCTGATACCACGTGTAACACCCCACACCCGCTATAGTCACTCACTAAGGGAATGCCATAGCATCGGTGGAGTATTTTTAGTGAGTATAGAACAGTAAAATTACAACAAGACAGATATAATGTAATACTTGAAAATTTAAAACATCATCTCATAGCAGCGGAAAGTAAAACATGTTTGGTTACATCATAAAACCATAACAAGAGTCAAGTACAAAATATCCATCCTGAATAAAATAAGTACATAATCCCACTACTCATAACAAATAGCCATAACAGAAAAGATAAGATAAGCTGAGCTCTACATCTATGGTCCAAGCTCCAAGAGATAGATAAAGCAAACTGATCAAAGCCCACTAGCACTAGGCCCAACCTGAGGACCTGAAGGAAAAAGATAAAAACAACGGGGGTCAGACATAAGCCTGAGTGAACCCTATCTCCTTAATAATACAATTATTAAAGTAATTAGGGTATGATATGAACTCGGTATGGTATCTTTGGGGATAATGACTACACTAAGTTGCCCACGAACACAGGACGAACTAAGATAACCGTAAAGACACATCTACCCACCCAAGGATAATTACTAACTGCACCACACCAGTCACTCCTACTCAAAGGTTGATCCCACCCAAAGATATCAAAGATAGATATAACCAGTAGTTTCCTGTACCCTAGTTGACTACATAGGTGCCGTCTGCCCCTATCTCTACTAGGTGTACCCCACTACCCCAAGCGATCGGCTCCCTAACGTAGATACCCGTGCTGGTCCCACAGTGGGGTGTATCACTCCCCTAAAGTGGCTACGCAATACTATCAACGGTGCACGGCTTTATATCTACACGATGCAACAACGGCTTATCTACCAGCCCGGGCCCACACACGCATATGAAACCCGTTGGACTTGCGTTGCCACCGCTACCCCGTTTTGGCCTCTTATAATCAAGCCCAATATGCGTGTCCCGTCACTCGACATGGGTCGAGCCCACAAAGATACGTTTGGGATATTGGTTGAAATGGGCCCCCCACAAGCTACTACTTAAGCTTGTCATTTTATCTAGTGCATCCCACTTAACCCCTTTTTATAATCATGCCCCCTTACATGTTAAGGTTTGGTTAAGTCATCCAATTATATTACAATTGCCCCTTAAGGCGCCCACTAGATTTTCGCATGCCACCCAAGGCACTTACTTGATTCCCACATGCCACCCAAGGCACTTACTTGATTCCCACATGCCACCCAAGGCACTTACTTGATTTCCCCATGCCACCCAAGGCACTTACTTAACCCTTTAATCATGTTTAGTTACATGTTCCACTTTGGTTAAGTATTCTTATCGTATTTTCTATTGCCACCCAAGGCAACCCACTAGTTTCCTCATGCCACCCAAGGCACCCCCACTAGTTACTATATGCCACCCAAGGCACCCACTTAACCCCTCATGTCCCACTACATGCTAATATGGTTAAGTGTTTCTTAATTAATTAAGACCGTGATCTCCCATAAAGACCTCCCACATTAGACTGGCTGTTATGACCGCCTGGTTAAGCCGGTAGAGTCCGGGCAGTCTTACGTCATAACAGAGTCTAACCTCGTGTCTTTACCTTAATCACGTATTTAATTTATGGATAAGACCTCTCACATTGGGCTGACATTTGTAGCAACTGGTTAAGCCGGTCGGGTCCGGGCAGTTTTACACTACAAATGAGTCCAACCTCGTGTCTTAGTCGATTAATTACACCTAATTAATCACCCCCATATTAATTATTCCTAATTAATATCAAGTTTTCCATAACATGGGTAGACCTAACTCAATAGGTAAATTCCCATGGGGTAGACCTAACTCAATAGGTAAATTCCCACTTATGGTAATTTATTTTTATGGTATGCTTAATCATACCCAACCATGCTTTAATTAACATATTTACCAACCCCATCGTTTCCCCACGTAAATCGTTCTCATTTCATGACATAATAAAGGGGAAGATCCATCACAACTATCATGGGTTTAGCATACAACTTTGTCATGGGTTAAGAGGATGTCAACTTGCATATATGAGCATATATTAACCCAACTATATTCAACCCAAACTTGCATATTATCAAACATGTGTCTTACATAACATGTTGCATATGAACTTACATATCATCAAACATGTGATTTGCATAACATGTTGCATATGAACTTACATATCATCATACATGTGATTTGCATAACATGTAGAACTTGCATTTTAGCATATACTTAACTTGCATAAGCACTCACATACTTGCATAAGCATTCATATACTTGCATAAGCTTGCATATCATGTTAAACTTGCATTTCAACATATACATAACTTGCGTAAACATTCACATACTTGCATAGGCTTGCATATTATGTTAAACTTGCATTTCAACATATACATAACTTGCATAAACATTCACATACTTGCATAGGCTTGCATATTATGTTAAACTTGCATTTCAACATATACATAACTTGCATAAACATTCACATACTTGCATAGGCTTGCATATTATGTTAAACTTGCATTTCAACATATACATAACTTGCATAAACATTCACATACTTGCATAGGCTTGCATATTATGTTAAACTTGCATTTCAACATATACATAACTTGCATAAACATTCATATACTTGCATAAGATGTTAAACATGCATATAAGCATATACATGACTTGCATAAGTACTCACCTACTTGCATAACATGTTTGCATAATGGATCCATATTCACTTAGTGTTTTGCATCATAAACATCATGAAACAACTTGCATAAAAATATCATGATTACATATTATGAAACTTGCATGACATAAGGCATATAACTTGCAAAACACATAATATTCACTACATCAAGCTTGCATAAATATATGGATCCACAAACATAGCCATACTTTATCACATCTTATCATAATCAATTCAATAATTGATTATTAAGGGGATAGAAGCTCACCAAAACAAGATTAGCAAGTTAAATGAAGCAAATCCCAATGATTAAGTAGAAGAAGATGTAGATTAGCTTGCAAACCCTCTTAGGATTTTTAGTGGAGGCTCTCCAATTTTCTAAGTGGTGGCATAATGGCCTTAGATCTATTTTTTTGGTAAGGATAAGGGGGGTATTAGGGTGTATATATAGATTAGTTAGATGTTTTAGGACCATAGGATATACCCTAGAACCAATCCTAGCCTTCAAAGCATGTCTTGGGGAAGAAGTCAAGTGTAGGAACCATTTAGGGCCCAAAAAAAACAGCCCAAAGCTCATCCCGGGCCCCAAAACATGAGCAGTTTTCGTTTTTGATTTTTCGTGAAACTTTGACGGGCCATAACTTGGTCATACAGACTCCGATTTACGAAAACTCGGACTCTATTTCGCGTATTTTTCCGAGACGAACGCAATGGCACAGCCCGTTTCCCCTGATTCAGAATATTAAATTTAATTCTGCTCTGATTTATGTTATAACAAGTTATTTAACATACGGGGTGTTACAATAGCTGCGATGTGAAAACATTTAGGTCGGCTGATTTAAACTTAGGGTGGCCATGATTAGATTAGGTAATTTATTTGATTTTATTTTTATTAAATAACTAAAATATCTCGCAGTCCCCTAGCTTAATGTCCTAAACTGCTATCTAGTCGCAATGACCGACGTTACAAGATTATAATGTCATTCTGAACCCAATGGAACCCATTCTGAGTTTTAATTCGACTTGTCTATAAGAGATACAATTTAAATTAACAATTTTAAATTAAATTTGATTTAAAATATAAATCAATTCCAAACAATCTTTTCTAATTCAATATAAAATTTATATAAATCGGCTAAATTGTTTTCAATAAAGTTTTGACTCTAAATCCGATTGGTTTTTTCTTCGTATACGATTATTCAATATATTTGCTATTAAACCATATATCGATTATTAAATCGATAAATCCAATAAAAATTCATTTATATTATATATTCAACATTTAAAACCATACTAAATATTTAAAATAAACTGTTCAAAAATCTGGGTCGTTACACCGGTCTTTCCAAGTAATAAGCGTACTTTAAACAGTAGTTATGGTTCACACAGGCTTTTCAATTCAAATCTCCTTCCACATAGTTATCAATTCATTTACAACTAAAGATTTGAATTTCTATAATTTCATACATCTCGTTATCATCTTAAATTCTTCTTTGAAATCAAAGATTATACCTTCGCTTTAATTTCTTATCTTTAATTTCCTGAATCAAAGATTTGGTTAAATCCTTAATTACGATACAAATTTCCACAACTCGATCTTATTGGGTTTCAAGAATGATATTACTGAAGATACGATTCACGACGAAACCCAAATCAATCGATTTGAATCATAAGTTACACAGAAATTTAATCCACTTACATTCGATATAAATTCTCATAATCAACGAATACCATAAGTGGAATAACGATATAATAATATCTTCCAAATCCCTCAGACAGTATTCATTTACACCATGAAATTTTATACCGAATATCGAAGATTATTTCTATCTAACTTATTCCAAATCAGGTGGACAAATCCATATCTTATTTAAAAGATTTATTCAACTCTTTGATATTTGATCTGGATAGAAATAACATCAACTTATCTTAAATATAAATCTCCGTATCCAACTCATATCATAAGTGGAATGACGGCGAATTATCTTTTAAATCCCTCAGATAATATGAATTTTCATTCACCGAGTTAATATCAAATATCCGAAGATTTATGCCCAACCAGACCAAATTTAGAATTGGGAACCCATTTCAATTCTATATAAATATTCCAATACTTTAAAATCTTCGAAATCATTCTTATAACCCAACAATAGTTCATGTTTATAAATTTCGAAACCAATAACAACATTTGGAATTGTTACAAGGAGACTATTATCAAAATAGCCGTTTAAATCAAATAGATTTAAATTTGTTTGAAATTTAAATATTCCAACGCTTTTCAAAACTGTTGTCATTTACAATTCATCATTCTTTATTTCAAGTCAAGTTTATTTCAAATAATCAATTCAAACTTGAAATCAATATTTTAGAATTGTTGCATCATAGTGCATTTTATTCAAATCATATAATGATTTAAATATAAATTATTCAATCCCTTTCAAATTTAATTTACATTTCCAAATCATTTAAACGGTTTCAAAATATATTTCAAATTAGATTTCGAATTCACCATCCCGTCGTCGGACCAGTTAGGGATAGCCAGGGAGAGCAGGAAACTGAATTTCCAAACTCAAGCCTAGACACTATCCTCTCTGTCATCCTAGAACGTTCTGGTGTATATTATATCATTATATATAAAAGACATCGTTAATATAGATATAAAACCATATTCAAATTTCAAAAATCTCATTTTGAATTTAAATTGAAAATAATATATTTTTACCAAACCATTTGCGAATAGATAAAGAAAAATCATTATATAGAAATCAATACATAATTCAAATCATTTCGATCCTAATTTAAATATTTAAAGGTTGATATCAAATTCAAAACCAAAATTTGAAATATTATTTAATAATTAAATAAAATCGTATATAGGAAGGAGGTTCTAAATTGATCACCCATATACTTCACAACCACAGTGTGTGTGATAACATACAATGCAATTTCATCTATCCAAATGAACCATACGATCAGATGGATATGAATTCATTCATCACAACAGAACATTTGACTGTGCACAAGCGTTACAGACAATAACGCTTACTAGTGTTCAGTGTATTATCTAATTCATGAACAACCATTCAAACATCAACATCCATCACACAATCATCATCACTGATTATAATTAATCTCAACAAATTATAATTAACTAATTTGAATAAATATTTAAATTAGAAGTTCTCACCGTCCGAGCTCCAACATTTCCATTATCAGAATGAACATACCAACGAATACTGTCACTGCTACTCGTACTGTCTCTAATCCACTCTCATCAGCAGCTGGTAAAATTTTCTGCTGATTTTATATCGAAATTTAAATTACTTACGATATTCGATATATATAAATATAGGTTCATATAAGGACTTTTTTTTTTATTATTATTATAAACTTATACTCATATAAATTATAAATACAACACATCAGTGCTCCATTTTCAATACGATTCAAACGAACCAAAGTACGAGTTAATCGGGTTAGAAATGAGTGAGATATTAAGTTTTAAGGTTTAACAAATTTAAACTTAAAAATAAAACAAAACAAACCATACCCAGTCTTTAAGCCCAAAGGCCCAAGTCTACGGATCCAACTCAAAACCTTTTCCACGCACAAAGCCCAGTTGCTCCTCATCTTCTTCTTCTCCTCCGTTCTTTTTTTCTTCCGCACCCTGTAGCCAAAACGTGCTTCCATTGTGCACGGTGCACAATCAAAACCTTCACCGAAACCAAATGTGAGACCATCAACATGTCTCTCTTCCTCTTCTTGTTCGAATGCACACCCTTGCCAAGCTTCAAACCTCTTGCATCGAAATCCGATCACCTCACGGACCTGGAACCCGAACTGAAAAATGGCGTGAACCCCAATGTCGCACCTTCCAAACCTGGATCGCACTCTACCAAAACTTCCCACTCGAAAGCTCGCTCCATCCTAATCGCAACTCCACTCTCCGTTCTGCCTATCGCCACTCCACTCTCTGACAAACTTTAACCCTAGTTTTCAACCTCCGAAATCATCATCACGGAATCGCTTCGAAACCACATGAAAAATACTACTCGCTCTGCTGATCTCAATGGTGGTGACGGCGCGGTTCACTTCGTCACGGATTGGGAGAATTTATTTTTCGAAGCTCTCTTACAATTTTCCATCTTTACTGTAAATCAAATATTCCTCTTTCAATAGTTGATGCAATTCGGATTCATCAATCTCTAAAAATCAGAAATGATGATAGGAATCACCTTCATGTGAATCGTTTTGAATGAATTCGAGTGGATTGGGAGTTAGGGATTTTTAATTGAAGAGGAAGAGGATTTTCCTTTTACAGGAAGTGAAAAATCTGAGGAAGGAGGAGTGAGACGTGAAGAAATTCGCATCAGGACTGAAGTGAATGAGCAAGGAGCCTTTTCTTCTTTATATTTATTTAATTTTTTCTTAATATGTTAAATCTAAGACACTTGGCATACAAACTACATGCATGAAGACACATATTCTCTATTTTATTTAATTAAAATTTTCCACCAATGCATGTTTGACAAAAAGGTCTAGTTTATTTATTTATGAATTTGGAAATTTTTGCCATATCCTTACAACACTTATTAGTGTAACCAAATTTAGTTATACCTAAATGTAACCATCTTACCACTTACGATATATATAAATATGTAACTTATTAATATTATTTAAAGTCTATCAAAAACGCTTATCACTTATTAATATTCCAAAAATATTTATTATCCATCAAATATATATACACTTTACATTTTTTTCTAAATGGTTTAAAATATATACTTAATATAATTTATAAACATCATTGAAGAATAAAACTCATTCTTATAAGATCATAAAATAAATTATCCTTTACAAAAACTATTTACAAATCGATATTATCAAAATTAGAAAAATATTTAAACATGAAATCTTATAAATTAAATATAAATGTTTGAAATAAATTTTGCTTATACAGACTCATAACTTATAAAATAAAACAAAAATTAAAATTTCCTATATTCAAACCTTATAAAACAAATATATATTTAGAAATCCAACATTATATAATAACAATCCAAATACATATATATTAAAATCTAAATCAACTTGATAAAATTTATGGGATGTTACATCCACCCCCCCTTAGAAACTTTTCGTCCTCGAAAAGGAAATCGAGTAAATTAAACTTATTAACCAATTTTAAATTCCCATTTCTCTCTCAACATATCAGAAATGTAATGGTCAGAACTACGGCTCATATCATTCTCAGGGTACCTTGTCCGATTCTCACTAAAGGTAAGGTTTAAGGAAACTTCTATAATCTCGCGATTACTAGGGTCGTCACCGGTCTTGTTTTTAATCGAAATTTCTGAGTTAGACTCAGAACTGCTACCACTACCACTAAGGAGAAACTAGAATATATACTGTCAAATGCTTAGAGGTTTATGACCCTAAGAAAAAATCTTAAAGCTTGGAAATTATCTTTCTAACTTATTCTTACCGAACCCATGATTTCCTTATCAATTATACGACTAAGTATTCAAATTTAAATTCAAGTTCTCAAATATATTTCCCTAATCATTCCATTATAATATCTTGGCCAAATTCAGTATTAGGAATTCAATTGTTCTCAATACAAATTCAAGTTCAAATTTAGAAATAATCCAAAATACTGGTTTCAGATCTAAATTAATTCACTTGTCCATGGCTTTATCAGAGCAGGGCAAAAGGAAGAATTCAGAGATAAAGCTGGATAGCTATATTTCAAGCACGACCATTCGGGGTAGTGTTCAAAAGATGATAATGGTCGAGCAAAACCCAGCGACAAGGAAAGGGATAAAATTATATTTCCGAAATACTTATTCTATTTCAAATTCTTATTCCAATCCTTTCCCGTCTCATATTAACTCATTTATAAGTTAAATTTATACCCATTTAATATTCATAATTTGGTTGAATAATACTTTTCTAAATCCACCTTAAACTCAAAGTATATATAACTTTTTTCCATTCTTGTTTAAAGGTCAAATCTTATTTAGAAAATTTTCTTACTCAACTAGCCGAAAATTTTCTTAAAACAGTTTTACTTAAAATACCATCACGCTTCTTCTGCGTACTCTGATTATGCGTACATGGGTTCCAGCTAGGGTTGTTCAAATATTGATCTTAACATTTTCAGAACTTACTTCTTTCAACTTGATACTTCAAAATCCAAAATTTTCTACTTCGATGTTTACTATGATTTTACTTAACCCTTTAAACTCATTTCTAACTTAAGTCAAACTCATCACTTTAAACAAATTCTTAACTTAAGTCTAAAACATCTTCAGATTCCTTAAGGGGTTCTGATAGCTAAGATATTCTTGGATATTCTTATTTTCAATTCATGTTAAGGATTTATCCAAATCTATTGCTTACATTAACATATTAACATTCTTTGAGAAATATAATATCCTTTCTGATTACAACTTATTAGATCATATTCAACATTTGTTAAGACTTGAAGTATGGGTGCTATTCTTTCTTTGGATATAATTTCTCAATGTATTATCTTATTTCCCAACATTCGCTAACTAGTCTTTAAGTGGATTTACCTCAAAATCCTTCTGTTTATTAAACTAGTTTGATTCGTATTTATAACATATTAAATTCCCTCTTAATATTTTCAACATATCGAAACAGTTCAAGTATCCCTCGACGTATTAACTGGATTCATATAGTCATCCCACTTTCGAAACTCGAAAATGAGTACTGATGATGTTGCAATCATCATCAGATCATCCCCGGGCGACTAGAGTGTGACTCTATATCTATCTAGTATATGTTGGCTTCGCATATACGTTGATCAGACGTATATTTAAAACTCTTACATACTCGATAGTCCAATCGTGACGTCGAATAAAACACTTGTAATCCTTATTTCCACTTATATTTCAAAATATATTACAAATAATAATCGTTTTCAAAATGATTTACTTGTTCAAAATACCTTATATAGGTTTCAAAAATACGCTCTCTCGTCCTAATATTCCCAAAATCTCATTCTAGGGTATTTCTAACCCTATCTCTAATGAGATAATATAACTCTGAGGAGTCCTATTCTTTGTCCAAATATGTATGTACCCCTAAAGCTTTGTATAACCAAAGCTCTGATACCAACTTGTAACGACCCGCCTTTTTGCCCAGTTCTTGCCGGTAATTAAACCGACTCAAACCGTTTAAAAAGACGAATTGTTATGGGTGCATACATATATTGAACAAAATAACAGAATTTTTCATTGCGAAATACAATGTTACATCAGAGTTACATAAAATATCAGAGTTACAACACATACAGCGGAATAAAAGAAAATATACTCTCAGCGGAAGAAAATCGTATGATATAGCAGAAGCTCCCATCTCTTGCATGAACTCCAACTCTAAAAGCACTCTGAATCCTGCTCCAACGATCTATAACTGCAAACTAAACTGCTAGCTGCCCATGCAAAATTATGGGCACCCAGAGTTTAGGTGAGGGAACAATAAACTCCAGGTCAGTCGTGGGACTGGTGTGAGAACTCAAAACAGTTATTATTAGGTTCATTTTAAAGTTGGGAATTTCACCGGACCACGCCGCTAACGCGGAACGGGTTTACTCCAAGTGAACACCCGTGTATGTAAATTCGCGATGACTTTTGGAAAATGAAGCTATCCTAAGCTCGTCCCACATCACACAATGCAAGCGCACACCAGATGGGCGAGTTTTATCTTATGATAACCAAACATGCTTTAATACGGGAAAATCCTCTTATAATATTATCATATAGTGTGGAAATCAATTTCGCAATTAAATGTATTAATCCTAGACGGCATGATACCCCATAATATATGTCGCCATATATATATACAATAAAAATCGTCTGGCTCGTATTGGGGATTTGGATTTCCAACTTGATGATTCCTGGCACGAAAGGTCAATCGGAACTCAAGCGAAATGTAATCACGGGTTTTTCATCCAGACGCGGACACCAATACAAGTCGCGAGGCAGATCAACGGTTTTCGACCAGACGCGGCCCCCCGAACATACCCTATTCCAGTTCATAAGTGGTTTTACCCACTGCTGCAGCGGTCATCATCAATTCATATATAAGTATAAAACCTAACCGCCAGTTTCTCATCAATCCGGGTGTGAGGTTTGTCGATGTCACGTCATACTCAAAGCTATGCTTCGATAAGCCATTCTTTGATCATCACTAGCTCGTTACCTAACTTGGGTATGTCACATTGACAATTCACGACATATCACTGATTTCAATCAATGCATACCCTCTAAGTTCATATGACTTAGAGACAAGGATAATATATTGCCACAAATCCGATATTCATTAACGGAAATCAGTGCTATGCAGTCAATTTCAATGTCAGACACACCATCCATACAAGACCGTTCTGGGTCTGAACGGAACAACCCGAAAATACTTAAATTTGTTCAGGTCTCATGCAACTCACATCTCGTATCGGGTGGCCTACCCAACCGAGACATTAATCAACAATCAATCTAAACAATTTAAATATTCCCGGTCTTCATTCGTCGTTTACCAAGTCCTGAATTGCTTCATAACGTCGTATTATTACTTGGAATGGTTTTCGAACATATGCTCGATCCCGGTCTTTCCAAGTAATAAGCGTACTTTAAACAGTAGTTATGGTTCACACAGGCTTTTCAATTCAAATCTCCTTCCACATAGTTATCAATTCATTTACAACTAAAGATTTGAATTTCTATAATTTCATACATCTCGTTATCATCTTAAATTCTTCTTTGAAATCAAAGATTATACCTTCGCTTTAATTTTTTATCTTTAATTTCCTGAATCAAAGATTTGGTTAAATCCTTAATTACGATACAAATTTCCACAACTCGATCTTATTGGGTTTCAAGAATGATATTACTGAAGATACGATTCACGACGAAACCCAAATCAATCGATTTGAATCATAAGTTACACAGAAATTTAATCCACTTACATTCGATATAAATTCTCATAATCAACGAATACCATAAGTGGAATAACGATATAATAATATCTTCCAAATCCCTCAGACAGTATTCATTTACACCATGAAATTTTATACCGAATATCGAAGATTATTTCTATCTAACTTATTCCAAATCAGGTGGACAAATCCATATCTTATTTAAAAGATTTATTCAACTCTTTGATATTTGATCTGGATAGAAATAACATCAACTTATCTTAAATATAAATCTCCGTATCCAACTCATATCATAAGTGGAATGACGGCGAATTATCTTTTAAATCCCTCAGATAATATGAATTTTCATTCACCGAGTTAATATCAAATATCCGAAGATTTATGCCCAACCAGACCAAATTTAGAATTGGGAACCCATTTCAATTCTATATAAATATTCCAATACTTTAAAATCTTCGAAATCATTCTTATAACCCAACAATAGTTCATGTTTATAAATTTCGAAACCAATAACAACATTTGGAATTGTTACAAGGAGACTATTATCAAAATAGCCGTTTAAATCAAATAGATTTAAATTTGTTTGAAATTTAAATATTCCAACGCTTTTCAAAACTGTTGTCATTTACAATTCGTCATTCTTTATTTCAAGTCAAGTTTATTTCAAATAATCAATTCAAACTTGAAATCAATATTTTAGAATTGTTGCATCATAGTGCATTTTATTCAAATCATATAATGATTTAAATATAAATTATTCAATCCCTTTCAAATTTAATTTACATTTCCAAATCATTTAAACGGTTTCAAAATATATTTCAAATTAGATTTCGAATTCACCATCCCGTCGTCGGACCAGTTAGGGATAGCCAGGGAGAGCAGGAAACTGAATTTCCAAACTCAAGCCTAGACACTATCCTCTCTGTCATCCTAGAACGTTCTGGTGTATATTATATCATTATATATAAAAGACATCGTTAATATAGATATAAAACCATATTCAAATTTCAAAAATCTCATTTTGAATTTAAATTGAAAATAATATATTTTTACCAAACCATTTGCGAATAGATAAAGAAAAATCATTATATAGAAATCAATACATAATTCAAATCATTTCGATCCTAATTTAAATATTTAAAGGTTGATATCAAATTCAAAACCAAAATTTGAAATATTATTTAATAATTAAATAAAATCGTATATAGGAAGGAGGTTCTAAATTGATCACCCATATACTTCACAACCACAGTGTGTGTGATAACATACAATGCAATTTCATCTATCCAAATGAACCATACGATCAGATGGATATGAATTCATTCATCACAACAGAACATTTGACTGTGCACAAGCGTTACAGACAATAACGCTTACTAGTGTTCAGTGTATTATCTAATTCATGAACAACCATTCAAACATCAACATCCATCACACAATCATCATCACTGATTATAATTAATCTCAACAAATTATAATTAACTAATTTGAATAAATATTTAAATTAGAAGTTCTCACCGTCCGAGCTCCAACATTTCCATTATCAGAATGAACATACCAACGAATACTGTCACTGCTACTCGTACTGTCTCTAATCCACTCTCATCAGCAGCTGGTAAATTTTTCTGCTGATTTTATATCGAAATTTAAATTACTTACGATATTCGATATATATAAATATAGGTTCATATAAGGACTTTTTTTTTATTATTATTATAAACTTATACTCATATAAATTATAAATACAACACATCAGTGCTCCATTTTCAATACGATTCAAACGAACCAAAGTACGAGTTAATCGGGTTAGAAATGAGTGAAATATTAAGTTTTAAGGTTTAACAAATTTAAACTTAAAAATAAAACAAAACAAACCATACCCAGTCTTTAAGCCCAAAGGCCCAAGTCTACGGATCCAACTCAAAACCTTTTCCACGCACAAAGCCCAGTTGCTCCTCATCTTCTTCTTCTCCTCCGTTCTTTTTTTCTTCCGCACCCTATAGCCAAAACGTGCTTCCATTGTGCACGGTGCACAATCAAAACCTTCACCGAAACCAAATGTGAGACCATCAACATGTCTCTCTTCCTCTTCTTGTTCGAATGCACACCCTTGCCAAGCTTCAAACCTCTTGCATCGAAATCCGATCACCTCACGGACCTGGAACCCGAACTGAAAAATGGCGTGAACCCCAATGTCGCACCTTCCAAACCTGGATCGCACTCTACCAAAACTTCCCACTCGAAAGCTCGCTCCATCCTAATCGCAACTCCACTCTCCGTTCTGCCTATCGCCACTCCACTCTCTGACAAACTTTAACCCTAGTTTTCAACCTCCGAAATCATCATCACGGAATCGCTTCGAAACCACATGAAAAATACTACTCGCTCTGCTGATCTCAATGGTGGTGACGGCGCGGTTCACTTCGTCACGGATTGGGAGAATTTATTTTTCGAAGCTCTCTTACAATTTTCCATCTTTACTGTAAATCAAATATTCCTCTTTCAATAGTTGATGCAATTCGGATTCATCAATCTCTAAAAATCAGAAATGATGATAGGAATCACCTTCATGTGAATCGTTTTGAATGAATTCGAGTGGATTGGGAGTTAGGGATTTTTAATTGAAGAGGAAGAGGATTTTCCTTTTACAGGAAGTGAAAAATCTGAGGAAGGAGGAGTGAGACGTGAAGAAATTCGCATCAGGACTGAAGTGAATGAGCAAGGAGCCTTTTCTTCTTTATATTTATTTAATTTTTTCTTAATATGTTAAATCTAAGACACTTGGCATACAAACTACATGCATGAAGACACATATTCTCTATTTTATTTAATTAAAATTTTCCACCAATGCATGTTTGACAAAAAGGTCTAGTTTATTTATTTATGAATTTGGAAATTTTTGCCATATCCTTACAACACTTATTAGTGTAACCAAATTTAGTTATACCTAAATGTAACCATCTTACCACTTACGATATATATAAATATGTAACTTATTAATATTATTTAAAGTCTATCAAAAACGCTTATCACTTATTAATATTCCAAAAATATTTATTATCCATCAAATATATATACACTTTACATTTTTTTCTAAATGGTTTAAAATATATACTTAATATAATTTATAAACATCATTGAAGAATAAAACTCATTCTTATAAGATCATAAAATAAATTATCCTTTACAAAAACTATTTACAAATCGATATTATCAAAATTAGAAAAATATTTAAACATGAAATCTTATAAATTAAATATAAATGTTTGAAATAAATTTTGCTTATACAGACTCATAACTTATAAAATAAAACAAAAATTAAAATTTCCTATATTCAAACCTTATAAAACAAATATATATTTAGAAATCCAACATTATATAATAACAATCCAAATACATATATATTAAAATCTAAATCAACTTGATAAAATTTATGGGATGTTACAGTATGGCTTCGCTCAATGCCATAATCTTCATTTGTATAATTCCGGCTCTCTGACATGATCTGGCGAACCATTGCCTGTACATCAGCATTAGTTAGGGGCCGCTCAGGTTCCCTGGCCCTAGCATCCGAGTTCCTTCTGGGCTCTTGTTCAGGAGATGCCCTTCTTCTTCGTGCTGGCTCTGCTCGATTCCGTTCCCTGCGCTCCCGGTCGATCTCGGGAGGAGGGGACTGGAGTCTTTGTCCCCGAGTGGGGTCATTGTTTCCTAGCGCTCGTGCAATATCCTCACGAGATCCCAAAGATCCAAATGTCAGCTGCTCCACGTTCTGAGGTCGTTCGAGTGGCCTTCGTTCACGGGGCCTCTCTTCCTCGGAAGATGAAGATTGATCAACTGGTGTGTGACGAACCGGTGATGGAGTTCTCTGTCGACGGAGTTCACTAATCTCCCGACTCATGAGTCTCATATTTTCCTGCATCATGAGATTAGTTCGCTTGTGAACCTTCATAGCCTCCCTTGTGCTCTCAAGCATGTCAAGCAAGCGCGAGAAATCTCCTTGAGTGATGGGCGCAGATGGATTGACCTGATCACCAACCCTGGTGGCTGGAATTGGAGCATTCGTAGGGACTCGAGTAGAGGTTCCAGCTTCACCAAGCATCGGGTCGGATCGGAGGTAGGAGGCCGGATCGGTTCGGAGCTGGGGGGCTTGGTCGGATCGGTATGTGGCAAGCAGCTCGGGTCGGTTCAGATTGGGGGAATGCACTGCTTCAGAATCTCCTACCCGGATCGGATCGGAGCTCTCCCCCTGCTGGCGGCTCGGATTTCCTGCATTGGTTCTTCCTGCTGCTGAACTCTGCCCCCGAGACCTTGTTACAACAGCATTTTGCTGATCTTCGCCAGCTCCATTTCCTCGAACAGACTGAACTTCCTTGCCTTTTCCTTTGGCCATGAGTCTTTGACAATCACTTCAACAAATATGAAAGAGCAAAAAAACTTAAGGATTTACTTCTTTGAACTCAACGGTCCAAAAAGTAGAGAGAAATCCCGGAAAATAAAGAATTTAGATGAGGTTCTCAGTGAAAGCACCAAAATGTTAGACCCTAAAGTGGTTCTAACACCCAAATTGATTAAAAGCAAATAAGATGAGATAAAAATAAAAATGAACACACAGGATTTATAGTGGTTCGGCGAAGAAATGCCTACGTCCACTTATCTTTCACTATATTCAATGATTCAGTTGCAAATACAATGTAATTGTCACTTGATTTCACTCACAACTCGCTTATATTCACTCAATAGATTAAAACAAATAATGAAAGAAGATTTGGATTCTCCGGGAGCAATGGAGTTCGGATTATGGAAGTAGTTGAATTCTCAAAGTGCCTAAAAAAGATCCTTCTCTTTGTCTCCAGACGGGGTATTTATAGGTGTGAATTTGCTCAAAACCCGATCCGGATCGGAGCCACGTGTCGTCCATCCCATTAGCCTCGGGTTCGGATGCATTACTGCGCTGACAACGCATCAAAATAGTGAACGTTATGGGTAGGAACTCGTCACAGCCGGTCCGGATATCCAGGCGCTTTTGCAGGAGAATGATATGGAACATGGGTTCGGGTCGGAGACGCACAGACAAGGGGTTCGGATCGGGATATCCGATCCGACCCGGATTGGCTTGGATGCAACGCTCTCTTCTTCTCTAATCTGCTCCGCTCCGATCCATTTTCGTGGCAAACAGGTGGCTTTCCGATCCAGTCGAGATCATGTTGCCCTCCGATCCGATTAGATATACCTTACCAATTTCCTCAGCAGCAGTTCACCGATGCGAACAGAAAGCTCTATCCGACCCGAACCGATATGTTGCTCTGACCCGACCCGAACAACTGCAGCTATCCAATCTAGATTGTAGTGTCTTCTCCAATCCGAACTGAAGTCTTCTTTCTAAAAATGCCCTTCAATGTCTGGTTTCTTGACTTTGTGTTGCCTAGTTCACAAAGTAGGCTAACACACACCGAAAGTGAATGCAAAAGTAATTTTTGTTATATAAATGGAAAATTTAGAACCTGCAGTTTCTATGATGGTAAGAAGTAATTTTGATATAAAAAGAAAGAACTATATATGGATAGTATAATTTGAAACATGTTATTTTTATGTTGTGAATTTTATGTGTAGATCTGCAAGTTTTTCGAATCATTCATATTAAAGAATGTAAAATCTCGGTCCTATAATTATGCATTTCTACTCAATTCTTGATTAGATATTATGCATGTATACGATATTTTAGAAAATTTGATTATTAAGAAATGTAGTACAACTATAAGTTGTTTATTGCAGTTTTGTCGTTGACCAATTCTGTAGCTAGAACAAAATTTTATTCTGTTGATTTAAGTAAAATTTATTTATTTGATTCATATATTTAGACCGTACAATGGTTATTTCCATTATTTTTATAATAAATGCATTATATGCATCATTATGGTAATATATATTGTCTTACCATATTATTATAAATGTATTAAAAGCATTGGCTATTGTAAGTCACATGATGTATGTTTGTGTTTGGAATAAGAATAGACATATGCATTATTAGTCAATGTATTTGGCAACTAATATCTGATGTAATGGAAAAAGTTGTATAACTCAGATCTGAGACTTGAAGTCTTGGATTATGAAAAAAGAATTTTTTGATAAAGTTTACAGTCTGAAATCTTGACAATTAGCAAGAATGTAAAAGCCTCTAAATTAAACGTATGTTAAAAGATTGAGAAGCAGAAGTTCATCATAAATTTATAAAATTGATATACATATGTATGTGTATATATATGCATAGAAACCCGAAGTTTCTCAATCAATTAATTTGAAATACTTCATAATTTAAAAGCCTGAAGCTTTATTCAAACCGTATGAAACAATAACATTACACTTCTTAAAGAAGTTAAATTATATGTGACAATAATAATGCATTCAAAGATTGCACAATCTTCAAAATGAGCTGTATCTTGCTTATATATTTATATTTACATATTGTATTGAAGAATAAATTTTAACAACTCTAAGTTGTTATATATTTTATTTGAACCAAAAGTTCAACACAGTGGAACCAAAAGTTCAATATAGTGAAACCAGAAGTTCAATGCAGTGGAATCAAAAGTTCAATACAGTTGAACCAGAAGTTCAATATAGTTTAACAAACTTGAAATTCTTTATATATTATTTGAACTAGAAGTTCAATATTATAAACAATTTGTTCTAAAAACAATAACTTGAATGAGAAAGAATATGCAAATCAATTACATATGTAGTACACGGACGCAGGTATATACACATATATGCGATATTTAATTAACAACCTGAAGTTATTATGAGCTCATATTATAATTTATGCAGTCGATTGATATCGATATTGAATGACCTGAAGTCATGTGCATATTCAAATGATAGAAAATTCCTCCAAGTCATTAGATCATTGAAAGGGAATAAGCAATACAATATGAATGCATCTTATCAACTAATAAGAGCATTATCCTCCTACAATTGAAATATATCTAATGTATTTGCTAGCTATAATGCTATAATGGATCAAAAATGAATCCAAAGTAGGTTTATTATTTAAAGTAACAATGTTTGTCAACATTGAGGGGGAGGATAAAGGAATCATCGATGTTAAATATTTGCTAACATATAGAATTATGCAAAGTATTAACTAAATTGCTTAAATTATCAATTATATCCTTAATAGACTTTCTCCAATATACATTTGAATCCCCGAAGGATCAAGAGGTGTAAATCACAACTGAAAATGTAGTATAAAAGTAAGTTCAAAATATCTTAGGAGTAAGTCATAAAGATGCAAAATAAAGGAGGTGAGTGTTCCTGAAGAAACATTTAAGGGTACTTTGAAAGAAATCCATGACATGATTGTCAAAATAACCCCACAGTGATTTAGGTACCTAAAGCATGATAAGTTTTGAGATCTCAATAAATTATGTATAGAACTGACAAGAAATAATTATAAATGATAAATTAATAATTAATAAAGCGCTTATATTTATAAATGGATTAAAAATCCCATGTTAGATAGAAACATGATTGGTCATCATGAAATTCTCCTAAATAAGATATATGGACCTGTAGTCCATAAGATATGAACCTGTAGTTCATAAGATAAAATAGAAATATATATAATAACTGAAGCACCATAGAGTGTCAACAACATATTAAGTGCCATGAGCATTGTATTTTCAGAGATAATTGAATTGATTAAAGTGGTGAAAGTGTTTAAAACACTTATAATACCCTGAAGGTATAAATGATGAAAGTATACAAATTCCAAAAGAATTTAAATAACTTTGGTAGTGATAAAGAACAAGAAATGTAGATTACAACATTCTTTTAAGTATTGTTGTGATGAAAATTTTGAAATAATTCATGATGAGTAGATCACTTCCTTCTTTCAAAAATTGTTGTAATGAAACTCTTAATATCCATTGAAGTGGTAGTTGCGATATGCAAAACTTATTATAATATATAAGTTCCTGAAGAACATAAATAACATTTGTTATTATAAAGAATACCAAGAACATGGATGATAGATTACAACATTCTTCTAAGTATTGTTGTAATGAAAATCTTGATATACTTCAAGGTGAGTAGATTACTTCCTGCTTAGTAATGAAAGTTGTCTTATTCATCAAATATGTATTGCAATATGAAAATCCAATTGAAATAGAAAATTGTAAGCATCTGAAGTGTATTCATAAATGAATATTAGTATCATAAATATCACAAAAGGAAAGCGTTTTAAATAAGAAAACATGCCTGAAGCATGGAAATGCACAAGATGCTTTTTTTTTAAAAAAAAACTTCATTAAGAAGTATTTGTAAGTAATTTAAGTTATTGAAAGAAGAATACGAATTCAGAGGAAATTATTAAATCAGGGGGAGCATCCATAAGTATGATATAATGCACTCTTTTTCCTTTACTAAGTTTTTCCCCACTGGGGTTTCTTAGTAAGGTTTTAATGAGCCATGGGTCATGATCCAGAAGTATCAACCCAAAGGTAACATACAAAAATGAGTTATAATGTACTCTTTTTCCTTATTTAAGATTTTTTCCACTGGGTTTTTCTTATTAAGGTTTTAACGAGGCATTACATTGATTCAGAAGTATCTTACTACTTTTGACATAGTAAATATGACATTTTATATTGTACTCTTTTTCCTTCACTAAGATTTTTCCCATCAGGTTTTTCTTAGTAAGGTTTTGACGAGGCATATTTTGATCCAGAAGTATTAGACATCTTTTAATGAAGTAAACTATTATTTATGAAGATGACAAGGCAGTTTGCACGATTCAGATTCAAGTGAATTATATTAAGGCTGATAGGATGGAGCAAATTTCTTCTAAATTTCTCTTCATACATGAATGAAAGGATAACAAGAATGAAGAGAAACAAATTCAGTTCAATAAAAGCGGGTAGATCTATTCTCAAATGCAATTTCCAAATCAACATTCCAGAAGATGATGTACAAAATTGGCATGCATCGACTACATCAATAAACTAATTGAATAATAAGTTACAAATAAGGGAGAGCATATAAAAATATGCTATAATGTACTCTTTTCCTTCACTAATAGTTTTCCTACTGGGTTTTTGTTAGTAAGGTTTTTAATGAGGCATCATCTTGATCCTGAAGTATCAACCCTTGCTGTAACACTGTAAAGCATGTTACCTAAAGATGAAATGAATTTGCACTCTTTTCCTTGTTTATGATTCTTCCCACACGGTTTTTCATAAAAAGGTTTAAGAATCAAACTCTTCTAAGGAATATCATTTTAATATGATATTCATAATGTCAGATGATGTACTCTTTTTCCCGTTCATGGTTTTTCCCATTGGATTTTCGTGATAGGGTTTTGAAGGCAACATACAATAGTTGTATCGACTGAGCGGATAATTATAAGGGGGAGCAATCATCATATACGTTTTAAAAGGGACAACTTCAAGTTAGCAGAGCATTTAAGATTTTGAAGACATATTCAAGGGGGAGTGTTGTAATATATATGAGTGAATATGCTTTTGACATATTTTGTTTAGTCCCACATTGTGGGATAAGTTTTACTCCAAGCTTCCAAGCCTGTATATAAGGAGCTCATGTATTTTAAATAGTGTACTAATTGATGAATGAATAAAAAGTATCCTCTTTCTCCTCTTCTAATGGCTTTCTTATTGTATATTACTTATAATAAAATGAGAATTGTCCAACATTTTAAAATAATGGAAACCACATTTACTTAAGTATGGTGTTCTCATGAGAATGGTTGGATGGTCTGGACATCCAAATAGGACTGTCAACGGATGCTATCAGACATGGATAGTGTCATATTTGTATCCATATCCAAAATTATTTTCGGATATCGAATATCTGTATCCACTTAATTTTCGGATACGAACGGACAGATATCGGATATTTATCCGCTCCGCCTATAATTAATAAATTTAAGAGTATAAATAAAAAAGTTTGGATCAACATAAAATAAATTTTATAATAATATTCATAAAAAACCAGGAAATAAAAAAATGTGATGATGAAACATTATTTTATACTAATATCCATAAGCATACCAAAAATATTCCAAAATTAAATACTAAAACTACCAATTTTCATTAAAATTGGACAAAAGTTTGTATTATTGTAACATCCAATGGTTACAAAATAATTATTAATTTCTGTTTTGTGTTATACATATTACATTAACTAGTCGGACGGATATTTTTCGGATACGGATGCCACTATAACCATATCTGAATCCGAAAAACTTCTCGAATATCAGATATCACTATCCGCTTTTCGACAATTTTGGATAATGGATATTTTTCATATTTTTGGACATAGATTTGGACGGATATCAGATTTTTCAGATATTAATTGGCAGCCCTACATCCAAATGGTTGTTTTGTTGTAAACAGTGAGTTCTTGCATGACAACACACACATGCAATGACGGATACACTATTTGATATATACTATAATATATCAACTGCCAAACATGTTTGGGATGTGTCGGACGTCGCCACTAAAATTTTCAATTATGAAATGACCGATAATATGCTAATATTATTATTATGGAATATTATGAAATCACTGATAGAAAATTCCCTATTGATGTGATTTGATTATATCATAGGAAATTTCCCTATTTATATGATGATTTGATTATATGGTAGGAAGTTTCTCTATTTATGTAAGTTGATTAGTTGATAGTCATTGTATATATATTGCTTTAGCTAACGAATAAAAGAACGTGAGAGCCTAAGAAATTCTAACTCTTATCATGGTTTCAAAGCCAGGTCAAATCTGTTTTTTTTTCCTCTAAACTACATCCATGGTAGGTGAATGGATCATCGATATAAGTTTTTCTCATCAAGTTACATGAAATTCTTCTTATTTGAAGGATGTAATTCCATGTTCAGTTGGGCTTCCTGATGGTGGAAATGTCATGGCTTCAAAGGAAGCAGTGGTAAAATTAAATGAAAAAATAATTCTTCATCATGTGCTTTGTGTACCAAACTTAAATTGTAATCTAATTTCGGTGTCACAATTAAATGATGACTTAAAATGTTTTGTCACTTCTACTTCTAGCTTGTGTGTTATTCAGGACAGATTAACAAGGAAGGTGACTAGAATGGATGAAAGATAGGATGGACTTTACTACTTGCGTGAAGGGACACCGGTTCAAGCACTTGCAGTTGCAAGCATGTCTTCATTGGAATTATGGCATAGTCGGTTCGGTCATCTTCAGAAAAAGTAGTGAAGTGGCTTCCTTTTTTTATGATTCTAAAGATAATTTAAATAAAGCATGTGAAATATGTCATCATGCTAAGCAACATAGAGATAGTTTTCCTTTGAGTGAAAATAAAACAACTCATACTTTTGAGTTAGTACATTGTGACTTGTGGGGTCCATGTGTTGAACCCTCTTCTTATGGTGCTCATTATTTTCTTATAATAGTGAATGATTTTTTCCGGGATGTGGGTTTATTTGTTGATTGATAAAACAGAAGTCTGGGCAATGTTTATATGATTTGTTACCATGATTGATTGTCAATTTTATCAAAAACTGAAAATTGTTCGCAGTGATAATGGAATAGAATTTACTTGTTTAAAGGATAATTTGTTGGCGAATGTGATTTTATTTCAAACTACTTGTGTGGGTACTCCTTAACAAAATGGGAGGGTGGAAAGAAAACATAAACATACTTTGAATGTTGCAAGAGCTTTACGATTTCAAGGTGGTTTGCCTATTTCTTTTTAGGGGGAATGTGCATTAGCTACTGCTCATGTTATTAATTGTACTCCTTCCAGCGTTCTTTACAAAAAGACATCGTATGAGATTCTGTTTGGTCATCCACCATCATAACGTGAATTACGTATCTTTGGCTGCCTATGTTTTGCTCATAACCAAAAGGCAAAGGGTAACAAATTCGCCAGTAGAAGTCGCAAATGTGTTTTTGTGGGGTATCTGTTTAGTCAGAAGGGTTGGAACTTATTTGACTTAGATACCAAGAAATTCTTCGTATCCCGTGATGTTAAATTTTATGAGAATGTTTTCCCATATTTGGATGTTGAATCTACAAATGTATGATCTTTACCTGAAATGCATATGGATAGGAGTAATGTTGATGTTTTAGACTATGTTGATGATGAGAGCATGGAGCCACAAACTTCCCTTGTTCTGGCTGATGCACAACCACATAATACAACTGATGCACAACCAGACCTACCTTTGGCTACTTATGGGTAGTGGATATGGTGGATTCACAAGATGGTGCAAGTTTGGATGATAATTTGGGTCGTGGACAACGTGTCAAGTTTCCTTTGGTAAAATTACATGATTTTGTGACTCATACGGTGATAAAAAAAATCCAACACCATTTCACTTGATTCCTCTTTGCAATTTCCCTCGGTTACTACTTATCCCATATCACATTATGTTAGTTATGACAAATTTTCTGTGAAACACCAAAATTTTATTGTAGTCGTGGCAGCAGGTGCAGAACCATAGTCTTTTAAGGAGGATGTGAAACATGTAGAGTGGCATAATGCTATGCAGAAGGAAATTCGTGTCTTGGAAGATAACCAAACCTGGACAATGGAAAATCTTCCTTCTAGAAAGAAAGCTATAGGAAGAAAGTGGGCATACAAAATCAAGTACAACTCAGATGGTAGCAGTGAGAGAATAAAGGCAAGATTGGTTGTCTTCATCAAGTGGAAGGACTAGATTATGATGATACTTTTTCACTAGTGGAAAAAATGATAACTGTTCGCGCATTCCTTGCACTTGCGGCTTCTAAAAATTTGGAGTTGCATCAAATGGATATGCATAATGCTTTCCTACATGGTGATCTTGAGGAGGAGCTTCCTCCTGTCTTTACCTATGATGAACTTGGATTTGTATGTCGTGTGTGTAAATCATTATATGGTTTAAAACAAGCTCCTAGGTGTTGGTTTGTAAAACTTGTGACTGCTTTGAAGGCGTAAATCATGCACTGACTACTTCCTTTTCACATATATAAAGGATATGATACAGGTTAACGTGCTTGTATATGTAGACGATCTATTATTTCTGGTAATGATTTTGTTGCAGTGGCCAGTTTTAAAGATTACCTCAGTTCATGTTTTCATGTGAAAGATATTGGAGTACTTAAATATTTTTTTGGCATTGAGGTAGCACACGAAGTTCTACAAGTTTGTTTTTATGTCAGAAAAAATATGCTCTTGATATTGTTTCTGAAACAGGTTTATTAGGCTCCAAGCCTGCTTTGTCTCCAATAGAGCAAAATCATCATTTGGCACGTGCTACAGGGGCTGTTTCTTTCAGATCCAGAGTCATATAGGTGATTGGTTGGACGTTTAGTCTATTTGACAGTCACTCGTCCCGATTTAACATATTCAGTTCATGTACTGCCTCAGTTCATGAAGGAGCCGCAACAAGAGCATTGGGGTGCTGCTATACGAGTTATTCAGTATTTAATAGGAAGTTCAGGCCAAGTCATTCTCTTATTCTCGAACAGTGAATTATCTTTACAGGGGCAGTGTGATTCAGAGTTAGCTGCTTGTCCTCTTAATCGACGATCTCTTACTGGGTGGTTAGTGTTTTTGGGGCAATCACTAATTTCTTGGAAAACAAAGAAGCAACATACAATTGCTCGATCTTCCACAGAGGCCGAGTATCGATCCATGGTTGCAATTACTTGTGAGCTGAAATGGTTAAAAAGATTATTGTTGAGCTTAGGAGTTCATCATCCTAAAGTTATACCTCTATTTTGTGATAATCTGTCTGCATTACACATAGCGCAGAATCCGGTATTTCATGAGCGTACAAAGCACATTGAAGTTGATTGTTACTTCGTACGCGATGCTATTCAAGATGGTCTTATCTCTCCCTCCTATGTTCCGACTATTGAACAATTATCATATATTTTTACCAAAGCTTTGGGTAAACAACAGTTTGGTTATCTTCTAGGTAAGTTGGGCATCTACAATCCTCATGCTCCAACTTGAGGGAGTATTAGGAAATCACTAATATGAGGGTTTCCTATTTATATTATTTGATTATGTGATAGGAAGTTTCCCTATTTACGTGATTTGATTATATGTTAGGAAATTTCCCTATTTATATGATTTGATTATGTGATAGGAAGTTCTCCTATTTATGTGATTTGATTATGTGATAGAAAGATTCCCTAATTATGTGAGTTGATTAGTTGGTCGTCATTGATATACATTGCTTTTGCTAATGAATAAAAGAATGTGAGAGCCTAAGAAATTCTAGTTCTTATCTAGAAAAAAAATACGATTGTAACATCTGAAATCAACATAAGTGAAAGAGATGATTGTTGATGGATCTGTACTTATTGTAAGATTTTTTGTCATGATTCCAAATACTGTGAGTTAAATGCAAATAATGACGATGAGAATACAAATCAGATGAAGGTTGATTTGAAGGATTTTAATGATGAGGACCATGTGAAATTTGCTAAGTCTAATAGAAATTACCATGCTAATGTTAATTATGATAATTGAACAAATGTACATACTAAGAAGAAGAAGTATTGGAAGAAGAAGTATATGGGTAATAATACGGCTAATGCTACCAATGCTGCTAAAGTAGGAAATATAGATGAGAATCCATTTGCTAATTTAGACAATAATGGGGGTGATATTATTGAAGTTAATGGTTCACATGTTTGTGATATTGGTGGTCTTGTTCAGGACGTGGTTAATAATTATCATTCAGAACCTAATATGAGTGTTAACCAGGAGAATGATGTTACTGTTATTAAGGATGTCAATGTGGGTAAGACTACTAATTAATGTTGTAAATGAGGAGGATGCGGTTATTGGGAACTTGTTTGAGGATAATAATGATCATTCAAATAATGCTCAAGAGACAACAGGTTACACTTCCATTTTAATTTCTACATGTTTGAGTTCATCAAGCTCTACTTCTTGCACTGGTTTATCTGCCTCTGTTTCTTCTATTGCTGGCTTAATGTCATGTTCGTCTACCTATAATCATAGTTCATCTACATTAGCCAGTTATTCATTAAATGTAACTTCAGTTATGTCAAGTGCATCTAAGTCTGTTGTGAAGCAGTATGTATCCCCTTATGCACATTTAAAACCTCCTGATCAAATTGTTTTACCACCACCTGCTATTAATTCTACCATCCTATCCTCAGTTGTTCCAAAGAGTGCATATCCCCTATCTAAGCCAAAGGACAAGAAATTAAAAGGAAAGTTTTGGGCTGATAATGATCTAGATGAGAGGAATGAGTATAATATTGAGGATGTATTACCCGCTGGTAGTAAGGTAATATCTAAGAAAAGACACATGAGAAGAAACCCCTCGCCGTTGTTCGATCCATTTTTCACATAATTGTCATTTATGAAGAGTCTGATGGATGTGTGTATGCAAGAGTTTGAGGTGATGTATTACATTTTGTTATGAAAGAGTGATTATGCCGCTGGCTTCTTGTTGAGGCAGTTCTTGCTTCTCTGTTTTGGAATCATGGCGTGCATTGAAGTTGGATGAATGAAGCAGTTTATATTTTTTCCTTTCATTGGTGTAATTTTTTGTTTGCTAGTAAAATGTCTGTTAGTTTCGAGAGTTAGAGGTCTGAGGAAGTTGTGATTTATAATGAGTTTTGGCTTTTATATGTCATATCATACTGGTATATGCTCATACATATTGTACATATCTTGGTGATTAATAAAATTTTGCTCTTAAATTTCAAAAAAAAAAAATTATCTCTATATGGAAAGCTCAGCAAAAGAAGCGGTAAAAGCGAAAAGGATGGTAGAAGTTGAGTTTATGTTCAGGAAGATTTTGAGATTAAATGATATATATTATGTAACCAATATTGGTAAGAATCTTGTTTCTAGTAATTTATTAAATGAATTTGACTTTAAACAAGTCTTTGAGTCAAATTAATTTAATTAAACTAACCAAAGGCAGAGCGCTTTTTAGAAAATGGTTCATATGTGATGGAATGTTCAAACTTAATATTAATAAAAAAATGTTCATATTTCCTATGTTATTGCCCCATTTTCTTTATGTCATAGTAGATTAGACATGTAAGTATTAGACAAATGGATAATATAATTTCATTTAACATTGTCCTTAAATGTGAATTAAATTTCATGATAAATGTAGGATATGCTCTTTAACCAAAATAACTAGAAAACCGTTTCTACTAAAATATGGTAGCATCATTAATCCATTAAAATTAATTCATAGTGATGTTTGTGAATAATGAAGGAAATAGAAACTTTGTCACATTTATAGATTACTATTCAATATTTTGTTATGTCTATTTAATGCATTCTAAGAATGAAGTTCTTCATTACTTATAAAATGGTAGAAGAAACCAATGTAATGCTAAAATTAAGACTCTTAGATCTAGTAAAGGAGGTAAGTAACATTTTCTAACATATTGTAAATCTATAGTAATTATACGTGAGATATCCATAGCTTATACTCCACGATAAAGTAGAGTATTAGAACAAAAATATAGGACTTTATTAAAATGGTTAACATCGTGTTATGTAAGTCTACTCTTAGTACTAGTTTCTGAAGTGAGACACTATATATTGCATGTTATATCTTAAATAGAATACCTCATAAGAAAACCAAATCACATGATATGAATTTTGAAGGAAAAAAAAATCAAATCTTAACTATTATCGAGTTTTGGAGCTTTAGAGACATTGCTCGATTACCCGAACCAAAAATTAAAAAAATAGAATAAAAGGATATTGATGTATTTTGTTAGGATATGCTCAACACATTAAGGAGCATAGGTTTCTAGTAATAGAAATTAATGTTTCGACTTAGGTAAACACAGTAATATAATCTAGAAATGCGGTGTTTTGTGGAAACATATTTTATTCCACCCAATCCATATAGTAGTGAAAGAGCAGAGGTCGAAACACCTATCTATAAAATAATGGTGGTTACCGAGCCTATTCTTAAATTTGAGAACACTCAAGCAAATACTAAATAAATTTATTATACTCTTACGAGAAGTACACGAATGATGACAGAAAAGTTATTCAAATCAAATTTTATCATTTATTTGTTTTAATGATCAAGTGATGTTATTAAACATCAAGTATAACATCCCTCATTCTAAGGTTCAAAACTAATCGATACAAATGCTATAATCATGTATAATATTTATTTTCGGCAGTTGAAAATAGACATGTCAATAGCACAAGAATTATGAAATAAATTTAAACATTGTTTCCAAAACAAATTTCTCATTTTATGAAGCAGTATTTCATATTTGTTACATAATTCAAAACGCTTTTGTTGGTTCTGATAACATAAATATATCAAAATAGACATATGAAGTTCCCCCTATATTGAACAAAATATTAATAATAACTAACATGCAACAATTAATACAACATTCAAACATAACACAGTGGACTCCAAATAGATAGCTTCTAAATAACTAATGATGCCTCGTACATGCTTTCAAAAGCTTTACCCATTCACATCTAACAACCTGAAAAATCTTACTTCAGTGTACTTTAGTGAGTATCCAAGAGTTGAAGGTGAAACAAAAACTTCAGGTCAGACAATAGTTCGGTGTGGATAATAACATTCCACTTTGGTAAATGAATATCTAGTGGGACCACATCACTAAGCGAAACAGGTTTTCCCCTAACTAAAAACTTTAATGACTTAATCTTATCTTGTGTATGCAGTCACAATGATTATTAAATATAATACCATAATCAAACAAATGCATTCATGACTTATGGACAGTCTTGACTATCCTAAATAAACGTATATGTCTGTCTCAGGCTTACAGGATATAAATGTGTAACGTTTTGTTAAAAGAAAACTAGATGATTTATTAACTAGATGATTTATATGTATGTATGTATGTATATATATATCTGTGTGTTTGTGTGTGTCTAAATATATCTCTTATTCGACTTAATGTCTCTCTCTTAGTTTTACAAGGTTGACTAAGAACCTAATGATTTGTAACTTCACCAATAACCTACTCATTGTGTATTCCTTCACGTACGTAACATACTTTTAGTTTTACGCTAACTCTGCTTTGTGCATTGGAATTTTGTACAACTTCAGTTAAAGGTGACAGACGAAATATAATGTGTGACAATACACCAATATTATCTAGTTCTCTTATCACCTCCATCAAAACTATCCTCGTCTCATATATCCGACGATGAAGGATTGTAAGTTGCATTAGAAAATTACTACGTTAATTTTTCTTTACTATTTTCTTTAAAACAAGGGTCTAATAAATTTCAATCCTTTGAATTTTATCAACAAATCAAGGAAATTTTATAACCCATTTTTGAACAAAACACTATGCCAAAATATATGTTTTTTAAATCTCTGTTGATAATAATTAATATCTTTTTGAAGTAGACATACTTCAAAGCTTAAGGAAACGAAGCCAAAACATGATGAAACAAGTATTTAAAGCAATGCGACATAAGTAAATCACTATAAAGGCTTCGCCCTTCTTTATACTGGGTCGAAACGAAGGAAAATATGGATTTATAAGCTTATATATGAAACAAAATTGGCTTTGCACTAACTCTGTGTCGATAACGAAAAAAGGGAAGTTTCTTTGATTTGAAATAAACAGAGTGGTTTGAAATGGAATATATTGGCTTTTCCAAAAAATCGATATAAGTCTTTTAAATTCAGTTTAATACCTATAACACCCCACATTCGTTAATGTCACCCATACAAGAATTTCATTAAGAAAGTATGAAGCATTGTAGGTATAAAGACAAAAAACATCACAGAGACTAAGATTTCTAAAGACATAAAATAATAAATTTACAGTGAAAGAAGAAACTTTCATTTATAAAGTACAAAACCATCTTTATTTCATTTAACCAAACAGTTACAAAATGAAAATGTCTCGGAATCTCAGTCAAAAACAATATCAGAGTAAAATAATATTATCTTCCAAATATAGTCAAAAAGATACAACCTAACCTTGTCAAGAGAACATGAAGTAATCTAACTTGCAGTAATCCATCACGAAAAAGCTAACAAAGAAATCTGAACTATGTACTTTCTCCTTATAAGCCTAGGGGGAGAAAAGAGAAAGAAAATGGATCAGACATAAAGCCTTGTGAGCTGTTGTGATTACCAGCTCGACTTTCTAAGTTAAGTTAAAGAAATAAATAGTGGTTTTAGTGTCATAAAAGGGGAAATGTCTGAACATATATAAAGGTGAACAATAACTGATATGAAATGATAAAAAGGACCGGCTATTCTTAAAAAAAGAAAATGATGATAATAATAATAATGAAAATCGGATCAGGTTGATTGACTGTTTTGCACTTCTACAGATTCAGACAGAAACAAGTAATTAGGAGAGCTTTTCCTAATGCTACCCATTGATTGGCTCCCTACATACATGATAACTTGTGCCAGCCGCGACAGTCGAGGATACCAGTCCTGAACCCGTCAACTTTAAAGACACAGCCCTATTCATCGGTGTTACAGTGTCTTATCTTCACCCATCGGACACATGCATGCTCATGACTCCGTCAAAACACCCACGTACCCACCTCCAAGATTTTGAACCTTTTACAATCAAGATCAGTAAAGCATGCCCTAGCCCCTACCTAGTGCGAGGCCCCGAGATGATACCAACATGGATACTAATTGATACAGGTTCCAAAAACAACAGAATTGACACAAGCTACCCCAAGGCTTGGTCCCCCAAGCACACTAGGATTTTAAGAGTCCTTTGGATGTAAACACCAGACGTGGAACCTTTTAGCTTATTAATGGTCAGTTTTAACTTAACAGGTTTAAGTTCATTAATAAGCATCATATAATCCTATGTTATATTTCCTTATTATAAATGACATTTATTAAATGTAACAACCCTTCCCCAAATCATACAAGCACATGCTTAAATGCTTACAGATTACAGTAAAATGTTTTACTTAATATACATCTGATTCTCACATTTTCCCATGACATATTTACTCAATACAAAATTAAGTATAATTCACATGTTTTCCCTTTTCATGTTATTTTCCAGTTAAATACCATTAATTCTGATTAATATGTTTTCCCATACATATTACTTAATGTCATATTAAGCATAACTCATTCTGATTAACACGTTTTCCCAATAAGACTACTTAATGTCATATTAAATACAACTCATTCCGATTAACACGTTTTCCCAATAATATTGCTTAATGTCATATTAAGTACAATTAACATGTTTTCCGTATCAATGTCAAAGTAACATCCTTTCCAAGTTAACGTCAAATAACATGTTTTCCAATATCAGTGCCAAATCAACATGTTTACAAATTGATGTCGAACAACATGTTTTCCAAATGAACATAAAAGTCTAATTAACATGTTTTCCTAAATTAACATCAGATGAACATAAATGTCTAACTAACATCAAATGAACACGAATGTCTAATTAACATGTTTTCCCAAATTAACATGAAATGAACATAAATGTCTAATTGACATGTTTTCCCAAATTAATATGAAATGAACATAAATGCCTAATTGACATGTTTTTCCCAAATTAACATGAAAATATAAATTAATATCAATTAACATGAATGACAAATTTCCATGTTTCTCAAATTAACGTATTCTTCCTAATTGATGTCAATTACATGTTTTCAATCAATGCAATATTAATAGATTTACGAATTAATGTCAATTACACGTTTCCCAATCAATGCCATATTAGCATATTTACAATCAATGTCAAATATCATG